>JAVJGJ010000057.1:5113062-5146317 GCA_035590215.1 Microhierax caerulescens | reverse complement strand
ACCACCCCCCCGCCAAAAAAAAAAAAAAAGGGGGGGGGGGGGCAAAAGGCTTATCTGGGTTACATCCTGCTCACAGCCACCTTAAGTTACATCTTACACACTCTAACATATCAATTTGAAAATCTGCCTATGTACCATAAAGCAAATAACGCATCTTTTCCAGAGTCCATCTCACAGACTAGAATATTGCACACCCAGCCTGTTGGCCAGCCTCATTTCAGCAGCTTCAAATAGGCATGAATAATAAAAAACAAGTAAACTGTAAAGAACACATTACACAAAATACCTTATATTGCAAATAAGTACACTCCCTTCAAAACTTAGGAGTCTTGAATTAACAGGTCAGCTCACATCTATGTCTTTATTCTCCATCAACTCCAACAGCATACATGTAGCCTTGAAAAACCACCAGGTGATAAGCAATGAGAGTTAAATGCTGAGTGGGGAATGGGATTTGCTTTTGGAGCTTCCCCTGCTTGCCTGTGCAGCTTTGAGGGCTACAGAATTATTTCATTTCCAAAAGAAAGTAAAAATTCACTTTTCTCCAGAAACCAGAAAGTTAAGTAAAACACCAAATGGTATGAGAATTACAAATAATTCAGCAGTTGGCAAGACTGGATGGAGCATGACTGATACAGATGGAAGATTTAGTGGCCAAACTCTAACAAGTCTCTGCTGAGTACGTATGGACTGAGATTTTTCAGAAGCTTGCAATTTGGCCACATCTAGGTAGATATGAACTGAGATGGCAAAAGGTAAATCCCTGACACCAAGGCTACTTTACCTGCCAAATTGCAGTCTCTCCTCCAAACCACATAAATGCTGAATTTTCATTCAAAACAGAAACATGAACTTTTTCTTTTAATGAGTAAGACAACATATGTTTTCCTCGTCTCTGGACTTTTTAGCTGAAATTTTCACAAATATTCAGCCCTGGGCTAATACTCAGCACAAACTACTTCAAACCAAATGAATGCAGTTTGGCAAACTGATAAGCAATGGAAAATTACACTGGAAAATGAAAAACGTTAGGCACTTTAGTGATAAGCAATTGTATCAGCTTTGCATACGATGCGCCTGTCTCCAGCTGTCTCTCCTCAGACCAAATTCACATACACACAGACAGGTACAAGTTCATCTGTAATTTTTTTTTTTTTTTCCCCCCAGTCATTTACAGCAGATGGGAATGTAACTCACTGTCTGTGTTGACTGCATGTGTGTAGCACGCGCTGGTATTTTGGAGGAAAGTCAGGCAGAAAGCTGTAGCGTTTATTCTTGCTGCTGCTGTCCCTGCCTTATAAGCTGTATTTTTGCAGAGCAATGAAAGGCAATGAGAAAGGTACAGAAGAGAGGATTGTGATGGCTGGGCAGTGTAGTCTCCTGGCCTATTTTGGCTGCTTCTATTTTAGATTCCTGCCCATGGGAATTTCTCTTCCTCCGCTGACAGAGTGGCAGCAGAATCCCAGGCTCCCTCACCTCATTCTGACAGCGACTGCTGATGGTGTGACTTGCCTCCCTGGATTGTGTCTGTGAGGGGGTTGAGCAGCAGGGAAAAGAAGATTTTAGATAGGCAGGGGTCATCGTTTAAAAATGAGGGAGACTGAAGCCAGTCTTCCTGAGGAGGACAGTGGCAAGGTCCTCAAAGGAAGCGGCTCTGCCCAAAAGCTCTGGAGAGAATCTGGAGCTGAGAGACCTGATTCCCCTTTAGTGCTCAGCCGCTGATGTGCTGTGTGGCAAGCCGTAACTTCACAGCCCTCAGATAAAAATGGGAATGGAGACAACCCACAGAACGAACACGCATGCATACATGTGCAAGAGGAGGTTGAATTTACTGAACACCTGTAAGTGCACTTATTTCTTCCAAAGGGGATTTTCAGAAGAAGAGCAACACTACCAATACATTCTGTCTGCTTCACCCACTGCCCTGTGGAAAATATATGATCAAACGTTTTCCACCTTGCACACCTCTCAATTCACAGAGCACGTCTGCTCCCTGCAATCCCTCTGCTGGTCTCCACATGCCAATCTCAGTCCCCCATTACACTTCTGCAATCCTCAGAATCCACAGTTTACTGTCCACAACCCCTGTCTCCTACACAGAGCTGGGACCCTGCCCTCGGTGCATGCCCAGCACCACACTCCTGCTCAACCCCTCCACCCAGCACCCTCCATGTGCTGCAGCCCTGCAGTCCCTTTCCCTCCCCGCTCTGTGCCACCCTCCCCCCACCCCCCCCCGGTTCACAGTTGCACACACATACAAAGTGCCTTTTGCCTATTAAGCACTTCCATTCTGCAAAACCTCACAATTAAAACTAATCCTTATCCTGCAAATAAGCTGAAGCCGAAAGCAGTGCCTAAGAAAGCTTTCCGTTTAATGAGCAGCTTTGCCATGGCCCTCGCCATTCCCCATCTTCTCCATTCCCCTTCTCCGCTCTCTTTTCCAAGCGAGATAAAGATCAGCCCCCCTACAGCTCCTTACTGTAAACATTAATTCAGGAGGTCACTTACATATTAATGCTGACCCTGTTTCTGGCACCTTTGCTGATATAGAGCAGTCCCATTAGCAGAAAGCGTTTTAAAAGAAGCTGATTCTTAATGTGGGTATGGGTGGTGGAAGCTGACCTCCATCGCTTCTCCTCCCTTCCTCACCTACTCTCTGAACGTGACCAGTGCTTGTGAGTACCAGATTACTGCATCACACGTGTGCCTGGGACACACTTCTGTTTGTTTTCTTTTCCCCCATGCAAATGCATGCCTGTCATCAAGCAAGGCACTGTGCCCACACAAATAAGAGAAGCCTCACAAAGCAGCAAATGCCTGAAAACTGCTGTTTTCAAAACCACTCAGGTATCGGTATCACGGACAGCGAGACAAAACACTAGATAAAACAGACCTCTAACAAGCACAACTTGCACAACACTTACAACCCCCATGTACAGATACCCCAAATCCCAGAGGAATGCAAATCTACCCTTCTCCTTGCCCCCTATGCCCCCTCCTGTGCATTTACTCATCCCTCACCCTAAGTTGCACTTGCTTGTTTGAATGCTGCGGAGACTGCGACCAGCACCACCAGCAGCTCTGTCCTTTTCCCTGCAGTGCCCCAGCAAGGCACCAGAGCCCCTACCATAGCTCTGCAGCAGACATTTTCCGAAGACATCAGAATGTCAGCAGCCCTCAGTACCTAACACATCCCCGGGGAAACTAATGGGACTTCATGACAGAGAGGGAACCTGCAAGCAGCAAGCTTGGAAAAACAACACCTGGGAAGATTCATAGGGGATGCACTTTATTGGCCAGAGCTGAACCTAACCTCCTGCACCATCGTCTTTAAAACGCTGGCAGTTGGGAAAGCAAAGACTTTCCCGCTGACGAACAGCGCAGGGAAGGCTCACCTGAACATCAGCTGCTCCACAGCTCTCAACTCACTTTTAAGACGCCAGGCAATACTTGCAGTTGTACCCAAGACAAGTAAAACCCTCCCACCACCATCCACCTAAGTGAATTTCCACTTAGGCATGCACACCCCAGCTCCTCATAAACTATTCACCGGTTGCCCTTGACGGGCAAAGCACCTGCAGAGCTGGAACTGGCAGCTGTGGGTCCCAGCCCTGAGCAGCTGGGAGCCCACACAGCCAGCACGGCTGGGGCAGCAAGGCTCGCTTGAATCAGCTGGCGGAGCGGGGCCAGGGGGCATGACTCTGCAAAGATTTATTGCAAAAACCATGTCGGTGGGCAATCCACACCTGCCTTTTACTCTGGAAGTCTCACATTTTCCCTTTTTACATTTCCTGAATCTTAGGCAGAAAGCACCTAGATGGAAGCTGGGTGTTTTTGGGCTTGCTACATAGAAAGCTTAATGCAATGCAACTCAGAGCCACGGGAGAACGCATACACAAGGAGAGGAATTACCTGATTCCATAGAGAACGCTTTTGATGTTTTATTCAGAAAACTTCCAGGGCAAGGAGCACCTCTACCTGCTATGATCGAGGCTGCACAGTTGCCAGGGCTTTCAATTTACATCGAAGAGTTTGGACTTGCTGGTTAAACATACATATGCACATATTCTATGGCAATAGGATTCTTTCTCGGATTTTAGCTGTCTGGATAGTATGAAATGAGGATTACACATGGAGCAGTTAAGATCCATGCCCATTTACCCTCCAAGCAACTCAGTCCACCCTCCCATTCCTCTGACAATACCAAAGCAATTTATTCTCCACACAGTATTACAAAACCCTGGTTAGTGTCACTGGCTTTTGCCCTGCAGCCCTCCCCATCTTGGGGCTCCCACACCAGCTTTGCCCCCACCCCTCAGTTTTACCCCAGTTTGTCCTGAAGATCCCACAGAGCTCTCTGTCAATACACTACCCGTTATTATAGTCCCTTTGGCTTTTCCTCAATTAAGACAGCCAATCATGCCTAATTGTTCCCAGTTCTGTGATGGTTTAGTGATGTGACTAAATGTCCCCTCAGGACGATGCTGCATCCACTGAAATCATTCGCTTGTGATCTAAATACAAAGGACATCTAGATCCTCTGATATGAAAGGCTGCTACATACAACAGATAATAATATTTAACTGGAAAAAAGGCAGAATATTTACTTTAGTAACACAGTCACACTTGTAACTGTGACATACCAAAACCCCAGTGTTTTTCAATAGGGGCACACATGTCCCAGAGCCTCCCACACACCCCACCAACCAGCTGGATGCAGCTGAAACTGGAAAACTGCTCTAAAAACTGGATAGGATCGATTATGTCCCCATCCCTCAGTATTAGTCATTGAGAAACATACTGGATTTCACAGATTTACCTGGAATTTGGTCTGGGTTCTCACCCCCCCCTTTCCTCAGCACCTCAGGAGACCCAGGTGGGCAGGGAGTTTCTAGCAGCCGAGGGGCAGCCCCACTGCTCCTCTGAGCCTGCCTGAAAAGCCCACATTTCTCACGCTCGGATAGTGACCTGATCCCGGGGGAAGCAATCTAAGCCGCAGCCGCTGTAGCGGCACGGGCTGCCTTCCCAGCACGGGCTGGCGGGAGCACACTGGAGCGAAGACCCGGTTTAACGAACCGAGCCGTGCTTGGGGCAGCAGCAGCAGGCGCACGCGTGTCTGCCTGGGTCATGCGCCCTGCTCGGCTCCCGAGCTCTGTGGGCGACTGCGGCTCCGTGCTCAGCGCCCACAAAGTCCCTTCTCCACACCCGCTTCCTGCACTTCCCAGTGCCAGCAAAGACATTTGAGGGGCTCTACCCCTGTTCTCAGCCAAACAGGCATCTCTAACTCAACAAGGCAAGCTGGATTCACCAGGGCTGATCCGTGCACACTTAAACCTTCTGTCCATTTCTGGTGACACAAGTACCACCAGTCTCTTCCAGTCTTCCTGATCTTCCACCCACTAATCAGCAATGCTCATAATAAATAAACAAATCTACTTCTCCTCTCACCAACTAGTGTATGTGAGCTTTGGGGGGCACTGCGTGCAGTAACACAACCCACAAGCAAGGTGCGATGGCTCTGCCTTGCATCCCCCATCTCTTCTTCCATCTCCCCCCCCCCCCATAGTTGGCAGGTGCGAGTGGCTTTGTGAGGTTCTAAGTAGCGACAGGTAACCTCAACTCTCATATCCCGTGATCAATATTTACTGGAGCAATAAAAGAGTTCAGAAACTGAACAGCCCTGGTGTGATAGAGAAGCTGGAGAGAGGAAAATGGCATTTAAAAATCTTCAGAGGATGAGACAACCAGCTAATGATTACTTAGGGACTATCAGATTTCTTTCTTCATTTATTTTGCCAGAGCAGTACAGTAGTTAAAACAGAGTAATAAGGCAGGAAGCTGTGCCTGGCCCTAGTTTGGGGAAAGAAGGGTGTTTGTAACAAACATCTTTCTTTTTCATAGGCAGGTTTGGAAGGAGCATGTTGCTTGTTAAGGTGAATAGGAACACGGCTCCCTGCTCCCAGCTCCTCTGCTGGCATGACACCCTGGGCGATGCCCTTTGCCTTGTGGGGCTTCTGCAACTGGACACTTTGTCACATATTCTCCTGATCAAAGGGTCTGGTTGTCAGTAATTTGTCTGTTTTCTCAAGTTTTTTCTGAGTCAGTTCATCAGCTAGTGAGCCTCTGGTATCGCCCTACAGTAGGGTAAACCTTGGGATCTTTTGGCCTCAATTTTGGTCTGCGAGCCACAGCACCTCAGCTGCACTCCATGGCCTCTCCAAAGCTCTGCGAGGGGCCTCCAGGCAAAGATGTGTCCTGCAGTGCAGTCCAGACTTCAGCAGATTAAAAAAAAAATAATTAAAAAATCCAAACAATAACAACAAAACACCAGGCAGGCCAACTCCTCAACAAACAACTCCATTTGTTATCTATTACCAGATAACAATGAATTCTCATGCTGGTCCTGAAAACACAGGGATGGATTTTGGGGTGTAAATAACGAAACAGACAACGGAGCTGGAGTTGCCAGATGAGGAGAAAGCAGAGGGGCAGGAGAGGCAAAGGATACACACGGTCCCATTCAGAGAAATCTCACAGTCCCTCATAGCGCATCACGATCCCTCCCAGCAGAACGCAGGATTAAGGCTTGACATTGCCACATTTTTTGGATAATCTCAAAGCTTCCCCAATAGTTTAGCCCTTAGAAAACAGACCAAGTGTGTTAAGGATCTCTGCAAGGTCCTCTGACTTATACATCATCTGCCTCCTCCTACATAAATTGCACTGCTATTAGTACTGCTCGATGAAGAGCATGAAACAAATTGAGCCTCTAGCCACTTCCTATAGATAAGGGTAGTTAACCCGTATCTTCTAAGCCCCATGGCTCATCTTTTATGATGAAAACGACATCCTTGGAACTCATCTGGGAGCCAGGGCCTCCCACAGATCACTTTTTTGCTCTCCCTTCTGTCAGACCTCCAGCTGGGGCCAGCCAGTACTGAAGGCAGTGCGGGAACCCCGGGAAAGAAGCTGGGCACACAGATACTGTGAGGGGCGTTTGGAAAGGGCCAAGCCCAGAGTCTTTGGAGGCCCATCAACTTATTACATGGAAAAATAAAACTCTCTGCCTTCTTTCCATAACCACAGTGGACTGGGGGATAGGAAAAGACAAGAGATGCTATCCCCAACTCTCATTCCCACTGTGGGTGGCCTGGAAGGTAGATGGGGAATGAAAATCAGATGCTTATCCTCCCGGGTACACCTTTTTGGATGGGAGCTCCAAAAAACCACCAAAAAAACCCACTCAGACTAGGATGATCCAAGAAAGATCCTGCCACACAAAATAGAACTGAGTGCCACCGGTGTGAAAGATAACAGTATTGAGACCGAAAAACAATGAGAGCAGAAGAAAAGACAGAGGCAAGAAAGGCTCTTGCACTAATCCCCCTTTTCTCTCCTGTGTTCTGTCTTATTGTCAGAGATCAGATCCCAGCACAGTGGGGAAAAAAAAAAAAAAGAAAAAAAAAATTGCTTAGATCTGCAGATACAGAAAAGAGTGCACAGGCGCTGGTTTCTCCAGTATCTTAAGGAACTTGGGGTGCACATCCCCCTGCAGTTACAACCCCACCACGTCCTCCCTGCTTGCTGCACAGATGAAGCCGAAATACACAGCTGCAGCTCCTCATTCCCCACCAGGAGCTGCAGCTGCCCCAGGCTGGGCACCCTTCTTTTATCACCCCTCTCTCTATCTCCCTCTATTCCTTTTTCATTATACTCCTATCATCGTCTTTGCTCCTCTTCATATACCCATCTCCTTTCACCCCATCCCCTGTTCTCCCTCCATCCAAGCTCCTTCCAGCATTTTTTTTTTCTGCTCCTCACAGGATCGGATGTGCGTATGTCTGGCCATCATTACAACCGCAAAAGACCAGATGAAGTGGAGAAATAACCAAGGTAAAATCGCTGCCTTGCTCAGATTAACCACTGAACAGGGTGGAAAACCAGTACTGATCGGATTTCGGGCCAGATGCACAGTTTAGGATGCGGGATGCAGGAGTTCCAACTTGCTCACCGATTCCGAGCAATTTTGAATTAATTTCATTGATCTTTGCCACAGATCTCTCCGTCTGCAAAAAGAAGGGATTAACCAATCCTAGCTACACTAATGATAGGAAAGGAGATGGAAGACGGTGGTGTTGACATCCATAGGAATGGACAAAAGGGGGGATAATGGGAATTAGAAAGAAGTCAGAAGTTGGCTGTGGAATGACAGGTAGGCAGGAACAGAAGACTTTGGCATGGGCTAATTGAACTTGCTATGAAGACACAAGGTAAAGCACCCCACAAGACATCTTCGCCTGTTTTGTGCTGCAGCTCTGGCTAGTTCAGTCTCACTATACAAGCTAATTTCTATACTGCATCTGCTGCCACTCCCTTTTAAGCCCTGGTTAACATCCATTCTTGCAAAAGACCCAGTAGCGCCTTATGAGCATCACCCGCTCCCAGGATGGAAGGGGGCACTGACCCAACTGATTTGCAACCCCAGATCCTTCCAGAACACATCGCTAACAACCTCTAACATAGCAGCTTCTCACACTTTGTGTCCTGAGCTCTCCAACAAGGTCACTGCCCGTGTCCTTCCAGCTCCACCCCATGCAGCCCACTGGCACAATACTCTCTCCTGTGCAAAAGCTGCCAGCAAGAGTCAGCGAACAAAGGCGGTTACAGGTTCCCAGGGGGCAGATGGTAATGCCATGCTGAAGATAGTAGGAGGGGGAACTTATATCCAAGTCAATTAGGATTAATGCAACGTGGGAAAGTATTAGTTCTGGAGCTGTAGGTTTCTCCATTAGAGATTGAAGGCAGATTGGGAAGCGGGGGGAGGAAAGTGAAGACAAGCTAGCGAAGCCAGTGTTTTGGCTGCCCAGCCCTTTTCCTCCTTTCTCCTTTTTTTGGGGAAGTGATGAGGTGTGGATCTAAGACATTACACTCTGGAGACTGTCAGTGGCTCCAAACCCCATTAAGGCTGCAGTTTTCTTGCTCTCCTTTCCATCTCTTTTGCTCAATGCTGTTACGCACTGATGGTGGCTTGGCCTGTTATCAATAGAAAACTAAAGACAGACTCCAAAATGAAACATCACAGCATCAGAACCTTTGCATTCAACTTCTTCAGACTGAGGACAGTTCATTTTTCATGCTGTGGATGTCAATAACAACAGTAAGGTTAAGTGCTATCCCTGCAAGAAAGGCAAGCAAGCAGGTAGAAGGGGCAGATAAACCAGAGACATTTAAGTAAGCTGAGCAGTAGAGAAGCGACAACCACTCAGAGCACGCACAGGGGTTAGAGATAACATGGTTAGAAAAAAACACACACCACACACCCCCGTCTTACAAGGTCAAAGGGACCGACCTGGGAGCAATTTTAGAGGAGGAACTGTATGAAGGAACCTTCTGAGGGCACCTGCAAGACAGAAGCCACATCCAAATCCTTTGCAGCGATCATCTTCCCTCCTTCATCTGCTGTAGATACCCAAACTGGAAGCTCTTCTGGATACACCTTGCCCCCTACCTGCTGAGCACCCGTGCAGTGGGATCTGCTCTCCTTGCACCTCCACCACAGTATAACCAACCTCCAGCATCTGCAAAGAGTAGTAGAGGCAGAGGAACTGGGGGCCACAACCAGGCCATCAGCTTCTCTTCAAACTAATATAACCTGAACAGTAGAGCTAGAGGACGTATTCCTAAAGCTGCAAAGTTGAAGGGCTTTGCCTTTCCTTTCAGTGCTGACTCCTCAGGGTACAGCAGCAATCTACCTTCCCTCTTTCAGTGCCTGCTCATACACCTGTCCTAAGAGGTTCCAAAATCCATTGTGCCTTCCTGAGGCAATGTCCCTGCCAGGTCAGTGCATCACGGTTCTGCTGCACTGCAGGCCAGTATGAAACAGGCACAACTGAGCACTCAGCCTACAGGAGAGAAGGACCTGTCAATATTATTTGCCTGTAAAGTGCCACACATGCCGGAGGTGCTTTATAAATAAGTCAATGAACAAACAGCATCAAATTACAAAGAGGAATGAATGATGAACCCTCTTTCCGTTTTCTAAAGAAACAAATAAGGGTCAGAAATAGGAATTATACATATTTAAAAATCCACTGGGAAGCTATATTTTGACAGTCTGTTGATGCAGAGAAGGTCTCAAAGCATCCCTCTCCCTCTGAATAACAGCGGATGGCAAAGCACTTTGAGGATGCTTGCAAATCTATGATTTTAAGAATCCAATTGTATTTACAGTAATTATGTTAATTACTAAAGCAGCCAATTATGTACACGTGCACCTAATATGCCTGCAGACCCCTCCTTATCCCATCTTTGAACTGCTGCAGTTTGCAGTTCCCTCTGACCCTTACCCTGCACTTTAAGCACGACAGGCAGTCTTACGGAAGGAAATGGGACAATTCAACTCCTGAAAATTAGGCAGATACTTGGGTGTTTCCCCAGACTGGGCTCTCAAAGAGAAGCCAAAAATCCAGAGCTCTGCCTGGCTTTGTAAGCACCAGGAATCAGTGTGCTACATCTAAAATGGCAGCCCCGTCTTCTGAAACAAGGGCTGAGTCCCCAGGCGAAACCAGGGATGTCACAAGCTCTAAATCTTTAACTAACAGTGTTACTTCAACTTAGCACAAAAGAGGGCGAGGCAGAGGATGGAAAGATGCAATAGGTTTAGAAAATTCCCTGTCTTTTTTTGTTATTATTTTAATGGGAAAAAGTGTCGTGGTTTGAAATCCATTATTTCCCTGCAGTGTTTACAACTCTAATATAGCAGCCCCAGCTGTTACCTTATTGCTTATATAGAAACTACAGGTGTGCCTGAGCATAAACAAAACAGGAAAAGAACAGAAAGCTAAACAGCAACAGGGAGAAGAGTAGGGGCGAGCAGCCCGCACTCACAACATGCAGGGAATTCTGCCACGTTGCAGTGCGCAGCCCTGGCAGTGAGCAGCCACAGCACCGCCCCGGCACTGCTGCAGCATCTGCAAAACCTGGGACTGCAAGGAGGAAGAGGCACCTGGTGAATCCAGCTAAAGCTCCTCTCCCAGCCCAGGCTGCCTCCCTGGTGAAGCCACCATCAGCACCCACCCCGCTTCTGCGCTGGCTCCTGGGAGGCAGGCACCACCAGCAGAGCCTTCTCTGTGTTTCATTTGGCAACGCCTGTGCTATTTCTTTTAAGTCTGCTTCAGGGGTCTAGAACCTGCCATTATTTTTTGCCCTAAAAAAGCTTCAAAAGACCCCAACTCAAAAGAGCATCCTCAGGGAAGCTGGACTTACCTACCGTGAAAACTGCCGGGAAGCTCAGGCTGCTTGTGGAAGACACTGGGCTCTGAATTAAGACAAGACCATCAGCGAGGTGGCACCAAGGGAGGCGCGGGAAGGATGCCACTGCATGGCCAGCTATAAAGCTTAAGTGCGACTGTCCCGAATTCTGCTTCCAGGGAGCGAGGAGTGGAAGCGCTGTGCCTAGCTTTATGGTGCACACCCTGCAAAACGCACATTGTAAACCTTCCCACCAACAGCATTAACAGGGAAAATACCAGAGATTTACACAGTACTTTTACTTTGTAAAATCTAAGATACCAGCAATAGATAAAAGAATCTTAAAACGTAAGTGTATAACTTGGTGGTACTACACAAAATGACAGAGCCTACAGAGGCGTGAATGAATTCAGATTCCTAACAGCAGAGCAGATAGCGTGCGTTGCACAACAGAAAATAACACTGTCTCTTCTCATACTATTATTTGTGTACATGTTTATGCAGTTAAATTGCAAAAGCTTTCCTTTAAGGAAGATGACACACTGAGTATGTTTACTCTGTTTTTGTTATTACTTTAAACGCATTTCTATTTGATTGCATTATTCAATATATATTTCCTTTTTCCAGTTACACTTGGGAGACAGGTACAACGAACACACATTCGTACTTTAGCGTTGTGACAACCAGCATCAGTTGTTGAAATATCCATTTCAAAACCTGCGTTAGTGCAATCAATCAAATCCTCCACTGCAATACAGGGAAAATAAACAAGGCTATCGGACTGCAACTCCTGGCTGGGCGGATGGAGTGCAGAGCAGGGACGACTAAGGGGGAGGGAGTGGAGAAAAAGGGATGGCAGAAGAAAGATTATTTTAATGGCTCAAAGAGCTTAAAGAGTCTTAGAGGGGATTAAAGCATAAAACAATATATTAAAATTGCAAGGAAGCAAAACCAGAAACTCAGCCATTGGTGGTACCTGTAAGAACACATGCAGCAGGCAGCGTCAAAGCCTTGAGCATCACATTTACGAGGAAAGATAGAGACAGCAGGAAAACTGTGCTACATAAATGCAAAGGCAATGTCCTTCTGACCTGGAGAAGCTGGTATGCTCAGCCTTTTCTACCTCTACCCCTCTCGGTCAAAAGAGTGCCACCAACAAAAAGTTTGTGCTCTGAGGAAGACCCTTCTCTTGGGCTGTACATACTCCCAGTGAGGCTTCAAAACTCCACACATGGTCATCGTGCAGAGTGGTTAAATCCTACCCAGGCTGGAGAGGTGCTCCAGAACTTTTCCTTTCGAGCATTGGATTTTCCTAGTAAACATTTCCAGGAAGCATTTTGTCCTGACTTTCAAAGGACCCCCGTTGAGACGGCACGTTTGTGTGAGTGTGCGTAAAACATCCACATCAATGGGGGGAATCCTGTTCTGCGTATGCTGGCACCAACTGTACTCTTTAAGTGTGCAGTGTTCCTGGTTAGCCAGGAACAGACCCCAGATCCCTCTAAGCAAGACTTTATGGGAGCATATGTTCAGGAGCACACTGACAATTAAAATGAAATTTTTATGTCAACTCAGTACAAGAGAAGCGACTGAAAACTATTTGCCTGGTTCAAGAGATGGAAAAACAAGCACCACCAAAACTACATAAAACTCTATCACTGAAATTTTGACAAAACTTCCCATTACACAGCACTGTGCATGTGTATTTTATATACATGTTGCTTTACTTCAAGCATGAAAAATGTCAGCCCAGAGGGAACTGTCTGAGAAAGTTACAAGCAGGCATTGAGCTTGGTACTCGTTTGCCTACTGTTTTCAGGTTTGTTTTTTTTTTTTTTTTTTTTTTCTAATATTTTTTGATGGAAGTGTTGCAGCTTTTTGCTTTCATTTAGAAAGAAAACGTGAAGCAGACATATTTGACATATCAGGGCTTTCTTGAATTTCCAAGGGAGACTGAAGCAATACCTAAAGAGACAAATCATCCTGTTCTACCCACTTCTTGCTTACCACCCCAACTCTTTCACCAACTCCTTTCCTGCTTTCATGTCTAAGCTTATTGCCTATGCTGCTTGCTTACGAGAGCTGCTTGGATTTCTTTTCCCTCTCCTCCATTCCAGACCTCCTCGCCTACAGCTCTCAGCTCTTGAAATCACTGTAAACAATACCACCAGATCATGGTTGTCCTTAAGAAATCGTCATAAAAAGAAAAAAAGCTAGAAAGAACTAGGTGGAGAAGGGTGTTGAGTAGGCAGAACGTGGGTTTTGGAACCCCTTCGGAGAGAAGTTGGATCACGCAGCTCTCACAACAGAAGGCTAGGTGGGACCATCGTACACCAAGCTGCAGCATTACTACTACACCCTGGCAATACAAATGCAGCCTGAAAGCAAAGTACTTCACCGTGGCATTTAGAAATCAGCTTAAAAAGGAACATGTCTTACCGTATACGTATGTCACACAAAACTCTGCAGCTCTGTACCCTTCTAAATGCATTTTTGATATTGCAAAAAAGGAGATCAAGCACAGGAGAATACAAATATGTGAAAAATACCCAACTCTGCCTTGTCCTCCCCCTCTTCTCTGCTTTCTTTTCCTCTTTTTTTTCCAAGTGAGCTCGCTGCTAGACTCTTGCCCTGGCATTCTCACCCAGAAGGGATCCAGACAGCTGGGAGAGCTAGTCGTTCCAAATGCTTGCTTAAGGGGATATAGTAATGAAACTTCAATCTTCTTCTTGCTGTGCCCTACAGCCCCCATACATTAGTATAGAAATCAGGTTTACGAAGCAGAGGACAGGAGTCCGTCAATATCATTAAGCCAGCTGTTATTTCTCCAGCAAGTGCCAGAAGAGGTAGAGAGAAGGGTGGGGGAGAGACGAGGGACAATTTTATTTTTTTTTTTTTGTGACTGAAACACAAATCCTCTAATGCCTGCATATGTCTGTTTGCTTCCTTTCTTTCATTTTTCTCTTTCTGTGCATCAAATGCAGGTCTGGGCTTTATCCTGCTTTCCTACAGTGTGAGACACGGGCGTAGTCTTATTTTGCAGAGGACAGTATGTCCTCTCTGACTCATACAAGAGATGGTTCTCCAAGACTCCTTGGTCCCCAGCATGAAGCTCTGGCTTGAGGCTCCACTTAGGGATTATCCCCGTCTCCTAAATTCCCTCTGCAGAGCATTTAGCAAAGTCACAGGCACAGCTGCCCTGTGAGATGGATGCTGGCTGAGGTGGAATTTAGTCTCAGATTGAATCTCCCACGGGTAGGTGGTGCGTGGTCTAACTTCCCACTGCAGTTAATGGAGACTCAGTCCTTGCAGGCAGTGAAGTCAAAAGGTTAATTCAGCTGATCAGGAGATGTCTGCTCTAGGATGAGTTGAATTAAGTTCCTAGCCTCAATTGACTGCACTGAATCTCTATCAGCTATAATGGGTGTTTAGACACCAACTCACATCTAGGTACCTACAAGAAGACCCCTAAATTTAGACATTTTAATTTGGAGCTGAACCTCATTCTAGGAATCAAGGGAATCTCTGTCTCTTTTCCCGTTTCCTTGTGACCATAAATAAGAGATTTATACCCCTATGGCTCAAATCCTCTCTTTTTGTCAAACAGGACTAAGAGCTTCCATGTATTGTGTGCACTGAGAAATACGTACCACCACAGAAGAACCCAGCAATAGCTGTGTCCAGGTAACGGTGGGCTATCACAGAAGGGGCCAGCTGCCAAACCACGACATCAGAAATAAACATTTTCCTCCCTGCAGAGCACCAAGGACACACTCACGGAATCTGGCAGAGATAGGACAGATAGGGCTCAAGCTCAACCCCTGCTGAGAGCCAGAGTTTCTCTGCTTAAATATAGCGCCTTGCTATTACAGCACTGCCTGGTTTCCAAGACCGAGTGACCCTCCCTGCACGATGGCACCTTTGTGTCATGTTGGTCCACCGTGCAACCAGCCACGGCTGGAACACGTGGCTGAGGTCGAGGGGTTCTGCAGCTCCTCCTTCAGCATCTGCACAAGGCTGTGATGGTCTTGTGTCCCAGGCTCTTTCAGCAAAACCAAAATGGTTAAAGCAGGCTGTGGACCACGCTTAGATAACACTCAATTTTTTATTTTTTTTAATACTGAAAATAAACTATTCCTTCAGATCTGGAAACGCAGGGGACAGGCTTTCTAGCACTCCTACCAGAGAGCCCAGATAGAACACTGAAGCTTAAAGGCACATTAAAATGAAATAACAAACATACAACACTTACCTATTTTCCTCTCCAAAGTACTTCACAAGCTTTTATTAAATTAAGTCTCATCACACCCTTGGGACATAGGTGCAGCGAGTACCTTCATGAGAGGTGAATGAGTAAGACACAGAAAACTCTCCACAAATGCTCCTCTGACTGACTGTATGAATTGATTCATTTCAGTTGCTCCCTGGTGCTGTCATTTCCCATGGAGCTTCAAGCAATCAAATTTTACTGCCAGAAAGGGTTTGTGGGAAATGAACTGCAAAGTTGTAGACAAGAGAATTTGCTTATGAAAGGCACGTGAGCAGACCCCAGCAAAGAACAGCAACAGCAGCTCTGTAACAACAGGCCTCTCTGTGTTTGGGGTAATAATCCAAACTCTAAGCCATGCATTGGCAGCACCAGCCCAATTTACACTTTTTTCCTTATTTATTTCAATTAAGCACCTAAATGGAAGAGGGAAACCTCTAGCAAGTAGGTCCGCTTTCGGGTGGTAAGCCAGTTTGCTTTTCATCACACAAGCAAACCCCTTCTGTGTGCACGCTGACCAGTGTCTCCAGCACACACAGGTAAGGGATGGAGTTGACAGCCACAGATCAGACAAAAGGCTGCTGACGACTCACCGATCAGTTCTTTCTGTCTGGCGTCTAAGAAAACCCATTTCCCGGCAAGAACAATCACAGAAGACAGAAAGAGATCCCTTACCACCTAATTTGAACTCAGAAGGTCTTAATGCAAAAATGTACAAAGCAAACACACCCACATAAAGAGCCAGTTGGAACTAAAACGTTCCTCCAAGGAAGTATTACAGGTCTACAAGAGGAGCAGCACTAGTTTGTACCTGGGGTGAATCAAGATCTAGCAAGGTTTCCCTCTTCTGTAAGTCTGGAAAGCTCAGAAAGAACATCTCAGAAGTAAACTTAGAGCTCAAGAGTTGTTTGCAGAAACGATTCAGATTTGAATCACTTGACTTGAATAATTGCAAGTAGCAAATACATTTGAAAAATCCAAAATCCTCTTGGATTTGTTTTGCAAACAAAAGCAGCTACAATTTCTAAATTAATTGTACCAGTCAAATGATTCTATTAGCTCTTAATTATCGACTGTATTTTACAGACAGGAAAACTGAGACGGAGAGAAGTGGTATTCCCTTGAACACCTAAGTAATTTTGCAAAGATTTGTATTAGATCTGAGGCATTCCTGCCTTCTTTCCACCTCCCATGATCTACAGCTCCCCAGGTCTATTACTGGGGATGACTTCACAGGTATGACCACAGCAAAGTGCCTGTTAACTTGGAAGACCTCATGCTCTAAGCTGCGTCAAAGGAAGCAAAGTTCTCAAACTCTGGTAATTTAAGAAAAAAAAAAAAAGTATTATTGAAGTTCTCACTTAAAATTTGTATTCATGGCTGCAAAGTTGTCCTCTTTCTACTGCTTTTATTGAAATAATTACATTTTTAAAAGACAGTAGAGAAAAAAGTAAAGGAAGCTAATGAATTCATCTTCCCCTCCCCACCCAAGATTTTTCTGTTTTAATCAAAACTATTTTTCAATGAAATGTGGAGACTGACTCATCAGATGTTCCACAGAAAACACTGATACTTAAATTGAAAAATCAAACACCTAGGAGTATGCAATCGTATTCAAACTTCCATAATCTATTGCATCATCACTATGTACAAGATAACTTCCATTCTTCGCTTCCAAACAAAGTATTTTAGATGGAGGAAAGCCTTTATCTTGCTGAAAAGGAAAATCTGAATAAGATGTTTTAATCACAGGGAAGGGGGGGGGGGGGAAAAAAGTCTTTTCTCCTTTCTTTGAAATTCTCTTTGGCAAAACAAAACAAACCAAAGCCCCTGAAGTTCATCAGCAGTGACAAGAACAAAACCATCTTCTGTCTGACTCCAGACAATGTATCTTTTCTATAGATCCAGCCATCAGCAAATTCAGAGGGTAGTGCCCCTGGGAGTTTGGATCAGGTAAGTTATGGTTTTGGGGTTTGGTTTTTGGGGTTTTTTTCCCTGTTGTTCAGCTTCAGGGCCCCAGGTTATTATTTTAACAGACCTATTTCCATCGTCACGTCTCCTTATTTGCTAGAAAAGATTAAAGAGCTTCGAAGTGCATAGGAAAAAAGTGCAATTCTTAAGAACACTGCAAGGTTACAGGGGACTGTCTGCTAATAATGTGTGTTGGTTTAGTAACAAGCAGAAGCAGAGAGCAGCGGGGGCACTGCTTCATGGCTGCAGCTTTTTCAAAAGGGTCTGTTAAAAGTATTTCAGGAAGAGAGACATATGAGTGAAATCTTTAAATGTGTCAACAGGGAGGCCAGACACTGAACTTCTGCCCACTCCAGAGCTGACACCATCCTTCAAAGCAGAGGAGATTGACCTTTGCAGTTGAGAATCACCAAATGGCAGCAGGGGGGTTCCTGTATTTGTTTCTAAGACTTTTTTGCCTTTCTCTTGCAAGAGAGAAACAGGGAGTAGTCATTTGAAGCCATGGTTTGGTGGGAAAAAAATATATTCTTCTCTGGAAACCACGTTGAAGAAGAGTGGCAGCTCACTGATTAACAAAGTTGTCAAATCCGTCCATAATAAAATCAAAAATTGCTCAGAAGAGGACAAGAGCGTCCCCCTCTCCTGCTTTATAAGGAACACAAGACTCTTTTAGCCCGTTTGAGTACAAAGCAATAGGTTCTGGCAAGGCCTACAGCAGGTACTGGACGCCCACTGCATCGTGTTGCTCCTCTTCCTCTCTCAAGCTACATTAAGCATGAGCACTGTGTCCTGCTCCATTCCCTAAACCACTCTCAGCCACCCAGGTATGGAAAAGCGTGACAATACAGCCTCTCCCCCTCTGCTCCGACCAGTCTTCCCAGGTGAAAACATACACCAACTGGTGAAGGAAACGGCAGAGCAGTACTCATGCATTCCCTTCACACTGCTTGCGGAGAAATAAGAAAAACGACTGGGCTAAGTCTGAGATCACCCTGCATGGCCCATCACTGAGCCCAAACGTCACGACTACCTTCCCTGAGGAAGCACGCACCAGCTTCTCTCCTGCTAACACCCTCTTAACGCAGACCCTTCCTTCTGTGCCTGATGTGCACGAGAAACCTCTCACTCCCAACGCCTGGACCGGCACCCCACGACCACATGCTGAGCTCCAAGTGCGAGTACCCGAGATGGAGCTACGAGTTCTTCAAAGACAAAGCGTGGCCTCAGTTGCTTTGCTAGAGCTGAATCTTTAAAGTGGGAAGAAAAATCCTCACAACTCATGGCCTCAGCATGTACTGAAACAGAGGGGAGAAGCCTGCACAGATGGAAAATATGGAATTAAAGCAATTCCCAACTGTCACTGCGTGACCTTGGACAGGTTGCACAGCCTCTTCGTGTTTTATTCTTCCTCCTTCTTCCTCTCTAAGCACACACCAGTATCCACTTCTGTAAAATTCAGATTATAACACGTATGTCATAATGACTGTGTGAGGACTAATTTAATTGATATTTGTTAAGTGTACACCAACCCTCAGGTGGAAAAACACCATGAAAGATGGTGAAGCTGATCAGCTTCACCAAGTGAGCATCATGCTATGGTCATGGGGAAAAACACTGCTGCCAAGGAAGGGAGAAGAGGAACCCGTGCCAAGGTCTCAGTGAATACGTGCTAAAGAGGAGCCTGTGCCAAGCACCCGAAACCTGAGCAGAAGGTCGGTTAACAAGGAGATTCAGCTGATAACAGCTTTGATACAACACCTGTAGATGAAGCAGGTGGCACAGGAATCTAGGTTTGTTCAGTAAAACTGGTAGGGAAAGGCTTTGGGGTTTTTTCATGCCATATTTAACATTCCAGAGTATTCCCTAAAGCACTACACTGAAAGAAAAAAACTTACTTGGGCTGGTTTAATATTCCATCTTCATAGATGTAAACAATTTTAAGTCTTTGAGTGAGAATAAAGTACTGTCTCCCACAAATGTATAATCAAGCAATGAAGACTCTCCCACTCTATTATGAAAGCATCACTATTTTTCACTCTGTTCTAATCTGAATTTTGTCAACATCAACTTGACTTCAGAAGTCATCCATTTTGCTGATATAATGTCTCCCACAAGAATTTTTTTCTCTTGATATTTTGTAAACATCACCTCTAGTTCGGAGCTAAGGGGTTGACTTTTTACCACTGTAAGACTGCTTTCATCCTCTCTGAAGATGGTAGATTCCCTTCTATGTATTCAGAGTACGCCAAGAGCACCTTAACATGAGGTTTAAATCCAGAACATTCTCTGTGCTGCTAACCTGAGAAAAATATAAAGCTTATGTCTCTTTTTGCTGGGAACAGGTACATATACTGCATGATGCCCTCTGAGCAACCCAGTATCTTTCAAATCCCTCCCCAAACTCCCTCCATCCTCACAGTGCTATCCGGCTTGCTCTGTGCTGGTAAGCTGCTGCCATCCATCCAACCCAGGAGAGGCAGTTTACCATCAGTGTTGTTTCAAGGTATGATGATGTTTTTTTGTTGTTCTTTTTTTTCTTTTACATGATTTATGCAGAAAGAAAAGCTATAGAGATGAGAACCCCATGAGTATTCCAATGTTGTGTATTACTACGTATTAATCACTCTCCTCTCCAGAGATGCCACTGCTGATTTGACAGACTTTATTTTATTTGCTTTAAAGGTATCTCCAGACCATCCTAAAGAGCTGAGCAGCCTTGGAAAGATAAGAAGGAAAATATACCTCTAAAGATGCTTAATGCCCAATTCAGAATGTGTAGAGATGCTCACAAACTCTAAGCCCCGCTAAGGGCCCAGCGCTTCACTTCCATTCAGTGTGTATGTATTTACCCTTATTCACAGCATTACAGAGCTACTGTCCTTCCAAAAGAGATGTAATAAGGAGGAAAGATTTCTGTGACAGAGAGCTCTAGTGCGTTCAGCCAGCAGTTTAGCAGAACAATGCAGAGCCTGAGTCTGCAGCTAAAGAAAACAGAGCCGTCGCTTAAAAGCTCTAATGGCAATAGCTGTTCTGCAACCCCGCCACAAGGAAGCAAAGGGAGAATAACGAGGAAACGGGGAATAGGACAGTGTGGGGGGCCAGGGAACTGGCTGAGACATTCAAACGATAGATACAGTACTAGAAGACAATCATGGAGGTGTTAATTCGGGGTATTCCCTAGCAGTGAAGAAGGGCACAGCAACATGGCCCTCCAGGAACAGCCGTGCAGGCCCCCCCAGTAACTCCCTGAGCTGCTGAGCCCCTCGCCGCCCGCCTCTGCTCCCTCGGTGCTGCCAGACCCGCGGGGTACCACCCCTGGCGATGCTGCGGCCACACTCGGCACACAGGGCCGCCGTCATCGTGTCACCCGTGGGAACACGGTCCCGAGAGCGGGTGCCTGCGAATGAGGTGGCCAAGGCGCTCACCCCGGCCCCAGGCCACGGAGGAAGACCACGGTAAGAGCCGGTAATCTGTGACGGAGCACGTAATAAATGCAGGTGCACGTGAGGAGGATTACCAGCCCGCGTGCTAATCTAGCCAAGATCCCACACTTACTCTGGAGCCCACGCTGCTCTGCGCTGCTCGTTACCCATGCTAACGCCACGCTAATTAACCCTGGCGCTGCTGAAGGCACGGCCGGCCGCGAGGCGGGGAGGGAAGCAGGAGGAAGGATTAGTGACGCCAGCCGTGCGAGGGAAGAGCAGCTCGCGGTAGCCAGGCTAACGTGAAAGGCAACGCGGGATGCGTTTCAGGCTAGCGAAGTGGAAGCGCTGAAGCTGCTCACATCAGGTAAGGCAGATACATTACGTATATTGTGGTGGAAAAATTCCACACACCCCCACCACCATGTTCCCTGATCGGATTTGACAAGAAAGCCAGGAAAATGTTAGGACTGAGCCATTTGGGATATCAGATTGGATTCTAGCAGCTGGCAGATGATGCCTAATGCGTCCAGAAAAAAAAAATAAAAAATTAACTTTTTATTAAGTTTAGCGCTGTTAAAGGCTATCTTCTCCCCCAGTGCCCCGGATAGGGTCCTGGTCTTCTCATTTATATTTTCAAGTACTTATCAAATATGATTAGCTACTCTTCCTCCACAGCCTAATTTATTCTCCTCCTTTTTTTTCTTTTTTTGACACTCCCAGCCCCTGCTGGGATCGCTCCAACCCAACCCATTTCTATAGGCAGAGGCCCAGTAAAGTCTCTGTGGAAATGCTTAAAGTGCATTGCCCGTAAATCAATGCATCCCCTCAGCTGACAGTTTCTGCAAAGTACGAGCGGGCGGTAATACTAAACATTTCTTCAAACTTCCTCGACTGATAGCAGGCTCCAGCGAGCGGTGCCCCATGGAGGCAGCTGCCTTCCCCCCGCCATCCCCGTCTCCTTTCAGAACACCATTACGCTGCAACCGGGATGCAGACCCAAACGCATTAGCCAGAGTCCCTGCAGGGCTGCTACCTCGCACCCAGGTAAATCGACTGCTGTGAGTGTTTCCAGGATTACAGGGCAGCAGACAACTTGAAAAGGACTATCACAAACTAATGTTTACATTATGAACCCCGTGCTCCCACCTTCTTAAGGCTCCCTACCATCACCCTGTTTGCAGGCAACGAGAATTTGGGTTTCTTTGAACTAGGCTAACAGAATTCATACATAGTCGTACCAGCAACGGAATATATAACAAACATCATCAGCAACAACAGGAGAACAAGCAAAGGAAACAATTGAATTCATGGCTGATATTTCTGCTTCCCTGTAATCTGCCTCACTCCTTTCCCACGGCAGCCTCTGAAGGGAATTGCCAGAGCCCTGACTGTAAGGATGAAGTTGCACGGATGAGGAGCCACTTCAAAATGACATAAACCTGTTTTATCTGTCAATCAAGATGGGGGATGAACAGTCGTTTAGCAACAGTGTCACGGAAATTATATTGCTTTGCTTTTGAAGTACATAAATATTTGATTCTCTCTTCCTCAACTTTCTGCTCCTTCCCTTGTTTTAAAACAGAACCTCACAGCTTTTAAAATAGATCTATAGTTTTGGGTGTTGTCTTTTTCTCAGTCACATTCAGGTGGTTTGAAAAACATCTGAGTGTCTCTGTGTGTAAGAGAATTGGCATACATCCTGCCTGTAGCCAGTAAGAATTTTTTTTTTTAAAAAAAAATCAACCAAAAAAAAACCCACGAAAAAAACCCCAACCCACACACACAACAGGAAGACAGAGTATATTGCTGCTGGAATATGGCAGGTTTCTGTCCCCACTTAGCTGTGGAGTTTTTCCTTTAAAATCTGGTGAGATCAATTCCAGGGAAAGGTCTGCAAGCCCCAGGCTTGGGCCACGTGCCATACACCAGAAGCCCCACGTGATGCTGACGGTAGCCATCAGCCTGCTCTACCCGACCTGCAGGTGGGTGCTCCAACCTCCAGCTTCACGCATGGGTTTGCCCCTCTGAAGTACAAGGGCCGTTCACAGCAAGAGCTCTGCTCCTTCAGAGGTCCCAGGGGCTGGGGGCTGCAGGGGGGGGTTAGCAGGTCAGCCTCGGAGGGGAATCATCGCTGTGGAAGCCCTATGGATGAAGCCAGCTGATGAGCAGTTGCAGGTGGACCTTTGCAACAGAAGGATGGACAAACCCCTGAAAATTTGTCCCAACTGGAGAACAAACAAGGGTTTTGTTTTAAAATCACGTCCTAGTTACAGACAGGAAAGACTGCTGGATACGCTCGCCTTATCGAGACTAGGGGAATAGTTCAGCTATTTACACAGCGCTCAGCATTTTACATTTTGGAGGCTGGCTAAACACAAAATAACTCTCTTTTGTGTACAGTCTACACAGCAGAGAGTAGCCTGTTGCCCTGAATGAAAACAGCTGCTGCCTTAGCTCAGGTGCTAGAGACAAATTCTTCTGCTACTGACAACTGTACATAACTTGTGTCCCCAAACCGGCGAGGGGGGGGTGCATCATTACGCAGGTTATTTTTGTACGACAGCAAATCCTGACTACTGCCTGCACCATGTCCTTAGGGATATCATAACATTCTCAGGCTCCATAAGCAAAACCTCACATCTGTGTAAAGGATTTATAAACATTAACCCAGGATTGTGAGGGCTTCTGAAAAAATGGATGCTAGATGGTATCCATGGTCACACTAACAGTGAAGCAGGGTTTATCACTTCAAGTTTGCCCTCCAGGGTACACAACTGTTTAATGCTTTAGAGAAAAAATAAACACAAGCACAGTCTTAACGAAACCAGGTAAACCTGAGGATTTCTGCTTTGTGGGAATCTCTACTTTAGGAATTTTGTGGAAATTTCCTGCTGAGGAATTTGGGAAATGTGCTGCTGAGCGAGAAGGACATGGGACATGACCACACCGCAAGGCTGCTCCAGACTGCAGTTGCGCTGCATGTTTACCAGGGCTGCAGCCCCATCTCTAGCCCTGTGGTCTTCCCTGCTCCCTTCTCAAACCCCCTCCCAGGCAGGAATGGGAATTTGTTAAGCCTGCCTTGCACCAGTTAAAACTGATGTGGATTAGTGCACTCTGAGATCACAGTGCTTGGAAAAACACACTTCAGAACAGCTCGCCCCGTTAACTGGTTTCTGGCAGCCCCTGTATGGTAGAGGATCGTGTTTGCTGCAACCAGCAAAAGCATTTTGATTTCAACAAACTCCTATTTGCTAATGAGAACCTGTTTCAGTGGAAAACTCCCAACTGCTCTTCTCTCTGGCAGAAAATTGGGGGGAAAAGGAAAAACCCACTAATACTCTTGTATACAAAAAGATGTTTCCAGCTAAGGAGAAGGGAAAAAAAAAAAATAAAAATCAAGTATTTGTTCTTTTAACAGTGGAGACTTGGAGCAGAGAGGAACGAGGTAATTTCACATGTTCCTGTGAACAAGCTGCTGCAAATAGCTTCCCTAGATAATAAGTAGAAGCGAGTGAGAAGAAATGGATAGGGGAAGATCTATAATAGTGTAAAGAAATGTGTGATCAGCTAGGGAATTCCTCTTAGGAGCCTTGTAGAGAATATCGTATTTGCCGGACCAGATCAGACCACTGGGCCAATCAAGTGCAATTTAAGCATTAAGTGTAACAGCTTGATAAATCTAGGTCAATGCACCTACACGCAGGTACAAGTTTAATACCACTTCATTAGCAGGACTGCAGCACCTAACATGGAGCATATCTACGGGTCCTGGAAGAGAGAAGCTATTGGCATTTATGGGATGGCACAATTAAATCAATGAGTTTCTCTTAATGACTGACCAGAAATTGGTCCCACTTTACAATTTCTAGTCTGCAGCAGCAGACGGTGCTGACGCTTCAAAGATAAGTGGAAAACAGCACCGCAACGCTCCTCCGGCCAGCGTGTAACACCCTGCGGAAGGCGGCTGGAGAGGGACCAGCTCTGCCTTTCGGAGCTCGTGCATCCAGGCAGCCTTCACTGGAAATGTGTTATCTTAGCGTGCAGCAAACCCGCAATTACTATTAAATGGTCTCAAAAATCAGCACTGACCTGTTTAAATCCATCCTGGCACCTCGTGGCTCTGCCACAACCCGATACAAAGGGAGATTTTATCTCTGCACTTAGTACAGGTTACTGCACAAGGATTTTGCTTATGGGGCTTACTCATCAAGTAGAGAAATCCCAGGATTTTTAGATGTGCTTGTTGGATCTTGTCTTTGCTTGTAGGATCACATCTTTGCGAGGGGGGGGAAGACAGCAAGATTCTTGAGTGTCCTAGCCCGTGTCTGGGAGAGGGAGATGAACAGAAGGGGGCTCTGCTCTACTCTCCTGAGACTACAGAGAGATGAAAAGGCTCCTTATTATTAAAAAATAAACCTGGCAGTACTAGATCAACAGCATCAGATCCCCAGTTCGGGTACAGTTTTCTTCTGCTCCTTCCCTGCCCACCATCTGTGACTCCGAGACTGGTCCAGCTTCCCCCTACGCTAGTCCCAGGGCCACTCAGCTGTTTCAGTACGAGCCCCCCTGTACAACAATCACCGCTTTCCCAATACAGCTTAGAGTTGTATCAGTCCTACCAGCTGCAAGGCAGCTTGCTCAGTTGTGTCTATACTACACAGCATCTCCCAGAACCTCAGTACAGTCATATGGCAGACCAGGACTACTGGCAGCGTGTTCTTCCAGCGCAGAAGTGTGACACCTTCCAGATGAGCCATTACACTCACACAATCACAGTACACTTACATTTTGGCAGCAGCCACCCAAGGTATACAGAGAACAGCGAGAAAAGAAAAACAGTAAAAGGCACAACGTGCTGTTGGACCCTAGCAAGGTCAGGGCAAAATCTGCTTACAGCCAAGCTTCAAGCCAAAATCTGCCTCTTCGGTTGCCCGGTTGTAGATCTACCCATTCCTTCCTCAGGAACGACTTTCAAAGGCTGCTAACACTGACCCAGGCTTAATGTAAGTGCAAAAAGCTCCATAGACATGTAATATATCTTTTGGAAATGAAAAGTGGTCCAAGACCTGGTCTAATCAGCTGAAAGGCAATTCTTTACTGAGGCTGCCAAATGCAGACGAACTCTGCAGGGCTTGCTGGCTCCCGAGATGCCCACCTAACCTACCCAGCCTGCACTGCCAAGTGCCATCAGACCAGGCCTCCTAAAATCCTGGCTAGCAGCCCTGCCACCTATTCCACCTAAAAACCACTCTGGGGTTTCCCCCCCCTCGCAAAAAAAAACGGTTTTGTGACCTGACCGTTATTATTCAAGATGCTCCATTCACTTCAGTTAGCTCTTACAGTCCTTTGAAAACAGCTTTGTCTATACAACTGCCTTTTTTTTGGGGGGGACAACGTCTGCCTACAGAATATGAGGTTCAAAAGCCTCCATGTGCTTTGCTCTAACGTACATGATGACACTGTGGAAATTCGTTTGTGTTAGAAGAGTATCTAAGTCTAAAATGGGAACATTAGATAGAGAGAATGCTTCCTACTTCTCCTATAATAATGGTGGCACCAAACCCTGGGAAACTCTGGACTAGAGAAAGATGGACTAGGCAATAATAAACCCAACCATTTTCAAGCTGAAACTGTCACCTTGCACGTACTTCTTCAAGGAAGCAGGACTAGAGGGATTTTGCAGAGTGAATACGACACACAAGGTGGGGGGAAAGAGCATGGGAGGAGCTGCAGCAGGAGTGATGGCAGATGCAGGAATACAAGCAAGGCTGGAGTCTGAGCACAAACGCTCTTATTCTCAGCCTTAATATCCCCGCAGTGCCCTCATCAGCCAGGTTTCTTACCTAGGTCAGATCCTGGCATCAGTAGCAGGAAGGCTTTCATGTGCACGTACGTGTGCCTGTGGACACGTGGGCTGGGAGCGGGGCACACCAAGAAGCAGCCCCGGGCTCTGAGCCCAGGCAATGGCAGTAAGAGCAGGACAGGGTGGCAAGCACGGCGCTAGCGTGAGCACAGGGGTGCCCAGAGCAGGATGGAGAGACAGAAAACAGCGTTGGACATGGGGAGAAGGTTGCAGCTTGTTTCAGCTTGACTTCACAGCCATTCTCATCCTTTTCCCCTTTTTGTTATTGTGTTTCTGCTTTCACCTTGCACCCCTCCTCAGACTGCATGGTGAAAAGTATCGCACACCCATGCCTGTGCTCCACTCCCTTAATTCAAAGCCCACCTTCGTCACCATGCCGTGCTGATCCCTGACAGCCCTAAAAGGCAGAGATCCTTCGACTCTCACGTGGTTGTCACCTAATGAAGACATCGACAGATATGGGCACATGAAAGCTCACCATCTGGCTGCACCTCTTGGATGGCTCTGCTCCCCACAGATCAGTGGGCATGGAGACCACTGCGGCCAACCAATTACTCTACTCCTCCATCTCCTGCACCAGCACTCACGGGCACAGATACCCTCAGCAACGCCGCTGGTGGCTGGCAGCCGCGACCGGGGGCTGAGCAGCGCGTCATTCCCAGCGAAGCAGCCAGCCGAGCCCGCGTCACGCTGCCCCTCCGCACGCCTTTCCCAGGGCTGGCAGCACCGGCAGACGCTTACCAGCCTCTTGTCCCCTGAAGGTCCAGGTCTCATCACGCACCCCCAGCAGCACTGCGAGGGCGATGAGCCTCTCTGACCCCCGCCTCCTCCTTTCCTCGCCTGGGTATTGCCAGCTTCAGCCTGTCTGCCAACCTCAGCCACGCTTTTCTCTCTTCCCATCTGCCTCTGACGCACCTTCTCCTCAGCACCAGGCACAATTTTTCTGTCCACTGCTCAAAATGATAAATTGAGAGTATTTCTTTCCAGGAAGACTCAAGACCTATCATCCAATTTTTTGCTTGCTTGTTTGTTCTTTTTAGAAAAAAAAACAAACAATCTTTTCAGATTTACTGAAAGAATTTATTTGACCTATATGAAAAAAAAACCCAAATGCTGCCTTTTCTTTCCAAAATTCACCCCCCCCCCCCCAGGAAATTTTCAAAACCAAAACTGCCACTGCAAAATAAGAAACTAAAACAGTTCATCTTCTCCAAATAATTTATCCGGTTTTCCCTCCCCAAAAATGAGCATGACACACAAAGAGCAAAAGCCCTCCCCAAACTGTGTGTTTATGAAGGCAAAATAGCACTCCTACTGACATTTTACCACCTTCCTAATATTTTTTTTTCCTCTGTTTTTGCCTGCAATCCTCTTCCCATTCCCAAATACCACCGCAGTCACCAAGCCAAGCTCAGACAGGCACAGGTGCCTGTGTATAGAAAAGTTTGCTGAACTGCTGTGGCACGTTTCACTCCCTGAATAGTCTGTAGCCACAGGACACCTAAGAAGATTGTCTTTTCTTTGAAGTACATGAATATTTGATATCCTCCCTCCCTTCCTCCTCGCCTTAATTATTCTCTTATTTTGAAACACCAGCTTGCATGCAGTATTTAAATAAAGCTGTTTTCAGAGCCACAAGCAGCTTGAAACAGTCAAGCCTCTCAAAATATATTGCAAGTGCTGTACATCCTCCTGTTCAGCACACGAGCGGCGCAGAGCAAGGCACAACCCGGGGAACCCGCAGGATGAGGGGTTCCAGGGGCAGCCATTCCCTTCTGACACCTTGGGTTCCCTTACCAGATAAACCCGTGAGATGAGGCGCAGGGTCCCAGCCTGCTCCCCAGCCATCCCGTGAAAATCACTGAAGGGTCTGGCACAGCAAACGCTGCTCAGGGAAGTGTCTGAAAGCGCAGGGGGTGCAGCGGGTTAGAATTCAAACGAGCAATGGGGGAAAAGACTGGAAGTCGCAATTTGGGAGAACAATAGTTGCTGCAGGGCAAGAGGGAATGAAAACGCACACTGAATTTTCTATGCACAGAGCTACAAATAATTATATGCATGTGTATAGAAATACATACATATGGAAGAGTTTGGAGGGTTTGGGTGACTCAGCGGCTCTACAGACATACG
The DNA here is from genome assembly GCA_035590215.1 of Microhierax caerulescens. NCBI lineage: Eukaryota > Metazoa > Chordata > Aves > Falconiformes > Falconidae > Microhierax > Microhierax caerulescens. The sequence goes on along the minus strand of JAVJGJ010000057.1, from coordinate 5,117,411 downwards.
TGGCCAGATCACACGCGTCTTTGCCAAGGTCCGCCAGCTGTAAGGATTTGCCCTTCCCAGATTGCAACAAGCCTACTTTACGGGACATCTTTGAGACAATGTCCAGGGATCCCTTTTGGTTTGAGTCACAGCATTCTGACACCAAAGTCTCAGGTGATCCAAAAAAAACGCTGGACACCTGCAGAGAGACCCACAGGACTCTAACTGCCGGTGGGAAGGTGGGATGCCACATGCCTCAAGTGGCTACGCTGCTTCAGGTTCACAACTGTGACACGACACTCAGGGCTGGGTTGCTTTCGGGCAGCTGTATCCCTGAGAAGTTGTCTGTGTATTACATGGGAGAAACAGACATGAACAGTGCTTTTTATTTTTATTTTTAAAAAAAAAAAAAAAAAGCCACACATTGCACCAAGCGAGGGTGCTACAGACCTGGCAGCTGTTCCAGCTGCTTCAGTTGTGTATCCTGGATTACCTGGAGGTGCTTCCCTGAACAGCTGATACAAGAAGGAAATGAAGCATGCCTCTGCACAGGTCAGGGAGGGCCATGCACCATAAGTGTTTGTGCAGGTGGATGAATAGCTGTGCCCACAGGTGCTCACAAATAGGGCAAGGAATAAACATGCATATCTAAAAACTCATCCATCTTTATTACAAAAATGAGTCAACTCATCCCAATGCCGCTTCTAACTTTGCAGAGGCTTGTATCAGACCCAGAAGGTAGCAGGAAGGTTGTAAAAGGGCTGCCTGAAAGTCTTGGGACCAAACGTCCTGAGGTTTGATTGAGGCTCCCCTGTTGAGGTGGAGTAATCTCCCAAGGCACTCTGCTAGGAACGTGCACATGGCCAGTAACAGGGGCATACAATGACTTCCCAAATCTCTCTGGGGGAGAAACTCATGCTCCTCAGCTCGTGCCTGATGGTGCATCTCTGAACCAGCCCTTCCTTACCATCTGCAGTAGATTTTATACCCTTATTACCTTGTCTCCCTGCACTGTCTGCATCCCCTTGCCTATAAAACCTCAGCAAAGGTGAAAGCTCGAAAGGAGAGATGCTTAGAGAGCTGGGAAAGTTACTCATGTCTCTCTGCACTTGAACAGATTTCCTTTTATTTGCAATGAAAATGTCTAATACCATACTCCCAGGCCAGTGCCGCGCAGTAATTCTGGGTGAGAGAGGTGGAATTTTAACCGGGTCCCACGTAAAGGCCAGGGGAACATACTTGTAAAGGAGCTGAAGTTGACAGCCAAGTGCAAACCTTTCAAAGGCAAGAAGAAAGAGACCCTTAAACAAGTTCCCTATGCAGAAAAAACCTACCCTACAAACAGCTATACATTGCAAGGACACATCGTGCACCGGCTGCCCCACGAGGCACAGGGGTTACAAGTTTCATGCTTTAACCTGCACAGCCAAGGTGACCCTTCTCCTCCCTCCCACGCATTAATTAAGAGACAGGACTAACATGATACGTGCGCCAGCAGCTACAGAAAGCAGAGCAAAGACTACAGCACAACGAGTGCTCTGACAGAAGCACGGAGCTCAATATTTATTTACTGCCTGTCAATGTCTAGCGCAGATGGGATGCTGCATCTCCAGAGCCATCATGAACTGCTCATTAGACATTAACAGGACGGGACTTTGTTGCAATCAGGTCATCTGAGTTGATGGGAGAAGGGACAGCAAGCAGCAGTGGAGAAACCCGAAGTGAAAGAGAAGGAACAACAATCAGCTGCGGCAATGGTTGCAGTCAGTAATGAGTTGGCTGGCTAGTGTGCATCACTACTTTCTAGTAAGTGGAATTAGGAGCAAAGCCATGTGTCAGGGGCTCCATACTGTCAGCTGTTAGTGAAGAGATTGATTTAAAACAAGTGTCAATGGCACAAGCTTTGGCAAAGGAGAAATCCCCCTCCTAGCTGCCAGGCATCCACAGCAGAGTGGTACCAAACAGCTAACATGGCTGGCGACCCCTTGGCAAGACCCACCTTGAAACGCAGCTTTATGAAACATAACAGGCTTAACGTTGTGGAAGATTTTGAAACTGTCGTGTACACAACGCGCATGGAAAAAGCTTCATAAATAACCCACTGCTATTGAGGAGATGAAGCGGAGCATCCCAGCCGTACTGTAACCCTGCCCAGAGGCACGAGCGAGAGCACAGCTCCAAAAAGACCCAGTGCAGCCCAGTTTGCTTCGCCCCAGCGCTGGGGGGTGGGAACTGGGAGCGAGCAGGTCCCCCTCCCAGGAAACACAGTCTGTCTGAGAGAGAAGAGATCATCTTTCCGACAGTCGCGAACGAGGATAGCAAAGATAAAACCTTCAGGGAAAATTGCAGCGTTTCTTCCTGGAATAAGGCTGGACACTGAAATCAGCACACAATACACGAGATTGAACGCTTGCAGGCCTGGGCATGTTATTGAAGTAATCTTGGGTAGAAAACAAAAACCAAATCATGAGCTTCTTGTTTACCTTAAGAAATAGATTACTGTTATTCTCCAACTTAGTTGACTGGAATTACCTAGAGAAGTTCAGCCACAAAAGTAATCTCTGAAAAGTGTAAAAGCTGCAAAATATCTTTTCCAGAGTTTGTTCCTCTCTGAATTAATCTCATCTACTCAGCAGAGCAATCAACTTGACTGTTCACGACATTTTAACACAGTGAGAAGACACCCCGTCTATTTTTTAACTAAGATTTTTGCTGTGTCCTCCCTTTGGGTACATGTGATTTACAAAGCCACCAGCTCGGCTTCCAGGGAACTATGTGCTACTTGTCTGGAAGTGAAGGGGGAAGAAAAAAAAACCCAAACCTCCTATTCTTCCGGATATGCCCAGTGACAGGAACAGTCCTGGAATCAGTAAGGAACAAGCAACCAGTCCCAAAGGGCTCTGTTTACCTGACCTCTACAAAACAATTACATTTTAAACCTCTGCAACTGCATTTTCTTTCTGGGTCATCCTTAGGAAGCAAAGCTGGAGAAACAAAAGAATGGAACAGGAATTATATATAAGAATCATGTTCAGAAAAAGCAATGGAGGCCAGAAGGAAGACTTTTCCCCAAACGGGTCGCTCCCCCCCGCCAGGAGCATGTTTCCTCAGCCCAAAGCACCAGCCCTGTTCACACTGGGAAAGAGGGGAGCAGAAGGCAGCGATACCAAACTGAAGCGTGGATGCGGAGGTAGGTGTTAAAACACATACAGCCACATGCCAAACTCACATTTGTGATCTTGCCAGACTTGCGTGGCACAAAACTCCCACAGAGGAGGGAGAAAAAAAAAAAGAAAAAAAAAATCAAGACAGACAGACCAGGCTCCTTGCAGCATGTGCTTCATTCCGTGTTTCAACAAGGAGGCTCAGGGGTGAGATCTCGGGCTGCTTTGCCTCTCTTGGGGAGAAGGGTTGGGATTTTTTTCACGTGGGGGTGAGCTGGGATGCACACAGGCATGTGCCTCTGTACGGCATCTCGGGGAAAGGGGGCAGTAGGCAGCTTATCCTTCTGCCTGTTGTCAAACAGATAATTGCTCTAAAACAGCTGGGCCAGACAATAGCGTCTTTAATAGCCCAGCTTAAACGCGGCCGTGACAGAATTCATAATATTTTTTAATCTCCCTTTCCCCAGCCTTCCTGGAAATTCATTTTTAATGACTGTGGTTGGCTTTCATTTTTGCTCTTGTTTTTAATTCAGATAACTTCTTGAGTCATGCAACTTCCCTCGCCCACCCCCAACACTCCCTGTTAAGTGAAAGGCTTTAATATTTCAAATGCTAAATTAACACCAGATGCTAACACATCCAATGGCATAGCCTGGTTCACCAGTTCTTGTCACCTTATTCTGGGACTGATCGAAGACCCCACAGGCCCAACAGGTAAAGGCTGGGGACAGGGTTTGATCCATCCCTAAGGCACTTCATAGAAATTCTCCCTTATCACCAAGAGCCAAGCAGCACGTGTCTCCCCATCACCTTCCCCTTGCAACCCATCTTCAAATATTTTGATCCAAAGTAGTAATAATGAGATAATGCCAGTCTCGGGCACCCGAGGTCAGACATTTATTCTCACGTAGTATCACACCTGTATGGCTGTTTTCTGTTGCTGCGCATTTAAACAAAGGTACGGGGGGGGGGGGGATCCGAGGGGATCCGGGGGGATCCGGGACCCGCCTCGGCCGCGGTCGGGTAGAAGGTTTACTTTTTGCCGGTGGAGGAAAGGCGGACGAAGACCTGGCACGCATCCGGCACCACGCGTTGGATGAAGACCTGCTGCTCGTCCCGCTCGCCGAAGGGGCCTGCCAAAATGAAACAAAAAGGAAAAAAAAGGAAAGGAAAATTTGAAAAATGTGAATAAAAATCTGAAAAAGT
>JAVJGJ010000057.1:5085108-5101248 GCA_035590215.1 Microhierax caerulescens | reverse complement strand
TAAGCACTCCTAGCTAGGTGCTGATGTTGGCTGGGTGGGGGGTGGGGGGCACATCTCTGCTGGCTCACCAGATCATCAAGAAATGCCACAGGGGACACCGTCCTTTCAAGGCAGCCACTTTGTGACTCCAAGCCACGTGCTGGTTTGGGGATGGCCACGCTAAGCTCCTGGCAGAGGCTGTGGCACGTGCTGTGCCCTGGGCTGGCCCGGGGCTGCAGGAGAAGCCAAACAGCTGCTGGAGCTGGCAGCAGGAGCAGCGCGGTCCCACAGCAGGGCTTCAGGGAGATGCCGCAGCCATCAGGTGACTCCCATGGAGCTCCATCTCCCCACAGAACTCTAAGGTTTGGGAGAGGGCTTCTCTACCTCCTGACCATACGATGATTTTTGCAGCGTGACTTGCAGAGTCAGAGAAGTCTCATTACCTCCAGCACAACCCGCAGCCACACACGCGCGTTACGGCATCGTTTAAGGGAGGCCAGAGGGAAGGGGATTGAATCAGCAGCTGGAAATTATGTGCTCACATGATTCCTTGGCCACTGCTATGCTTACTGGGGGTACCAGAGGTGGATGAGAGAAACAGCTTTTTCCCCAATTGATCCAAGCCTGTTGGATCATAGAGGAGGAATTCTCCTTATACCCTCCTTCTCCATAGAACAGCTGACAATCCTGCTGGCAACAAGTCACAGCTCAAAGTGTAAGGACAAAGCTTAATGGCACCAATTTCTCAGTCATACCGGTACTATGCAGATGTACAAAGATGCTGCGAGATCAGTCACAATATCAAAACTCACACAAATGGTGAGCGCCCATCAGAGAGTCAGGGACCAGAACCGCTCTACAGCTGCTAGCTCTGGTGTTTGCCTCCCGCAGCATCAGAGACACACACCCCTTGCCCGAAGATCTATCCCGCATCCCAAGTCCTGGATCCAGTCCCTACAGATGACTCCAGTGTCAGGTTTTTCAGTATTTCAGAGCAATGCCTGCACCTGCATGGAAATGCACAGGGACCAAGGCGGTGGGAGTGAACCAGCGCAGCTGCAGCTCCCCACAGAAGCGCTCGGGCTGGGCCACCTGAAGTGCCAACACACAACTGGGAAAGATGCCCTGTGCTAGTGGCATGTGCCCAACATGCACCCACGGGGCTCAGCACCCACACCTGTCCTGCAGAATTCCACCGAGTTCCACCTCGCCCCCCACCTCTGTGTGCAGCCTGCTCCTCTGATGAGTTCAGGGAGCAAGAATGCTCCTGCTGCTTAACTTCTGAATGGGAAGGGGGGAAAAAAAAAATCCGCCTAATGTCACCAGCTAAATGTTAATTTGGAATGAGATTTTTTTTGTTGTTTTCTAAATTGCTCTTAACCGTGTGCCAGCACACAGGTAAATTGTTCTTGGCTGAGAAAATGGCCTGTCTCTCCTCTCAGAGATTAACATAGAGGACAGTGAATGGAGCAGCAAACAAGAAAACCATGCTCCTTTTTCAAATCATTCAATAGTTTCCTGACTTCTTTTCTATATATTTTCCAGCTGTAAATGAGTTTTTACTGCTCAGTCTAGCTGAAGGCCTTGCTTTCCTTTGTTACTACCCATTTTCTTTTTAAACAAGGTGGGGGAATGAAGAAGTAATTTGCTGCCATGGCAAGTGAAATATATTTGCTGCGCTTTCCTCCTGCCCCTCTGCAAGCTTCCCCCAACCGCCTTCCCAAGAACTCTGCTCATCTGGCACAGGAATGTCCATGTCCATGTTTCTCTGGCTCAGAGGGAACCTGGCTCATCAAATGACAGGCTGCCCTTTTCCACTGTAGGAAAGGATTAAGGATACCTCGCTCTGTTCTCTTGTCTAGAGGAAAAGCTCCAAGCAGCCTACAGGATGTTCTAATTAGCCCCTCCAAAAACTTTCATTGTAGAAGCAGTGCCAGAAATGTAAGCAGGGAGAAGGAACCTGCCGGAAAACCTTCTGCAAAAAAACACTTTTGCCCATCTGCAGCTCACACTGGCAGCACAGGCCAGAGGATGTATGTATAAGCAGTTCAGATACTTGCACATTATTCTCCTGCAAAGCACTGCCAAGAAAAAAAAAAAAATGGACTACAGCTAGTACCTAAGACTAAAAATCCTGCTTCTCTCCCTAGACAGAAATGTCACAAGCTACCAGTGTCCATCCTTTGCATGGGTCAATTGTTTCCCTAAACCTGTTTCATATTTCCCTTTTGCTGAACAAGCATTTCCCAGAAGTCTGCAGCTTCGGTCTCTGTTTCAGCTTTGAGTGGTGGTACCAGTTCACTCATAGTGGGGTTGTTCCAGCTATTTAGCAAGCCTAGTGCATTTTCCCCCAAGTCTTTCCTTTACATAAAAGCCGTGAGACAGATTATTAAAAAATAAAGCAAGAAATGAAAAAGGTTTGGATCTCAGTTGCGTGGATTTCTCCATTTTCTTTTCACAAACAGAAAGGGAAGGCTTATTGACTTTATCGGCTATTGCTCCTTCACCCTCATAAAGCATCATTCTCCCTTTTCTACTTAGATGTACACTGAGAAGTTGAGCAAAATACTCTCCATGCTCTGTTCTTTCCCAGTCTTAAGAGTGCTTCCCTGTTACAGTGCCAGCAGGAAAAAGGAAATCTTAAACAGACCGCTATAGAAACAGAGCCCTTATACACCAAGGTATGTTTACAATGGCTTCCCTTTGTCTCAAAAATTGCTGGTAAGATCTTGTGCTGGTAGAAAATTTAACACTCGTTGGCATTTTGAAGATTATTCCTCATGCTGTAAGGAGCAGGAACATGGTTCTCTCTTCTGGAATTAACATAAGCTGTCATGTTCTCTTAAATATACAAAGGCTTCACCTGCAGTGGTGGGTAGTCTACTGATATAATTAATAATCATGTGATAGATGAAAATAGATATTTGTTTGATTCATGAATCTTGAGCAAATATGAGGAATGTGAGACTTACGCCTGCTGCCTTTGCATTGGAAGTTTAATTCATTGCCTCTGTAGAGAAATAGCACCTATTTCTCTCTCTTTCTCCAAGATTCTCGCAGCTTGTTACAGAGGAGGTGCACGCAGACCCTTATGGAGCCTGATTCAAGTCATCCAAGACATGAAAGCATGGGTGCTTCTCCAGATGCCCAACTTGAAAACACGCTACGCTGAAAGAGCCTAATCCCTAGAAAGCACAGAGATCACTGGAAGCAAACTGCCTCCTTAGCTTTCAAGTGTGTGGCTTTAAAAAACAGGGACATCAATACCAACCGGCACTGGAAATCCAGCCTCTCCCCAGCCTTTAGTAATTTCATGGGTTTCCCACCCCCGCCATAGGATATCGGTAATGCACAGTGTAAAACAACAGGGTGGCATTTGGGAATAATTACCTATACTGTCACTTGCACATATAAACACTTAACAGCTCAAAACAAGACATCTGGGACTGATGCATGCCCTAACTAGGTACCCCAGCATAAAGCACGGCTGTGGGAAGCCCTTACATGTAGATGCCTCATTATTGCACTGCAATAACCCACATTTCTCCCATGAGCAAGAAAAAAAAAAAAAAGTGAAAGGAATTCATTCGGGAAACCTAGTTACAGATAATTTCAGAATTCAGCTAGCAGGATGGGAAAAGAAAGGTCAGTAAGACCACCATCATTTAAAGCACTCTGGACAGGTGAGGGGAGTCTCTGAACTGGGGGGGGACGGTCTGCTGGAGCAGGTTCTGAGGACATGCTCTCAAATGGGGAGGCTCTCTGCAGTACCCATCCTTCACACCGTACCAGTGCATCAAGGAGCTCAGCTGGAACCTCCATATACCTCCTGGAATAGACTCCAGAGGCAGAGCCTTCAAAGTCACTCAAGAATACATCCCAGGTGCCAGATGCACTCACACATCCCTTTTCCATCTCTAATTTTTAGGACATGAAGAACCTGAATTAGGTTTTCACATCCACGGAATGGGTGCTACACAAACACCTTTCCAAGAAAAGATTTGTTTCAGGCACAACTTACCGAAATACTCTTTTTCCTTTTTTTTTTTTTTATTTTCACTTCCTTCTGTCCTGAAAGTAATTAACTTTCAATGGCAGCTAATTATAAGCAAAGAGAAATCGGAGGCTGCGTGGCTGTCTGTCTGGTGCGAGCTCGGCAAAGCATTTTTTAATTGGAAACCTTCTTTGCCGTGTGCATTTCAATCCATTTTGCACCGTATTTATCGTTCCAGATTCATATTATATCCATGACCTTTCATCTAATGACAGAAGCTCATGCAGAGAAAAAAATTATTATTTTAACAAACAGACTTTAGAGCTCTGAAAGAGAAAGGAAAAAACAGGCAAGGGGAGAAAGCAGGAGTGGCATGAGACAAGAATAAAGCACGTCCTAAATGCTAGATGCTGCTCTCCCCCTCCTTTTCCTCTGGCATGTGGAGCTCTGCAGGAGCCCTCCAAAGCACAGCTATGGCTACAGCATCACTTGGCTGATGCCAGATACTACTAAAGAACCGCAGTCAGTGCAGGTCTTACAAAACCCAGCTTCCTATTCCCGTGGTCATCCCCCTGGGAAGAGACACTCGGAGGTGCATCCTCAAACACAGCTCTTTTGTGCAGCCAGTGGCATGGTAGGAGCCGTGGGCCAAGTCTCCTGCAATTCTGCAGTTTGCCATGATTGCAGGTCAGAGCTTAGCACATGCTCCAAGGCAAGCACAGGTAGAAGAGTTTAGAAACATGAAGCTGGGGAACATTGCAGACCAAGCACAACTCAAACTGCGTGCCATGACTTGGAGATAACTGGGAAAATGGATCTTAATTCCATGCACGTAATGTTGTCATCCCAAATGCATAGCAGTTCACCTTACTGTACTTCAACTGAGGGGTAAATGTAGAAGTAGATGAACAAAATCCCATTTATTACTTGCTCTTTGGCTAAAGCATCAGCCCCAGGCTGAAACCTCACCCACACTCCCTGACGCTATGTATTCTTAGCAAGATCTCACCACTGTACATGGTTGCCAAAAAAAAAAAGAAAAAAAAACCCACCCCATGCCCTCCAGTGGTACGGAAATGGCTCGGAGAGCTCAGCCCCCGTGGCGGTGGAACAACATCCCTACGCAAACAGCAGCGGCAGCTCTTTCAGCGCTGGGGTGGTGGGTGGGCTGCATGCGATCCAATCTGCACTGGCACTTCCCGCTGTTAACGAGCGCTTCTTGCCAACTGCCCACCTGGCTTCTGCACGAAACAGCTTAGCAGGGACTAGATGTTTGGCAAAAGACTCTCTAGATTAATCGCAGCAAATTTATATGATACACCGAGCACCAACTGCCTAATCTACGCTTGCCAGCAGCAGGGATGGACTAGTAATGAAGGGCCAGGGACACCCAGCACCTCTTCCCAGAAATACTCAGTATACCTGGAACAGGTAACTCATCCTTACCTCCACCCTTCGCTAAATCATCTGGCACGCATCCCAGTGCCTCCCAGAAGGCAAACTCTTTGAGGGGTAATTTATCCAGCAGAGCAGTATTTTGCTTACTACCTAACGCCACGCTACTTCTGCTCAGGACTGGAGCACTCCACATGAACTTTCAGAAAGAACAGTTGGGGTGGTTTCTTTTGTAGGCCCCTGTGCTGAAATTATTTTTTCTGTTTGTGAAGTCACTGCTTTATAGTTTCACACAAATTCCATGGAAGAGTGTGTTAAAAACAAATAAGAGACCAGAGCAGAACGGAGCATTACCAGTGCCACGCTGGAATGCTAGTGTTATCTGTAAACTTAAGAAGGAAACAGAGGCGGTGTAAAACAAAAAACGAGTAAAATTGTCTGTAAAAAAAGGCAATAACCAAAGGTATATTACAGGAACCATTTGTTGACCTTGACCATCAGGAAATAGTTTCCTTGAGCCTCGGGAATATGACCAACTATGTAGAACTCAACGATATTTTCAGAAGCACAACGATGCCAAAGACACTGGAAATTCAGAGAAACTTGTACCCTGACTCAGGCCTCACCTAACAGCTGTTTAGAAAACTTCATACAAAAGTACAAAACAGGCCAGATGCCAATGCTGAAGATTCACGAGCTCTTTAAAGGCACAGCCAGGTACCACGCTTTGCATATATTTTGGAATCCATCTTCACATCAGATGCCAACATATGGTCATAAAGGGACTGACGGGCTCTGGACAGGCATCTACAGAACCCCCCAAACAAAACTCACCCCTGAAAGGTTGACTGAGAACTGCTTTATGGGGGAGATTTCTAGAAGCACAAATGGCCCTCAGGCACACCACTTTCACCAACTTGCAATTCCTAAAATACTAAGCAGGTAATTTAGAAGCCAAAGAGGAAAAAAAAAAAATATTTGCAGAGCAATCACTTATAACTATACATCCACTCCCAGTGCCTCTTTGTGATTCATTAATAAAGAAAACTCACAGACTAGCAGCTGTGTTCAAGAAACATTGCAGCAAAGTCCATCTGAGCACCAGCACTAAATATGCCATCAGATGTCACTGTGCAGATTTGGGAGCCCTTATATTGCTAGGTTGACATCCATCTGGCCATTTTAGCACTGTTGCAGCGGCACAGGGTTGCAGTTTTTATAGCCCTGTTCTCCCACGTAAACGTGATCCATCAGGCTGTTGGAGGTGAGATTTGTTCAGCTGCACCGCGGCTGCCCAATGTCTCGTCAAGACAATGTTGCATCAGCTCAGGAGATCTCTGGGAGCCTCCTCCCTGTTCCTTGTGTGAACACACAGGAAGAAAGGAGGAAAAAAAGGTACAAGAGATGAAAGGCTACCTGATTAGAGACTATAAATTCATCAGCTGGGTAAGCACAAGGGCAGAAGAAGAGCTCTTTAAACTAAGAGATCATGTTGACATAGGAACATATGGATGTTAACTGGCCATGAATACACTTAGACTGGGAATTAAGAAGAGGCTTTAAAACCTTCCAGAGCAGTGAGATCAGGCAGGGATCTCCAAGTTCAGAATTCAGGGAAAGCCACCCCCATCACATTGCAAATTTGGGAAAGGAATATTACACGAGAACAAGAGCTGCATTGGATAATCCAGAAGTTTCCACATATCCCACGCGGTAGTAAGAACAAACCACTTTGCTATGTGGCAAAGTCACCCCATACCAGTTGCCTGGAAGGTTTTTTCCCTTGATCAGTGGGCTATGTACAAGCACTAACAAACCACAGTACCCTGAACATCACAGCAACCAAAACTGTTTTTATAAGCCTGTTCAATAGGTGCAGAACGAACAAGTTTTTAAACGCATAGGGTATGTTTTCAGAAGCAGCTTTCAAAAAACCAGTCCCACTTTCAAAAAGAACTCAAATCCCCAAGTCCTTTGATTTTCAGAAAGACAAGCTCCTGAGCAGCTGAGGTGCTTTTGAGAGTTTTGTCCCTAGCCTTCAATGTCATTTTAGGCACTTTGATTTACTCTCCCTTTGCTGTCACACTCCACAGTTTTGTCCTATGCCATATTGAAAACACTGTTTCTAACCTTTCGATTCTAATGGAGCTTGAAATACTAGGATAGATGACAAACTTTGCTCAGTTTTGTTTACTCGATTCCGTATGCATAAGGATCATGAACCATGTAACAATGCAGAAAGATACCAATAAAAAAAAAACCAGAAAGATTTGCTATTGACTTCAGCACCAGACCTAACCTAGACGCTATGAATTACACACTTCAATAAAAAAAAAACCCAAACCACAACATATTTTTGTACAGGATCTGGATAACCCAAGTTCTTACCTGTTCTCTTCCACTGCTAATTGAAGTGCCAGAGTAAAAGACAGATTTTACTTTTTTTTATTCTCTTAATAAAGCTTTTTTTAAAAATTCTTACGAGGCAATAATCACATTGTCAGACCATGGATTACAAACACCTTGCTACTGCCAGGTAACAACTCTTTGCTGCTAAGTTAGTGATTTGAGCACCTGATCAGAAACTAGACACTTCAATTGATGCAAGTGAAATTACTGGTGAGGGACAAAGTCTCCAGCAGAGAAGCTGACCATGGAAAGTAATGATAATTCTACAGTCTTCACTTTTTTAATCTGAGTACATCGCAAACTTCTTACACACATTCTGTTTGTGCATTTTTTTCACATAAGGCAGACAATGAGAGGTGATCTATGAGGTTAATTTGTAAAATGAAGTATTTCACTCCAAAAAAATAGCAAGCCATTCTGAAAATGCCCCACACTGGTTATTTTAGTCTGAACAAGGCTCAAGAAATGGATCAAAAGCTTCTTCTGAAGAAACAGCCTGCTTACCCATCCAAGACCATATATCTCAACACTAGCTGAGACACCTGTGCCCTGCCTTCCGTCACCCACTTGGGGGTCAAGCGGCTGGCCCAAGTGTGATGCATATTGATACCCCAGTCCAGACCACGTTTTGGTCTTGCCATTTTACTCTGAGTTACCAGACCTTCAGCAGGACTCAGCTGTCACGCTAAAGGAAAGGACAGCTGCCATACGGAACATATGAAGTTTCTGATAAACACAAGACCTCCTTTGGAAACCCAATGGCTGCTAACATCCATTCCCATATGAACATACCATCTTCCTTGCCACCCACCATCAGAACATTTCACAACCTATACATTTCACCACAACTATTAATAAAAAAACCACTGCCATACCAGGTTCTTACAATACAGCCCCCCCTTTCCCCTCCCCCAGACAAATAACCACTCCTTTGACTCCAGAGCACGTATTAATTGCTGCCTGCTAGTCATAAAAGCAGTAGCTGATACCATTTGGATTACAAGATGCTCTGATACTTGGGCATAACTTGATGGATGTCAACCCGTTACAGTAAGACATCAGTATTTATAACAGCTACTCGCAACAGCATCAAGATGTTTAACAGTGACTAGGACTCGGAACAAGCTGTGGATGGCAAGTCATCTCTTTTTTTCCCCCCTCCCAGCTTTATCACAGGCAGGTACATGACAATGGCAGGTTTGCTGTCAGTCCAAGCTACCTAGTGAGATCATTGTAAAAAGTATTCAAATCAAATTAAGTAACTTACCATTACTTTAAAGACAATCAGGAGAGGACCAGAAAGCACAAAGACTTACCTATGAAGGAAAAAAAAGAGCAACATTATGGTATGAGCAAATGCAAAAACAGGTCTTCAACAGTTTGGGTTCAGAGACATGACAGAAGACTCGACAGAATACAAAGAAAAGCAGATCTAGTTCCTCATAGTCACAGCCCTCTGAATCAGAGGAGACCAACTTACCAGGTGACACTAAGAACAAGGGTTATTTTAATCTCACTTACAGGTAGCCTCACAAAACAAAAGTATAATCTCTCCTGCCCCAAGGAATTACATTCTCATTTAAGATGAGGACCTCAGAAGATCATCGGGGGAGCAAGAAAATAATACTACTCAAACTTGGCTGTGAGAGCATCAGACAAACCTTAAGGATTATGTGGAATACTTGTGTTAGCTGTCATAAGGGAGCAATTAAAAAATAAATACAATAAATTAGTACTGAATTGGCTCTAAAATGTGAAGGGGGTTTATTTCCCAGGGTTATTTTGCATGCAGAAAAAAAAATAGTAGTTTTGCAAGATCCTTCTTTTCATTTTTATTAACCACGGAATTCTTTGTAGTGCATAGAAATTACAGGTATAGGCCAGGGGTCCACGGGTGCTAGGTGACTACGATCAGAAACCCAAAAACTACTTTGTTCGAGGAATTCTGAGGTGCTTCCATTAAATTTCTCATGAGTTTTCTTCAGGAAACAGTAAAACTACAAGCAAACACAGCTGAAAGTCTCACACTCATTGCACTCCCCACCCAGACCCTTCTCCTGCCCTGCCACTGTAACCCACCTTTTAATTTTCATGCAGTGAATTTGGCTCCCTCCCCAGATCCACCCTCCCATCCAGTGAATTGCTGCCCTTCAGGCAGTTGTGCCTCTGTGTGCCAGAACGAGCTGTGCCGAGCACAGGTACCAGCTGCTGCATGGAAAGCCATCAGCCACACCACTCCCAAAGAACAGCTATCTTGTGCATTATCATTGCTTCACTGGTATTTCGGAACAAAATGTAGAAAATAAAAGCTTGTATTGCAGACTACAATGAAGCACTCCTATAACAAATAAGTTTTCCTTTTTTAAAAAATATAATATTTTCAGGGGGACCGGATCCAAATCCATTGATGCAAATAGCCTAGAGCAGAAAGGAGCAACAGATTACAGCGAAGAGATTATTCAGAAAAGGAACATCACTTTTGTGGGATACAGACCCTCATGAGCAAGCTTTGATCCTTGCTCGCACATAACTGACTCAGCTTACAGCCATCTGAGCACGCTTGTCAACACGAGGACTTGCAGCTACACGAGTCCCTGTCCACGTGCACGGGAGGTACCAGCTCAGCTGTTTTCCTACAGTTCAAACGACATGGATGTGATCACCAATGGTAAGGTCAACAAGGTGGGTTTTGGTTTTATTTTTCTCCCCAAATAATATTCACCCAGGACTCTTGCCATCTTTCTGGTTCCTCCATTCATCAGTGACACGACTTTGTTTTACAGCATGCCCTCTGTGCGGCCAGCACCACCCGCCTCAATGGGGCGGAACTCATTATAACAGAAGGAAAACCTCGAAGTGTCCCAGTAAGAAGGAGCAAGATCAGGTGATTCGTTTCAAAAAGACGGGCTTGGGATTGTATTTTTCTCCCCAGTGAATTGTGTGCAAGATGGCAAAAATATGGTTATTCACAGAGACAGAAAAGCAGATAACACAAATATTTGTAAACACCCTGGACCTAGTCAGATCTCAACGTACACATTTCTCTTCATAAACGGCCTTGCAGGTATTTTCAACGGTCCTTGGTGCTCAATGCACACCAGAGTCATTGAATACTTCTAAATAAATACCCACAGACAATTTGTGAATACGCTAAAGGATGAAACTTCTCGTAGTGAGCTTAAACTCACTGACACAGGAATAATGTCACATGGCATCAGTGATCCATTAAATGGCAAGGGAAGCTAGGAGCAGATACTCAGAAAAAGACATTCTCAAATAAACCAGAGGCTAAAATTCAGTCACACAATTTATCTAACAACTGAAAATAATGAACAAATAGTATAAAAATCAGTCTGCTCCGAGATAACGGACTGAACTGAGGGGTGAGAGCACATTTTGATAACACATCGCTGCCTGCCGACAGTTCACCCTGCTCTCTTACAAACAGACTGGGCTGACAGTAACTGGGAGTAGCTGATAGAAAAGGAGAATGATGGGCAGTAGGGAATAAAACATGAACAATGATGGAAAAACACTAACTCCCCCTTTGCAGGAAGAGGATACGAAGGGGACAAAACCTTCCTCTGCTTACACTGCTCGAGATCCGACCCACTCCAGTCAGGTTGCAGCAGTTTTGGCTGCAACTACTCAAAATCTAAGAGCACAAAACCACCCACAAAGAACAACGCTGCGTACAATAATAATAAAAAAATAATTAAAAATCCCATTGTACATCTTCCACCACTTCTTCCTCACCAGAAGACACCAGACCCTTCTCCCCCACTCCAGTACTTGCTCCTGGAGTATTCTTCTGCCTTTCAGCCAGCTCTTACCCACCAAGACACTCGGTTCAGCTTCTGTTTTAAGGACACTCAACAACAGGGAAACAGAAGAGCAACTTAACCAGCTCCATGAGGGAGATTATTCCAAAGGTTAATTACTGAACGAAACAGAAATGGGAAACGGAGGGGGCAATGGGGATGGAGGAGGAAGGGTGGGAGCAAATGACTTTTAGCTGCTAAATCTGGCTTTCCAAATCCTTAAAGTCCTTTACAATTTAGGCTGAACAAGGGAGGGGACAGGAGGGGGATGGGCAGTGTTGTTCACTTGCATGTTTGATAAAGCCTCAAATTATGTTCCTCTCCTAATCCTGTGTCATTAGGAGCAAAATGGTACATCAGGAGGCCATTTAGATACGAACGCCTGCAACCTTACCATCCGACCTGCTGACTTCTCCTTTCTACTCTCTCTCTTTTGTTGCTGGAGCCAATTATATTTGGAGATGTGATTTTTTTTTTTTATTTTTTTTATTTTTTTATTTTTTTTTTTGGCTAGGCACTTGGCCTCCAGCATCGGGGGTCCCAAAATGGCCTGGCTGGAGACCCTTATGGCCATTATGATTTTTTTTTTTGGTGTAAAGAGCATTATTACTGTAATAGCTGGGAATGAATCTGTCTATTCAGAGCTTTTTAAAAGAAAAACAAAAACTCCAAAAGAAAACAAAGGAGCATTTTCTACGGAGCCTCCAATCCCTGCTCTCACTGGAGCAGGAGGAGTCTGCTGACTTCAATAGGAGAGAAAGACTGAATCCAACTGGAGAATTTTACAGTACTGTAACAAAAGCCTCAGAAAGCAACCAAGTGAAATCAAATGTAAAGCTGATATCTCTTTGCTCCCTGCTGGTAGAAGGAAACAAAACTAAAAGGAGCAACTGTCTGTATAATCCTCCCTTCATCCTTAGCCTTGCATCAAACCCCGGTCTGGCCCTGAGCACAATTCGGATGCAGTGGAAATCGTTGGATCAGGAGCACCTGATGCCATACGGAAAAGCCAAGCAAGGAGGGCAGAGTGCAGCAGCACTCTCACTTTGTCACCTCCCCAGCACTCTTTGTTACCCCAAACCTGGGCCGGTATCAGTAGCTCTCCAGAGATGGCTGTATTTCAATGACATGAAACAATCCATGCATCATTTCTATGGCTCGCTGTGCCTTCTCTGTTAAGAGATCAATACAGGTATCTTTTCTCATTACACTGTAATGCATGATGAGTGCAGTCACTACCTTGAAGTCACTTGCCAGTACATGACATAATGAGCCCTGCTTTCTGTCCTGCGGACACTGTTGTGTAAAGGCATTATAAGAGTTCATAGGCAATCAGGCTCGTATTTTATTTAGATAAGAACCACCAAAGTGAAGGAGGCCAATAAACCTTTTCCCAGCTCCTGCCCAGCACCAGTGTTGCAGGTTGGGTTTGACATCGTTGAGAAGAAAAAAGAAATAATCATGAGAACATGTCTGCAGCCTCCACAACTGTCTACAGAAGCGTAATGTTATGCAGCCTTCTGAAAATGAAAAGTTTACCCTATTGCTTATTAAAATTTAGGCAGATCATGAGGTGAAGGGGAGAATAAATAACCTTGAGGGAAAAACGCTTGGCAAGAGTAAGTTCCAAAGCGTCATGGGCAAAAGAGTCTTGACTGCGGGAATTTCACTTAATTTGATTTGTTGCCAATTAACATAAACTTTTATTTACTGATTTCAGGCATTAGAAAACAGATATGACAAACAATTAAACACACACTTAGGTAAACCTTTTTCTTCCCAGTTCCCCAAGCTCCATTACAGTCCAACACATCTTCCCACACATGTGCCAGCTAGTCTCCCCTTCCCTTGTTTTGGACACAAGTTACACTCACTCCCTGCAAGCCCCTCGGGGCGAGGTGACAACAGCTCAGGAGACTGTCTTGGTACACGATGCATTCTTGCTGCTGCTTCTTATTTCTTACAATTTATTTTTTTTTTTTTTTTTCTTTTTTCCAGCCCAGGTCTGCACAGACTGCAGTCCCTTTGGGGTATCCCTGCTCCAGTGCAGGTCACCCATGGGCTACACCACCTCCCCTGCCAAATCACCTCCCCAGCACAGAGTGCCTTCCTCCAAGAACCATCTTCAGCCCCACCTCCGACAATGTCCCCCTTCCATGTGGTCCCTCTCGTGCATCCTCACATCTCCTACCTGTCTACTTTGTTCTCCCCTCTCACGCCCCCTCACACATCCCACCCAGAGAGGCTGGGACACCCCTCAGTGGCCATTTTCCAACTGAAGAAAAACTTCCATCAAGGATTAGGCTGGAGTTGGCAGACTCCTCCAGGCTGTTGCTGCCTACCTGCACAGAGCTATTCACCTTCACAGTGATCACTCCAGCACCTTGCATCAGCACAAGATGCCATATAAGAGTAAAACCGAAGAGGTATGCTGCCCTGGGAGCGAGCACCAGGTACAACTAACCAGGTATTTTCCTCACAACCTTCCAACCAAGGTTCTCCAGCCATTGGAGCCATTTCACACTGAGATAGTAAAAAAGGTATTTTCACAGGCTAGGTCATGCTCAGTCCTTCCTCCTTGTTTACCCTACCTCCCTCCAAAATATTCAGACTGCAAGTGAAGTAGCAGATAGCCATATCCCCCAGCACAGCTTCCCCGAGTCAGAGTCCACCTCCACAAACCGAAGCTCTTTTAATAGCACTGTCAATGCGAGATTGCATATCTAGTTAAGTGCTATTCAGATGCACCCACATACATTCACTGCTTCAGATACACATCTCTTCCTAATAATATAGTTGGCTACATTATCTTATTTGACACTAAAAACTTGAGATGATTGATGGTAGTTTAAATTCTGAATAGACAAAAATTATAGAGCAGCTTTATAATCTTTTGCATTAGTGCCCCGGGGAAATGGCTGAAGTCTTTATCACATTCAAGGGACAGCATGAGTGATGCTAAACCTCTACCCTCCCAGCCAGACCAGCCTTCCGTGAAGGTCCTCAGGCAGCCTGGCTGGGAGTCTCACCTACTAAAGTGGCTCTGAGGGCCTGGCATTTGATCATGAGGTGCCACCCTTTTCATCTTCCCTATACTACTACTTTGCAGTATTTCTTAGTTGCCAAGTCAGTCAGGATCAAGGAACAGAGAGAGAGAAAAAGGACAATGAAGGGGAAAAAGCAGAGCAAGAGACTTGCCTTTACCTTGGGTATAAGCAGCTCTCCTGCTGAGGAGTAGTGCTTGCTCCCTGGACACACAAACATTACAAAAGGGCTGAGGAAACTATGTCCTAACAGGTATGGAAGGACGTTCCATGAACCTGCCTCAAGAGAAAGAGCGAATACACTGGCAGCCATACAAGGTAGGTTTGAGGAGGACTGGGCTTTTATAACATCCCTGGAAGGAGCAGCATTCATTATTTGGAGAACTTATGCTTATTCCCTCTCTGACCTTTTTTCCCCAATTTGAAAAAGCAGTCCAAATCAGAGCTGCTCTTATTAAAAAAAAAAAAATAAATAACAATAGATCTATGCAAAGCCAAAGGAGTCTCTTGTAGGGAGAAACAGAAGGGACAATGAAGGCTCAAAACTTCTCAAGCAGCTCGTGTCACTTTAATAAAGCTTTTATACATTTTTTTATACATTGCCATATAGAGTCCATATGAGCATAGGAAACGGGAACAGAGATGGACAGACACCAAATTGCAACCCTCCTTAATTTTGTTGCCAAAGGTGAGTGTCCCCACTGTTCCTTCCCCTCAGGTTCACAGTCTCTTACCAGAAATTGCCATTTGTCTCAACCCCCACCCCTGCAAATTCTTGTGGCCATAAGCATCTCTACAGAAGACAATGCTCCTTCTCCTTCCCGAGGACTTGTAACCCACAGCAGTTCGCATCTAAAGCGATGGTCCCTGCTATTTCCACCCTAAAATGAATACCACTGTTGTACCAACTCCTTTTTTCATTCTCCACTACTTTTAAATCAAGCCTGCTTCTATTAAACCACACAGAAACCTCTTTAGGCTGGGTTTCGGTCAACAAAAACAAGTTGGGTTTTTTTGTTTGTTTGTTTTTTGTTGTTGTTGTTGTTTTGTTTGGTTTTTGTCTTTTTTTATTCCAGTCTTTTTTGAGCATTGCAAGTCCCCCTCCTAGGTCCGAGCCCATCCCAGGACATTAAACTAGCCTTCATGCTAGCCTCATTAAATAAGCTTACAACTCAGGCAAAAAATTAACTACAATTACAGAATGACAGAATGGTTGGGGTTGGAAGTGATGTCTGGAGATCTTCTAGCCCAGCCTCCTGCCACACCAGGGTCACCTACAGCAGGGTACACAGGATCGCATCCAGGTGGGTTTTGAGCGTCTCCAGAGCAGGAGACCCCACAGCCTCTCTGGGCAGCCTGTTCCAGCGCTCCGTCACCCTCAAAGTGAAGAAGTTTTTCCTCATATTCAGACGGAACCTCCTGTGTGGCAGTTTGTGCCCGTTGCCCCTTGTCCTGTCATGGGCACCACTGAGAAGAGCCTGGCCCCGTCCTCTTCACA
>JAVJGJ010000057.1:5044813-5060650 GCA_035590215.1 Microhierax caerulescens | reverse complement strand
ATGCATGGATACCACTTGCTGCTGCCCCTTTTCTCTGCCTGCACGGACTCACACCCATGACCAGGACAGTGCTTTCCCCCTTTACTCACCAAGCTTCTCACACCGATGTACAAGCCTATCTTGCACATCAAAACACACACCTTGCAAATCATAGCTTGACACTTACTCCATCCTAGTGATTAAAACACAGCCCACTACCTTAAACAGGTATGCAATTTTTACAGATGACCAAGTCATTTGTGATTTTTGTCTCTTCTCCCCACCCTCTTCTGTAGATCTTTCAAAGCCTGCCTTGAAACAAGTAAAAGGGATCTCATCTTTAAAGAATGAGGGCTTATCACCTTCTGATAATTAAACTTCTTTAAGGGGTCTCGGGGTAGGCAAGCAGCCCCGTGGAATGGCCCGTAATCACCAGCCACTGCTAAAAACCTTGCCTGTATTATATGAAACATGAAATAGCTAGGAATACAAGGAATGCAACTAGGAATTCAACCCATAAAGCCTTCTTTGTGCGACTGAGAAGCCTCAGAAGTGCTTTGAAAGGCTTGAAGGAAAAGAAATGATTTTAACAAAAGAACAAAAAAAGAAAACTTGAAAGAGAACAGAAGTTCTGAAGTGTGTGGGGGTGGGAGAAGTCTTCAGTGTTAGGAACACCAAAGAGATCTCTAACTCAAAGCTACCAGAATAGCTGAAACAAGTCTTGGTGGCTGTGGCTTGATACCCTCACTTCGGCAGCGACTGCAGTTTGTTGCCCAGGGGACTGCACTGTGGATCTAACTGGACTGTGGTTTAATTTGCAGAGGCCCCAGAGGATGGTCGCTCCCTGTATCCCAACAAGAGCGGTTCGGCTTCCAGGAGGCTGCGGAGCCGTGCTTTCATGCCGTAGCTTGCTGGCAAGAAAACCACAGCCTACCTCTTCGAATTGCCACCGAGCAGAGGCAAAGGGACAGAGACAAGAGCAAGAGGGGTCGTGTCTGCCACGCACCGGCTGCCCTCCTCCAGCGGAGCAGCTCCCAGACCACCCCCAAAGGGCTGAGATGCAAAAGGGGCCGACAGCCCCTTCCCTGCAACAGCACTACGGCTTGAAATTACAGTCTCCCGCTCCCCTGGGGTAGTTTATGAGCCATTTTGGTTAGTGAACATTGGCTCCTAAAATTAATGAGCGTGTCTGTTTTCAACATACGGTCAATTGCTGATTGTTCTGATCTGGTGAGCTAAGCTGATGAATACATACCACCCACAGATAAAGAAAGAGCCGGGCTTTCCTGCCGCGTGTTCAGAAAAGGAAAGAGGGAAAAAACAACAGCAAGAACTAAGCCAAATGCCAATGGTACATCAGGGTGACTCTGCACCCAAAACCGCACTTACTAGGGACCTGAACGATGAAAAAGGTGTTCTCTGCTGCAGCTAAAGTATTACTGAATGCTTAGATGTGGTCATTTTTTTTTCTTTTTGTAGCCAACAACAGACCTAGAGCCCTGGCCTGAACTGAATGCCAAATCACAGCTGTAAGAAGGGGTCTCCTCCTCAGTCCACTCACTCACAGGAATAGCACTCATGAGAATTGGTAACATCAAGTTCTCACACACTGGTCAACTCTTCCTCTCTTACAGTAATACCCAGCCACAGCTCATGCATCCACTTCATGCCAAGGTGGACTCAGCTCCCCAGTTGCCCGTGGAAGTGGCTCGGCAGAGCTGAGGCATACCTGCACATGGCCATTTCACACAGTGGCCACAGGCACTACCTGCACAATCGTGGGGGCAGGTGCAGCTAGTCAACCCAAAACATCAAGTAATAAAATTTCTGATTAAGAATAAAATAAAAGAAAAAGGCCCAACACCCCTTGTCAGTCATAAGACATGCTGCCCACCAGTACATTTATTTTTTTTATGCCACTGCATACGTTGCATGTGCCTGCTGTCTACAGCCATGTGTTCACCTCGTGAAAAATACATGAAGATCTAAGTGGCATGAATAGTGTTTATGAGCACATCACCTGGACAGATACTGCCTTTATGGTTCTAATGAAATAACACAGAGAAAGACACACACAGTGACCATAACCTTCTCAAAAGAAAAAACCCTAATCTGTATTCCTGACCCCCCTTGACCTGAATTCTTGATGTCCCAATATGAAAAGAAAAGACACTCTGCCAGGAGCGACATAAAGAGCCCCCTTCATTTAACAACAAAGCATCTGCCAACCTTGTTATACATCTGTCATGTATATATCAGGCTGGGCTCACAGGAGCAAGGAGGTGAACTGGAACAAGGAGCAAGAGGCGGCTGGTAAAAGAGGGAAAAAAGCTGATAGCACGTGAGGTGGCAGAGCAGAGGACAAACAGGAGAGGTGGAAAAGCAGAGAGCAAGAGGGAAAGTTAAAGGGAGG
Organism: Microhierax caerulescens; assembly: GCA_035590215.1. NCBI lineage: Eukaryota > Metazoa > Chordata > Aves > Falconiformes > Falconidae > Microhierax > Microhierax caerulescens. Next base: position 5,058,258 of record JAVJGJ010000057.1, on the reverse strand, counting down.
TAAGGGAGAGAGCGTTTGATCGATCGCCGAGTCTGTATTAACTCAGTCACAGGGCTCTGATGATCTCTAAATGGACTGAGCTTCGCTCTCATGGTTTATGATACCAGCAGAACCATTTGATTGAATTACGGTTCTTCAATTGATCGTTCCATATCAGTAATCTGACTTCTCTACTCGCCAGCCAACTCCCCTTACAAAGGCAAGCTTTGATGGCAAGGAATGCTTTCCTGACATTTTTTAGCTGGAGCAAATCAGTATAAGAGTTGAATTGCTTTCATTGACATTTCACAGGGAGAGCAACACGGCAGGTACCACTGCCAGTCCTTGATAGCAATGAAAGGGCAGCTAAGGAGAGACAAACACACTCGTGTATACAACGTGCAACCCTTTGAACTAGGCAGACATGAAGGCTACTCCCAGACAAAACGTGCTTGCATCCCCACGCCACACGTCCATTCTTTTCAAGCTGTCCCGCTCACATCCACCTTTCCCGAGCAAGCATTGGTACTTGCTGCCTTTTTGCATTTTACTGAGGGGAAGGACATGGCAGCCTTGCTGTGAGGGTAAGGGCAGGGTGCGTTCATGCAGAGCAGAGGGAACAGTCACGGGCAGGATCCCGCTGTATCAGGTGCTGCACAAAGACAAAAAGGAACAGTTTCTGCTTGAAGGATCTCCTATCTGTATGCAAAAGCAGAGCTAGAAGTGGGACAGAGATGGTAAACTTCACAGAAACAAAAAGAACATTTTGAGCAGTTTAAGACACACTGGACTGGATGAAATGTCAGTCTAAAAAAAATTAATTGAACCTTACACTCAAACAGGAGCCAAACCTGAACTGTTACTTGGACAAGTTTTAAGCTTGAAGCTTAAATATTTAATTTTCTTGTGTTTCTGCCTAGCATACTTGTTGCCTCAATTCTGAGCATTCAGGTTTGGAGCTTTGCTTTTGAAAGCACCACAACAGGAGGGTATTTCAGAAGAGATTTGAAGGGGAAAACCCAGTGCCAACTGTGCCAACTTTTATAGGGAACTTTAACTTCTTTCTAGAGGATCAAAGCACAAGGGAAAACATTAAGCAGTCATATACCAACACTGCAAATGCAGAATGAAACAAGATAAAGGCTGCTTTACCTGCAGCAAGGACTTCAATCTGTCTGAAGTCAGCAGCTCTGAATTGACAGAGGGGGGACTGTGGGGAAGATGAGCAGCGTACTAGACATCAGCAACTCTTCACCTTACACGCTGACCCTGGGTGGTTACCAGCCAGCAGAAGCTGGAACAATCTCATCATTGTTCTGAGTTCATCTAAGCCAAGCTAACCCTAGGCCGTTTTCAACTACTTTTGGCCCATTACCTTCCCATCCTTCCAAGTCTAATAAACATAATTTTTTTGTCAGGCTGGAACATTGACCTTGCTGTATCAGTCACCATTCCTAATAGCCGACAAGTGGGCAGACAGAAAGATGGCTTTCAAAAAAACCCTGAAGCTTATAATGACAATTCTCAAAACCAGGGTCAAATCTTGAGCAACGACAAGTATCAGAGGGCAGTTCAGGCACAGGGCACTTTAGACTCAGATCTGGAGCAAAGCAACTGTACCCTGAGGCAAACACATCATTTCACTAGAAGTCTGCAGCACCTTGAGAAAGAGACACACACCCACAGCTAATATATTTCTAACTTCAGTAACTATCTCCTTTTTGGAACTGCCAAGACAAGTGATGCATCGATTTTCCTACAGCTCACCCTGCATGATTGGTATCAAGGCTGTGTAGGCGTCTGGCGAAGTGTTCACAAATTTCTCTGAAAAAGTAAAGACAAAGAAATCCACAACTGTAATCAAATTTGAGATGCTGAAACCAGTATGAAAACTCCTCCATAAGGCAGGCTCATTCTATACAGCCAGAATTGAAACTAAGCCATTACTGAACTCTCATCTGAAGACCTTTGCAGAAAGCACCTGCAATATTATCTGCATGCACTTGGAAAGTAACATTTGCAGAGGCAGCAATAGCAGGACAAGCAAAATTTGCATTTCAGAACTAGACAGAGAACCAGGCTGCAGAGACACAACGAAAAGGGAAAATAAATATGTAGCAGGCCATTGAGATCCGTGCTGCAGCATGGGACAGGTGTCACTTGTGGGGCTCATCGATGACTGACATTTTCCATCAAGGCTTTAGTTGCAGCTGTATCCGATTTGGCTGATCAATGGCTATCAGCTTCTACCTTCTACATCACATCTGTATTTTGCTCACTGGATTTGAAACGATACACAGGCATAGCTCTGAAGATACAGACAAGAGGCACAAGTGTCCCATCATGGGCTCACATTAGGCTCCTGCTCCAACAACTGCCCCTTTCCCCTGCCTCCTCTTCCCCAGGGAAGCCTGCCTCTCATTTACAGAGTGAGCTGCCCAAGGGGAAAAACACAAATTTAGAAACTGCCACCCACATGTATTAACTAATTCACCTCCCAGAGGTAGAACCGCTCCTTACAGGACATTTGGTAAATGCCATTGTTGCTGGAGAAAATCCAGACCCAGGGGGAACTGCTTACAACCACAGGAGAAATCTGCATGATTAGCACCCAGGTCCTGTTCTCAAATCTGAGCTGTTTCTTTTACTTCACTACAACAGCCTCCCCTCCAATGTTAAGATATAGCAGTTTTATAGGGAGTGCAGATGCTGAATTTTTTGCATGTAAAGTTTATCATGCAGTTACTCACACATGGAATGAAGTACCAAGTAACATTTGAATAATCAGACTGAATGCACAAATATCCTATAGTTACACAGTTGTTACAGCATATAATTTCTTCGTTTTCTGCTTTTGCCGCTACCATCAATAGTGACTACAATCCCCTCCTAAGCATTAAATGATCTCTACAGAAATTATCTCAGGTGGGGGAGGAAAAGGGAAACATTGTTCATCCCACTAGAGAGAAGAGCGGGCAGAGATGAAAGTGATGAGCAACCTTTATTTCTTTAGACCTCCTTAGGACATGAATTGCCCACAACCTGCTCATGGTCCCAAAGACACAGACCCCAACCTCTCGCACTCCCATCACATGGCCCCAGCCCCTTGGAATTGTGGAAGGTTAGCCCAGTTTAACAACAGGTCCTATAGCCAGCACCTACCCCTCTCCGTGCTGCAAGAAGCTTTTGCAGAAGCCGCATTTCCGAGCCTTGCTCCCCGGCACGGGTCACATTTGAGGAATGCATGAGTCTTGCCACTGGTAGGGCATGGCTCTTCCCTTCAGTGAGGTCTGGCACCATCTTCGGTTTCTGCACAGAGCAGCTCCGAGTGTTACAGCATACCCCAAACTGTGCCCCCTCTCACACAGAATACAGCTAGTCTAAGCCCAAGAACAAACATGGTAAAAAAGATTTCCCTATCAATTCCACTATTTTAGTATCTGCTTCCCTTTCCAATCCTGATGAAAACTCAGAATTTGGGCTTGTATAAAAGGGAACATTTTGAAAACCTTGAATCCGCATGAAAAGTTATTTTATTCTTTTGAAAATAAAGGTTAAATGTTTACACCTTCTTGCATCAAGCACTTTGTTGCAATTTGTTGAACCATTTGCCCCTTCCCACCACCAAAACAGCCACGCTCCACAAAGGAAAATGTGTTTTCCTCAAGGGGGCTTTAATAAGTTTTTTTCAGTTTTTCATTGCCCTCTGTATAGCAGTTTAACTAGCTCCAGTTTGTGTTTCCTGACATAACGTGGTTCTCTGACTAGCCAAACACCATCAGTTCCATCAGAAGAGACCACAGCGTGTCCTGGGAAACACAAGCCCCAGGAATCCTGCCTGCTTCGTAGGGGTGGGGGCAACAGGAACACATTTTCAATAGAAACTTTCTGGTCAGCTCAATCAGTAATTGCAAAAGAAGATAAATGCAAACATTTGTCACATATTGAGGAAAAAGCCCCTGTGTGTGAGGGGAATACTAGCTCCTTGACAAGTAAATGTGAATTTACCAGAGCAAGACAACAACTTGAATTCCAGAGACATCACCACGGAGGTGGTGGTCACACTAAGTGAACGAAGATGCTCTGAACACTTTAATGTTTGAGGGGCCTGGCTCGTTTCTGATAGGGCGTGAACTTGCAATAATTGGATGGTTCAGAGATCATTCATACTGCAGTTCCCTTCTAGGATACCAGCCTCACACACCTATTCTGAATCAACTTTTTGCCTGGTAAAGACCCTGTTAGCTCATCATGCTTTCCCTGGCATTCAGCAAACCAATTAAGGGACAGGTGAATGAGAGAATGGGCAAGAAGGATGCAAGGATACAGGGTAGATGAAGACTATAACAGCTGCAGTCACTTTAGACATCTTCAGGCTTCCAATACTGAGACCTACACAGATCACAGGGTACCATGAAGCAGGGACAAGGTGGCTTCATAGCACCCAATATTAGAAACCCCTGCTTGTAAGCTCTGTCAGAACACGGGCAGACCCAGCATACCTAGGAGCACTAGCAAGAGGCCCCGGAACAGCTATTGGCATCTGGCACCTACCACTGCAAGCACTTTCTTTATATGAAACATAAGCAGCAATACTGGCAAATTCCCACTGGGACTAGATATCATGCTGTCCCCAAAACTGAAAACACACTCTGATAAATTGGCTAAAAACACTAAGATTTGCTGGTTCCATGGAAAACACTGAAATAGAAGCCGCCTGCAAAATTTAAATAGGGCATGTAAATAGATCCTCACAGCGCAGGCACAGGCGACACACAAATGACTTCCAGCCCCAGCAGGCAGGAATGCAGCCGCTGCTCTCCTCTTCCCACTGTCCAGCAGGAGCACAGAATTAAGCATGCATATTACGACTCACCACAGTTCTGCAAAGCTAGCAGCAAGGGAGAGGGCAGCACACCTGAAGTGCTCTTCACTCTCATCATCATCCCTGGAGTGGCCGGGGAGCAGCTGATTGCAATCACGGTCTCCTGCTGAGCTAGATGGATGCTACACAAGGCAGTTTCCAGCTGGACTGGGGTAAGATACAGTAACTTTGGCCACAAAGAATGAAGGTTCAGAAGAAGAGGTGAATTCTGGGACAGCAGAATGATGACTGGACCACGTATCTGTGTCCAAATAAAAATTCAGATTACATCCCAGGGCGCCATGTTCATGCACAGACAGGCCTAAGCAGACATTCCCTCTGTGCAGCTCTTGTATGAATAAGGCACACCAGTCAAGGGCTTACGCTCAGGCTTCCCCATAACATTATTATTCTTTGAGAAATTTAAAAGCTCCATCTCCCATTCAATCTGTACCAGAAAAGAAATGGAGTAAGTCACCATCAATTTGAATGGTTAGCTCTTACTGGAAACATCCCCTTCCTGTAATGCCTGAACACCTATCTGCTTAAGTGTCTCAGGGATCAGGCCTCCAGCCATTCAATTGGGGACTGGGGCAGGAGTTGCATCACTCTTCCAAATTCAGACGAGGCCCAGACCAACCATGACTTTTTCAGAAGGTCTCTGTAGACCTTCTTACTGCTCCCTTGCTGCTACAGGACCAAAATTTCCAGTAAGCAAACAGTAGCCATCTCCTTGTATCAGAGTGGCCTTTAGGAATAAGGATATTTCAAAAAAAAAAAAAGTAGGTATAGGTGGAGAAGAAATATACATTCTTCTAGCTTATTAAATATTTGGTGTAATTTCCATACAAGGTTTCACATGCAGAAATGGCTCTAAAGTTCCTTGAGAAACCCAGTTACTGCTTAGGTTCTCCAAAGTCTGGCTAGCACACTACATTTCTTTTGTTCATAAAGGACTTGATGTTTCAGAGAGTGCAAAAAGCTGTTCAGAGGTTTTGACTTCCCAAGCTACCAACCAGCCTGGCAAAACAAATCACCGCCTTTCACATGGCTCCATCTTCATTTGAACGGTCCCCTGGGAGACAGCAGGCAAATGCCTGAGGTAAGATGCCTGCATCCAAATGAAAATTTAGACTACATCCCACGGAGGTATCCATGATCTCCTTCCCGTTTGTTCTTCTCGTGCCTCCCTAAGAGGCTGCATCAAGTTGGATCAAAGCGTCCCCGTGGGGACACCTCATTCAAGAGCAACTCCTTTCCTTGACCAGGTCTCCAGCAGCTTTACACAAGGTTGCAAGCTCTTGTCCATCAGACAACTCTTACAAATAGCACAGGGGCAGTACTGTCCCTCCAATTTTAATAACAGCTGCAGTAATATCACAGAACGGCTCCAAAAGGATGGAAAACAAAAAAAGCTTGTCCCTCAAACACTTCTCCTTTAGACATACCTGAGCACATTAAGAACAAGCAGCTCAAAGACACATAATTCAACACTAAAGGGGGTGGGGAAGACACCAACAAAACCCTAAGGGAGTGCTCTGAGCAGCAGAACTAATGAAGCCTCATTTTCTGCAGATTTGCATCTCATGATTGATTGACTTCGGTGCATAAGGAAGAGAAAGCACCAGCTGAAACTCTGCCTGCCCTTGGGGCATTTATAACAATTCACTCCTGTGGATTTTTGCATCTATTAAGGTTTGAGCTCATGCTGTAGAGTATCCTGCACCAGGGAATTTAGAAGACCCTACGGGACATGACTTCACTCAGCTTAGCCTTCACTGCAAAAGGAGGTCATGCAAGTACAGCGGCAGAGACCAAAAGGTGCCATTAATTTGCTGACATGTGGTACCTAAAGAGGGCCTGAGTCCACAGACAACTTCATCTTGCCTGGGCTGGACTGAATTGGAGCCCAGAGGAAATTATAATTCTGTTTTGTCACAAGGCATGGACATAGAAACGTTTATAATTGAATAGGTTTGTCAGGTGCCCATAGGCACTATTTACATGGACGCTTTTGCCTGAGCATTTGATGTTGAAATAGCACTTTACACCAGAGACAGAGCACTGACAACCCCCACGTTTTCTTAGCCATGTGTTCAGAGCATCCTGCACCGTAGGAGAAGCATCAAGTCCTGAAGTCTCTCAAGTGGCATGGCTGCCAGAATGGATATACCCCAAACTAGAGGCCAAATGCTAAAAACAGCGGTCCTATCAAGCTACCAAAAGCTCCCAGAAGGAATCAGCAGCGCAGGCTGAAGCAGAGTTACAAGCTGCTTCTTCTGACAAGCACACGAAAGACCTGCCACTGCTGATCATTCATACCCACTGCAAGCACTGCGCTGAACGCCGGCAGCTCGACAGAGTGTCATCGCTTCGGGTTGAGCGGCCACTTCCCTGGCACATGGGAGTCCCGGGCATCCGTTGTGCCTGAAGCAGTTTTACATGAGACAGCAACAAAGTAATTAAACTTTGAATCCTCTAGAAACAGAAGGCTGTGCTTGTTGTGGCCGAGTCCCTCCTGCTAACAGGGAGCACCTTGATGACGAGTGGCATCACATTGGCTCAAGGTGACAAACCAGCCTTTTCTCCCAAATTAATATCCAGCTGCACCTTGCAGGAGAGGAACCACTTTCATTCTCCAAGCATTACGCTTAAACATTAAGTAATTAAGTTTCTTACCCCAAATCTTAAACCAACAAGCTTTGCAGCTGGACAAGAGATGAGCAGTGAGGCTTGCATTTTCAAGTCCTCAATCAATCAATGACACTATGCATTTGCACCTTGTAAAAAGATCAGCTAGATAATCAAAATCTGTATGTAAAGAGGAAGGTTTACAACAGCTAAGCTTCCACGTCTGTCAAATCCTTCAAAATCCCAGCAGTCTTGCTTCCCAATTAAAACAATCCTGTCTGCTCAAAACCATTCCTGTCCTACTCCCTCCTTCCAGTACGACTGCCTCACACCACTTACTGACATATCAATCCCCCAAAATTGGGAGGTTGCTCCATATCACATTATATAACCTCTGACCATTTGTTTTACCGTAGCAACAAGCTTCACCAAGATTAGTGCCTGATTTTATGCCACGCTGTATGAACACACAGCAGATGCTTCCTGCCCAGATCACGTAACCATATAAATACACATGATAAGGGATGGTGGTATTACATGCCTTCACGGAAGGTGAATGTAAAAACCACCCGTAAACTATCCACAATCGCTCAGGTAGTCTGTGGGACAGCTTAAAATTGCTCTCCTCAGTTCCAGCCCAGTGCCTCGAACATTAATCCTTGCTTAACCTGCCCTCTCAGTTCACAAAGGACTACCTCTACTACCAAGAGTATCTGTACTACTGAAGAGCATCTCTACTACCAAGCCAGACAGTCAGCAATATCATCCCTCTTTTACACTTTATTCCCCAGCCCCTTTTACATGCATATGCAGTAAGTTTTCATGCGAGACTTCCCGACTGCCAAATGTTACGTGCAATATGGAGCTATGTAAAACAAATACTGTTCATACTCATAACAAAAGAGATTGATAGACAGGCGGCCCTCCAAAGCTGCACAGGTTAAGTGGAGCCACTATATTCTGCAAGAGAAGAGCAAGAGCAGCATGAATAGCGTGGTCAGGCAAAAATTTATGAAATATTTCAGAGCTTATGTCACAATTACTTATGCAAAAACAAACAGTAAAAGAATAACTATATGTGATTCAGTGTAATGCATGTGAGAGAAGAGGAATGTTAAGCGCTTGATATACACAGACATTTTTAAATCATGAACGCGGTAGCTCTGTGAACCACGGAGCTAACACAACCCTTTTTCCTACAGCTCTGCGTCTCGTGGCAGGGCAGCTCCAGTGGCTGAGAAGGTGCAAGCGCCAAGCGAAGCTTCCTCCACAGCAGACACATTGCCAGGGCTTTCTCCTGGATAAACACCGTGGGGTTTAATAAAGAGCTGGCCTCGCACTACACCTCCTCCCCTCAGCCAGATCAAACCAAAGTGCCCTAATCGCCTATACTCAGACACTTATTTTCAGAAATCACTTTTTCTTAAAGGCCTTGCTGACCGAAATAGTGGGCAGGACCTACAGCTACAATGGGCAGGGAGAGGATACAAAGGAGCACGCACAAAGACCACAACTGCGTTGGGTTCTCCCCTTCCCACATTTCAGTAGCCAGGTGACGGCTCTACCAACACACAGCAGGTAGTAATGACAAGCACCAGTACAGACGGCATCCTAAACCCTGCTTGCTCCAATTATGCAAGCAGGAGCATACCAATTTGTATTTAAGCACAGTTCTTGCGCTCTCACAGTTTGCTAAGGGGGAAGCAGCAGCAGCTGGTCAGTTTACAGCAGTCAGAAAGTGGTACCAGAAGGAGCCGTGACTGTTAGCTGAGCGGGGAACAGAATGGGCATGCTTTTTCTTCTTCCCTGATCTGCCAGATTGCACAACTGTGTGATTAACCTTTAGTCCAGCGATCATCAGGTCTTTCAACATCAGAATGAACAGAAAAACCTGTTTCCAGATGTTATTGTAGTAAACGCAACGTGCACGTACTGGGATTAGATAAAGCAGCAAAGTAGTTGCTACGTTTCCTTTATTGTCTGCTTTGTAAGACACAAAAAGGAAAAATAACAGATTCCATAACCTTAAAAACTCCATAAAGCAACACGCTTACATCTCAGAGAATTGCCAGAAAGCCTGCAGCCCACCTGGTTTCAGCAGAGAGGTTCACTAGCCAGACCTTCTGCACAGGATGGCGATAAACCGGCAGATGCAGCCAGCACCGAGCGTTCAGGGTGCTAGTCCCCATCCCACTGCGGGACATTAAACAAGTCATTTTACCTTTCTGTCTCGATTCCTTTATCTGTGAAATGGAAATGCTGATACTTAAGTGGAGGAATTCAAATGACGGAGCACATTCAGGCAGGCTCTAAAATGCAACAGCGCTGATTGTCAGAGACCTGAGACAGCCCAGAATAGCTGCAAGAATATTTCACCTACATCCTTGTTAGACTAGCTATTCCCAGAGACGAGAAATACTAACAATACAGTATCTCTTGTAGGTTTAGTCCAATGTGTTAGAGGGAACTGAAGTCAGCCAAGACCAGGCTGTCACCATCAGTGACTTAAGTCATTCCCCTCAGAAAAAAAATACTCATTTTAGGAATTACTCTGAGTATTTACCTCAAACAATTTTAGCAGGCACGCTTCTTTAGAAGCTTACTACTCAAACAGTGAGAAAACTTTTTAATTCACTATCTTATTCCATTTGTATATTCCAGCTAGTTCACCCCCTGCTCTTCTTGTGCCAACTCTGTTCTTCAGCTTAAACAGCCCTTTCCTTTCCTGCTCTATTCTGGCTCAGTATACTTACAGAGGTCAGCTGCATCCTTTCTCTGTCTTGATTTTAGCAGGCCAAACCAACCCAGCCTCTCCTGAGTCCCTGTTCCTACCAAGGGCTCACTCTGAATCCCAAGAGACCAAGCTGCAGCAGAATTGACCCTGCCTTCCTACCATTATAACCCTGGTTTTATTAGGCTTTCTTTCAGGGGTCCATGGTGGGTGGGTGCCTCGATTGTCAGAAGTGAAGTGAAATACGAGGTCACAGAAGTGCAGCATCCTTTATAGAGTATGTTACTGCGCATTATTGCTTCTATTGCCAAAGTGGCAGCCAGAACACAGAACATTTCTCCTTGCACAGAAACACTACTGTAGAGGACTTGGGCGCACAGAAGCTGCAAAACCTCAGCCAGCCCAAATCCCTGCATGAGCTACATCTTCGAGAACTCACCAACTCTCCAGCCTTTGTGTTGCAACACTGGCTGAGAAGCCTAGATTATCTTCATAGCTAGCTCAAGTCCCCAACTTGCATATATATTTTTTAGGACAGATTATCTTCAAGCATTGAAGTGAGGGGAGGTCAAGAGGAGAAGAAACAGTAGATTTTGAGTTTAGGAACGACATCGTGGAGAAAAAGAAGGAAGACCCACAAAGCCCATGCCTGCCTTCTACATATACCTGAAGGTACTACCACGTCTACAGCAAGGGACAACACTCCAAAGTCACCATCTGCCCTGTGGCTACACCAGTCACATGCCACATCTGCCACTGTGTCAACGGCAGCAGCCACAGCATGTAATGAGCTCCCACACACTTGTGCAGCTCTGGGAAGCAGCTGGCAAGTTCCCTCACCCAGCCACAAGCTCTGCATCCGCTTCCATCCATTCCTCCAGCAAGGGCTTGGCCCCAGACACAGCACAACCACCCCTCCCCATTTTCAGCTCCTCTTCAGGTGGGAGTCATGGTGCACCCGCTGCCTCTCTGCTGCCAGGAACGTGAGCTGCATCGCATCATGCCTCTAACCACCATGGCACACAGGCACTGCAAGGCAAGCACTTTCTTCAGAGAAGTCTTGCCACACCAGCTGACTCTCTCAGGTGGCTGGCTTCACTAGGTATCAGAAAAGGATGTGTGAGCATCCCAGGCAGGCAATTATAGGATGACTAGTCCATGTTAAAAAAGTTTCTTCCTAATCCTGTCAGATGCTGCTTGCCTTAAGCCCTGAAGCTCTAAGATATATTGATCACCATCTCCTTTTATCCTGCACAACAGAGCTGCGTTTATTCTCAAATTCCTTGGCCATCCCTAATCCTGCTCACTTGACAACTTGAGCAATCTCTGGTGGCACCAACTTCTGCTGCCCTAGTTAGGAGGGGTGTGCATATGTATTCCTCCTTTTCAGGCAACTGCTAGCTTGTCAGGAAAAAAATGGACATAACATTTGACCAAGTAGCCTCTGCTTCCTGCCAGCATTCATCTCATGCCCGTGCGTGCACAAGCCAGCAACCCCTGCAAGAGGTAAAGCTTTGCTGACCCTCAGAATTACTAGAAAAATCCCCACCATGTGTCTCAAGGTATGCCAAATGGTACTGAAGGGGTGGCAGGGGCAGCAAGGGGGCTGGTCTTAACAAGCAGAGGCCAGTTTACACATTCTTCACCTGTGCCAAGACCAGGTGAATTTAATTAGGAAATTCAAAGAAGCCAAGCTATCTAGGAGGACCTCAGCTAATACCTTCCACAAGAGAAGCTTAGCTACCACCAGAATACACTGCACCCCACCGAGCCTCCTGTTTTCCATCCTCAGCAAGGCACCCAAGCCAAAGTAATACTCAAAAGGAGTAAGAAAACCCCACCACAACCCCCAATCTCACAACCTAAATACACACGTTTGTGTTTCTATTTCCAACCCCTTCTTTTTTGTTAAGCCAAAGTAAGGTAATTACGATCTCCCATGCACACATAGTTATTCACACAGACTGTTCTGCATCAGTCACTGTGTTGCTTACCTTTGGTACGCTCTTCCACATACAGCGGTATCAGGCTGGACGTGTCCTGCTGGAAGTTGCTCCTCCAGCTCCGGGGCTGCAGTTGGGTTCATTGCTTAACCCAGATAGTCACATTCAGACTATTCTGATGCTCTTGCCCGACCCCTTGCTTGACACAGGCTGTGGGATTTCACACAGTGCTTCCTGAAGCAGCTCATAGCCTGTCTGGGCATCTTTTTAAAAAAGGCCAGCCTCAAAGTTTCAAATCCTGCCTCAACCTGCTATAACTTTCACAGGACGCAGCAATTGGTATTATTCCAGTCAAGTGCATGCTATTGATTTATACAGTAGTATGATAAGATTGTCAATGTTTTCTATTCCGATCTTCATGCATCCTCACACTTTTTAATTTTTTGAGTGAGAGAAGAAAGGAAAAAAGCAAAAAATTGCTGCTAGGTATCAAGCAGAGGGTTTCAGCACAAAGACCTCCACTCTCTTCCCCTTTGCTGATTTTAGTTAATCAAGAACCCAGCAGGGTGAGCGACCAGTCCAAACCGTTCCCTCCAAGCTGTAACCTCACACAAGTGATGGCACATACCACAGGGCTGGGGTCTTACCCTACCAGGGGAACGACACAGGCAGGGCCTCTCTGTCCCATACATGCTCCGCTTGGCCCTCGTGGGGCAGATCCAAGGCTGCAGTGCCCGTAAAAACCTCTCCTCATTTCGTCACGTTGAAAACTGATGGTTTAAATTCAGTCTTCGTGCTCTGCCCTTCAAGCCAGCTACAGACCTGCAAGAGCACATTGCTGCTCACCTGGGAACTGCCCTGTTCCCCTCGTGGGCTCCCGCAAGAGCTTTTGTCACTGTGCTTTCCACACCAGTACAAAACCCCTAGAAAGGATCTTCCCTTTTTGCACCATCTATCTGCTGAGGAAGGAGACCATCTTCAGGCATAGCTTGGGGATCGAACAGAAGCCTCCTGGGTTGCAGCACAAGCTTCCAGCAAGCACAGAGAGAGAACAAAAGCCCTCTAAGGTGGCAGGTCTGGGCTTTTTGTAGCTGTGCCTGGGGCATGCCCCTTCCTGCCCTTCCCCGACTGCCTCCACCTGCCACCCCACAGGTGGCTCCCATCAGTTACCCAACTCCACAGCCTGCAGCTTCCACCCAACTCCTCCTCCTCCAGCCCCTTGGTGGGTTAATGAGTCCTGCAGCTGTGATCCCTCCACAGCTGGAGGAGGTGAAGGGGGGGGGGGGGGAAAGGTGGA
>JAVJGJ010000057.1:5023307-5036786 GCA_035590215.1 Microhierax caerulescens | reverse complement strand
CCTCCTCATACTCAATGCTCACTCATTCATGTGACTTTCTCACTAATGTGTGAAGCACTCAGAGTTTCTATTCACATTGCATAATTGGCGGAGCCTGTCACAACACTGCAAAAGCCAGCTGCTGCTTTCTGCTCAGAGCTAATTCCACCTGATTTATTTAATATTGTAATGAATATAATCCCTTTCTTGCCGCACCCCTCCCCACAGGCTCAGCCAGCAGTCAGAGGCAGCGCGAGCAGGTGGTGCGGAGCGCCTTGGCTCCTCCAGCCACCCAGCAGCGCAGCGGAGTGCTCTGGAGAGAAAAGTGGGATGTGTGCCGGGGGGACACAGCCCTGCACACCTTTTTCTTACGCCTAAGAGCAGCTTGAGGATCTGCAGAGATGGCAACTGCATGGGCAACCAGGTGTAACCACCAGTGAACCTCCCCTCAGCTCGGATTGCGGAGGGAGCAGGAGAGATTTAAAGGTGTGTTGCAAGGGCGTGGGGAGATGCAAGGAGGTGAAAAGGGAAGACACTCAATAGCTAGGGTAAATTAAAGCCAATTTGCTTAAGGAAGGATGCTAGCAGCACTGGTGGGTAAGGACATAGCATCCAGGGAGAGAGCTGCTGAAGAACATCAGGAAGATGTGCTGGCATGTCTCTAACCTCCCATGTGAAAAAACGAAAAGCCAAGCCTGCTGCAATCTAAGAGTGGCCAAGGCAGGGAGGGGTAGCAGCACCTGAAAATCAAAAAGCCCTGGAAGGAGAGTAACTTCTGACAAAATTTGGTAATCATTTCGTTTTGAGGCTTCTAGCCTACCAAAAGGCAAGCCTGTACAGCTGGGAAGTGAATGAGTTCTGCAGGACAAAGATGGCTTCAAGAGCTGGACCAAAGATGGAGCTTTGGCAGGATAAATCGGGCTGTGGCAATGAGCTACAGCACGAACCGCAGCGATGGAAAGAAGCAAAACTGAAGGGAATGGGAAACACTGCTCCCCTCCCCGCAGCACCTAGGGATTGCAGCCTAAAGGACAGAAGGAAGCCTGATATTCCTTGATTCTCTTTGCTGGGGCAACATCAAAAGAAGACATGAAGCCTAGCCTTTCATTCAACAGCAGAATCAATACTGGTTTCAAATTGGGCTTTATAATCATGTTCAGCGGGTACTCTGACAGGATGCTCGAAGAATGAGACAGCATTCAGGAGAGCTGCTTTCGTGTCACAGCTGTAGGGAAAAGATACAAAAGATGAGAAAGGAGTCTGGAAACCACTGAGAGACAGTGATGTTTATCTAACAAAGGATGAACCAGATGGAGAGAACCAAGAAGTCCTAGGATGTGGAGGGAGACTGTTCCTTAGAAAACACGTGTTACAAGTACTTGCTGGCTCTGGGAACTTTTCATTTGCTGTTCCCACCATGGAAACTGCTGGTTACCCCCAGATAATTTGAGCCCTCATGTTCTACGCCAAATTCTGCTAAGTAACCTGATTCCAGGGCCCATGACAATCGAGAAGTTGCAGAAGGTGGCTGCAGTTGGTCAGACACTCTGCCACGTAATACACAACCGTTATTCAGCTTGTAAAGTGTTTAGGGAGATACTTTTATGAAATCAATCTGTACCCAAACATGCACAAACAAAAAAGTTCTCTTTCAAGTGTCACATACTGTTAGAGTTGTTAAGTAGTTGGTCAAATTCAAACAATTCTCTTCCTGCCCATCTTAACTGGGTGTTTTCCAAATCTCAGAATAATTAATCTGCAAGACATCCAACAGAAGCTGTGCGTGGGATCTATCACTGATGCACGAGCCATGGTACTGAAGGTACACTACCATCCAGATGAGCTGCCACCTGGAGCGGACAGATGGAGATGAACGGGAGGAGGGAGAAAAGCCAGTTGAGTGTATGGTTTCATTAAGCTGCAAGGAGGAAGGAAAGTACACAGCAACGACAATCCAGAGTCTTTAGACACTAGCAACAAGTCGGTGTGTTTGTATTGCTCAGTGGAAAGAAGGACCTTTGCCCGGTCCTGACAAAAAGTTTTGCCAGTCTCCTACCAAGAAAGAAATGACCGTGTAGTAACATCCTGACTTTACTGTTCTCCCTGATCCTCTGGAAGGGCCTAGGGAAACCCACGCTCCCCTCCCACCCCACCCCATCCCTTACAAATGACACAGAACACTCTGGGGCAAGTCTTCAGGGAATTAGTTAGTTTAGATCCCCAGCCAGGGTGGAAAGGCTCAATAAAACTGCTAGTATCTCATATTAATACAAAGTCGTCAGGTATTAATCCCAGGCTCTCGGTGACCTGGAACACCAGCTATGCTAACAACAAACTTAAAGTCACAAAGACGACTAAGTGTGAAACCAGATTTAAAGATTTAGCAGCTATTCTCAGCAGTCTCCTGTTTAGGCAAAATGCATCAAAGGCATTTGGAAACTACTGAGAGGTGCTCTGAAATGGTAGCCGATTTCATGGCTGACAATGAAAAGCAGAGCAAGGGGCTTATCTCCGAGATAGAAGTGAGCAGAAGGAAAACTGCCACCAGCTCCAAGAAAGAGCTGATCTGGCTTCCTCAGCGCAAACACTGCTCCCTCTGCCAGTGGCACCTGCCCCATCACCCTCCAGCAAACGCACTTTTAGAGGAAGGAGGGGAGGAATGAGAAGGGGTGATGAAAGCAGAGCTAGAGGACTGTCATTGCGCATCCCGATGTTTGCAGGAGCTCTGGCCACCCACCCTCCTCCTCTGTCCATTACAGCTCAGAGACACTCCAATCTGCTCAGGTAATGACCGGGGGAAGCAGATTTCCTATCCTCCGATCTGCTGCCACTCTTGAGTTTGCAGCAGACATTTTGTAATCAGAGCGCCTGTCCAGAGAGACAAGAGCCTTTAGCAGAAAAGAGGAGTTAATTGTGTTACAAGGGATTTAAAATCTTTGCAAAGAGGGACAATAAAAGAAACAATTACGGAGTTTAACCACTGCTGCTGCCGCGGTGTTGAATGTCATTTGTCCTTAGCTACACTGATATAGTTAAATATTGTGCACTCATGGCTGATGTTTCAGTTTGCTGGTGATTTTGAAATGTCAGCAAAAGTTTTGTTTCCAACTAAACCAAATAATTTTTTTTTCTATTTCAAGCATTTAATTAAAAATGATTAGAGGTTTTCTTTTAAAGAAAACTTGCTTTCAATTGACACAAACCCAAGAATTACAATTTTTTTAATTATTTTTTTTAAATGGAAAAATGGAACATTTTTATTTTGGAGGAATTTGGGGATACTACATTGAGAGCTGTCGAAATAGACACAAAAGCTGCCATGTAGTCAGCATTTACTACCCTACTTTATTCTGTATGCATTCAGATACAAACCCAGCTGAGATCGTAACAGTCCATTTTCACAAAGCAGATTTAAGGCCACTGTTTATTTTGCCTTTCATGCACATTTCTAAAGGCATATTTATTAAGCAGAAGCGTGAGAAACAACTTCTTGACCTGAAGCATCTACAGCTGGCTGGAGGAGGCAGGCCTTCTCCTACTCTTGCTCCAAGCAATTACTAGTGGTTCAGCATTACGAGGATTAAATTGTAGCATTTCTGCTATAACCTGCTACAGGGAGCAACTCGGGGCCACTTTGACTCCCCAAGTGGCATTCGGGAAACACAGCTCGAGTACTGTGCCTTTCACAGAGGGAACTTTCCATCCATTTCCCATATTGATGTATGGCAGAAACCATCTCAAGCAGTTTGGGACTTCATCTACACACAGAGCTGGAATTGCTTTGTCCCTTGGCAAAGCTGGGCAGAGGACGGGCTGCAGAGATTTACTCACCAACTAAATTCCAAGATTACACGTACACATCTGACTGCAACTTTCTTGCAGTTTTGTTTTGCTCTCCCAAAAGAGAAATACAAGTAGAAACTACTTGAATTCCAGTCTAAGGCATCTGCTTGGATGAGGCTGTTCTTAGAGACGCCTTACAAGCACCCTTCTCCAACCTGTCTAAACAAAAAGGGCAGCGGTTTGACAGTTCAGCTGGAATTGGGCACGTAATGCAGAGCGATGAATTTTGGAAGTGTTGAGTACTCACAGCTACTGCCCCTCACAGTACCATTCAGGTGTCAATGCAGTAGGAATAATAAGGCAGGTGGAAGGATGTTGGACCCAGGAGGGCAGTTACCCAAAACTTTAACATAGCACTTCAACGAACAATAGAGATGCCTTAGTAAGTAAGATAACAGGGGATGAGTTTTGAATCCGTCAGCGCTGGCATCTGGGAAATTCAGAGTAACAAATTTCTTTATGATAATTCAGTTGGTCTTCATAAAACCAAACAACCTAAGCAGAACATGTCAATTTTTAGAGCTTAAAACCATCTTCATATAAAGAGAAATTTTGTGTTGTTCCAATTTTTTTTTTACAGGAACTGCTAAAGAAGGGCAGGGAAAGTAATTTGGTTAAAGCTTCACCAGCAGATTTATAGAGACTATTGAAAATGAAACAACCTGTTTGGAGCCATCAAAGTAGGATGGTCTGGGTGGGCCAGATCAGCCCTATGGCTCAGCTCCGTCTGGCCAGGCAGTGCCAAGAGGAGGTGACCGGTGCCAGACACGGCGTGCTCCATTCCCGGAGCCGAGTGCCACACACCCTGCGTGGGCACAGCCCAGCTCCTGCCACCATCGGTCTCCTGCTAACACCTCCAGGTGAGCTGCAAAGCGGGACTTGGAACTGCTGCCTTACCCTGCGCTCCAGAAGAAGCAGAAGCAGCCAGCGACCCAGATTGTAAACCAAATTATGCCCGTTCCGAGACAGCGAAACTTTCCTAGAGTTAAGAGCTCATTCCTTACTGTGTAGTTTGGGGCTAATCTGCCAAAAGGAGGATATTGGGCTAGAGAGCTTCTGATTCAAACACATTCAGCAACACCTGTGTTTGTCAGGGAAAAGTATCCTTTTGACTGATAACGTTTGCTTTTGCCCCATTCTTCTTTGTTTGAAGATGTACTCTTTGTAAATAATTTAAGCACATCCCTGACTGGCTGTTATCATCCCAAGGTCTTTCTCCCATCAGTATTCTCCAAGAGGGAGTGTGCTTCTTTCCTCTCATAATGTACTAACTTTTTCATTGCTTCTTTATGCTCACTTCACACCAATCTAAATAATGGATCAATTGAGGTTTTATTCTTTGCTTTAATTAGGTCTTGAATTTTGAGAGTATTTCACTGTAATTACTTCATTAAACGTGAACTGAAAAGCAAAAAAACCTTCCAAAACAAAGTTGTGCTTGTTCTTTTTTATCAGTTTGGGTTTTTTTCTTTTTTTTCTTTTTTTTCCATATGATACATACAGGCAGACTAAAAATTTTAAATGGTTATAGAGTTTTTCTCTCAGTCCCATGTACAGGAAAATACTGACAGCCTGGCTCACTGTTTCAAACCAGTAGAGAGAAAGAAAGAGAGGGACAGAAGGGCAAAATACAGCTACAGACCAACTCACAGTCAGTCTTTGAATTACAGTGGCCTCAGGGTACTAATGCTGCTGTGATTATGCACGCAGCAAACTTCCATGCAGTGGCTTATGCCCTTGATGCTGTATTTCGGGTCAAAATAATACGCTATGGAGGTACCCAAGTTACACCTTCCTTTTCTTTGAGTGTGAAGAAGATGGCATAAAACCAGTATCACAACTTCCTACCAACTCCCCATCACACCAAGGTACTTTTTCACTGACTGACTCCCCCGATGTTTAACTCCTTCTCCACCAGCTGGCAACTTTATTGATACCCAAGGCAAAACGAAGCATCAAATCACGAAGCCTGAATTCACGGTGAGGCAAGAAGCAAAGAAGTGGTGCAGGGAGGGGAGCAACAGTTTCTTCCAGCTTGGGAAAGTCCAGGGTCAAAATCTAGTTAAGTCAGCAGAAGTTTTAGTATCAAATTGAGAGGTTCCCAAATTGAGAAAGCCTGGTTCCTCAAGCTCTGTTCAATGCTCCTTGATTATTTTATTGTTAATGGAGAGAGGGAAGAGGGGAAAGGGTGCATGATGGAGGGGGGAGACTGAGTCTGCTTTTCCTGCACTAAAATTTGACTCACATTCTGAAACGGAAGGCTTTAAAATCTCAGTATTTCTAATGGTGAAAAAAACAAAGCAGAAATTTGCATCTTCAGGATACTGTCGTAACAGATTCTGTTTAAAACAAGTCAAGAGCATGAGAAGGAAGAGGAATGCTATGCAGTGATTTTAAGACCATAAAAATCCCCTCACAATTGTTCCTTCTCCCTATTCCCCTGAGGTTTTTAAGTTGGATAACAACTGAGATGCAACCAGGAAAACACACATCTAATACATCCAGCTTGTTTTACTTCTGGATTTGTACAGTCCCTAGCACAAAGAGACTATGCTTGAAGATTAATTGTTTTAAGCCCTTCTGCTGAACCAGTAAGAAGCAAGAATAACTGCAGCTTGTAAAATCAGAAAGACCCGTGGAAAAGTCCAGTAAGACTCTACAATGCTATAAATCTCAGGGTACAGATCTTAAAGTTATATTGTGTAATAATCATAACAATAGAGCCAGGTGTCTTATCTATAATTTGATAAAGCATCCCCTCCCAAACTTCTTATGAATATAAATCCAGTGGTATTAGGTCAAAAAGTCCTGCTAGCTCCCAGTCTGTCCCTGACACTGGCCAGAAGCAAATTCCCTACAAAAGGGTGATAAAAAACCTGGCAAAGATACAACAATGTTTTTTTCCCCAGTACATGCTCCCAGCGTACAGCAAGATACAGCTCAGGGACTTCCCAAGCCAATGTTTACATACATATCTGAGTTTAATAGCCCTTGATGGACTAGTCCATGCACTCCCTAATCCCTTTTTTGAACCCATTCATACTTCTGGCCTCCCAGACATCCTGTGGTGACAATTTCCCTACTTAATTGTATAGAGGATGCATAATACGACGTGAATATTGCAACTAAATGAAGGCTAAAGGGGAAAATGATAAGTCTACAAGCATGATGAAAGGGAGAAGGGAAGGAAATATTTTGCATGATTAAAGGGGATATGATAAGGAGTGACAGGCTGAAATTATACTCGGCTCAAAGAACAGAAAAGATCTTGGTCTGTCTGGTAGTTATGTATGCTCCCAGTGGATGTGTTGATAACTCCACCTTAAACTGGACAGGATAATTCGTTCATCTGGCAGCAATACCTGGGGCTACCCTGTTCTGGAAGGAACAGCAAACAGTCTGGATATAACAGCTATTTTTCAAGCTTAGCATAAATTTTTACAAAGTCAAACCCAGATTTTTAAAGGGGGAAGTTTTCTAAAGAGAAGTCTTGGACAGGATTCCCATCTGCTGGAATTTCTCTCTGCTGCCACGGAGCAGGAAGAAAGCCATCACATTTAATGTTGTGGAAGGGCTGCAGGCTGGGAAAGGCTGTCTCTGGCCTTACAGAGAAGAGGCGGGTGGTACAGATTGTTGTGGGATGAGTGATGCCAATGGCTCTTCGCAAGGCTGCATTCAATGCTGTTTTTCTTAATATGTTTGCTTCGCTCTGTTGCTTGGTTGGTAAATTTTTGTTAGTCTAACTGGCCAAGAGGGAGCTGGATGAGTACAGAGGGAAGATTGATATGGCTACCATGATCATCACCAGAAACACGCGTACACATATGTGCACACACACGCACGTGTATAAATCCCTTGGGCATCCAGACTATTAAGTAAGGAGGAGTAGAGTACAAGAAATTTTAGATTACTGCTTACAGAAAGTTTTTTTCTTGTCTCTGGCAAACGCCAAGCTATTAAACAACAACAACAACAACAACAACAACAACAACAACAACAACAAAAAAGGGCGGGGGGGGCAACAGACACACACACCTCAACATTTCTAAAATCTCTCTATTGGAGCCAATGCACTCCTGAAAGTTTGCACAGCTTCCATATATTCTGAAAAGCACGCCCACCCCAGACATAGTGCTGTGGACAGATGTTCCCCAAGACTTTAACAATCCCTCTGAATGTCCAGCCTCGTGATCACCTCCTCTGACTCTCCTGAACCCCATCCTGGAGGTACAGTGGCCTACAGCCAACAGGTTAAGTTACTCTTAATGTCCCGCTCAGCCCATGGTCTCTCTGCAGTCTGCCCAGAAAAGGAGGTCAATTTGAAATGCTGAGGTTTCTGATGTGAACACCTGCCCACCTAAACTGCATGGAACTGAGCAACTCATTTTGTATCCCATAGGTTGCTGCCTGGTAGCAGCTTCCAAGATTACTGAACTGGGCTGGATTCAAACTGGCAAGCGATACTGCTATACAATGGCTTTCCATTTCACCTTTGAAGGAAAAATTATCTAAAGTGGCTCTGCCTAAATCACTGCTCGCTCTACCCAACTCCCCCTTCTCCACCATATTTCAGGTATGAGCATGACATCTGGCATGACACATGGGGAACCTGCAATCTAGAGAACTCATCCATCTTCATAAGTGAAGGACATCCATATATTTCAACATAGTCCAGGGAAGACTTGTAGCAGGAGAATCCAGTAGCCTGGCCAGGCACTCTGCATATTTTATGAATGACAGCATCTATGCTACCTCAGCCAGTGGAAAAAATCAAGCCCCATGGAAGTGGTCTTGAGAGCACTGACTCGGGCAGCCAAGGTAAATCTTTCTGGGAGAGGAGACTGTCACTCTTTCATGGTTCTGCCTTCCCCCATGCTTCCTGGTATCTCCACAACTGCAGTGATTCCCAGTTCTGCTTCATTCATGGAAGGAGTTAAATGCTCATACACTGGCCGAGGCGAGCCATCAGCTAGTGTGCTCTGCTCACCACTGTTCTGCACGTGCTGTAGGCACGGGGCTCACTGAAGCATGCCTTGAAGCCATGCCCTCTGCAGCTCTGTGGTCCATCTCTGCCTCGTTCCCCATCTCCCCTTGTGATGCATGTCCTACATCCATCTGCAATGCCAAGTCCTTGCTCTTCCACCCCACTCCAGACCTCGTCCTGCCTGCTGCTGCTACAGGCTGCTGTTCCAAAGCCATCTCTTCCTCTGTGGCTACACACTGAAGCTCTGGGAGGACAAGGAATACTTACAGCACAGGAAAGCTGAAAATGTTATCACGGTGTATTTTGCTGTTGAACAAGTAAGACAGACGGGTGAATATCACTATCTTCTTGGAAACATTCAGACGTCTGAGCACAAAGACTGTCAACCCAGAGCAATCCATGCCAGCCTACTTCCAGCCGAACATCCACACACACAGCTTATGGCTCCAGAGAGCAGCTGCAGTGAACGTCAAAGGAATTCTACTGGCTCCTTCTCCTTATATGCAAAACCAGCAAAAAAAATGGGTCTGTTCTTCTAGAAAGAAACCAAATCTGGCCAAGCCACGAGGAGAATAGGATGAGTTAATATCCCACTGAGCAGTAAACTTGGAGGAGATGTTTCTCCATGAGGGGCCCCAATTTGAAGTTTGTCTGAAGCTCTTAAGATTCCATGGCTGTGGGAGCCATTTGGACAGAAGCGCAAACTATTTATGTAACACACACTCCAGGCTTGCATCCAAAACGCTGGCCTTTGATCAGAAAAAGACATTATCCAAAGCCAACCTTACAAACACCATCAAGAGTGCCAGAGTGGCCAGATGGTGCTCGGGTACCACTGCAGCCCCCTGGACCAATTCCCTTGCAAACACTGGCAACCGTGATGAGCAAGGATGCACCCTCCCTCTCTATCGCTCCCTTCATAAAATCCAGCAAGGTGTGCCAGATTTCCCCGGCAGCATCAGGCACTTCTGCCGCTCCCTACTGCTCCTCTCACAAGCAAGACAGAGCTGCCAGTGAGCCCTCACGGTGCCAAATATCGCTGCATCTTCCAAACTGCTTCCCTTTCAAGCACTGGCAAAGGTGCTACGACAGCGTTGCTAGTGATGTGCTTCTCTTTACCCTTTCCATTGCAAGTACTGGCAGTGATGTTAAGGTACTCAAATTGTGCCAGACATCGACAAAGACCCTTTGTAATAATCCCCTCTTGCAAGAAATGGCAAAAAAGACCCAAGTGTCCAGATGGTGCTCTAATAACCTTCCCTTGCCCTTTATGGCTTGCAAACACTGGCAAGGATACCAAGCTGCCCAGAGTAACCTTACAAATCTTTGAGGGACACCCTAATCAAAGGAAAAAAGAATACTTCAGTGCTGCTGGCGGGTATTTTCTCCTACTCATACGTAATTCACAGTTACCTACAAATTTAAAAGCAACTACTCTTACAATAACTACCATCTCTCCTGTCTTCACCACCAGCAGAGCTGCCCTAAGGAAAGCCCCAGATGTACACAGGCAGTATCCCTAAAGGCTATGACACAAACCACCGCTGCTAAATTGAGTTTCTTCACCTGCCTGTTTACTGTGATGGGCTGCAGCGGCACAGTGCACCCACTAGCAGGTTCTCAATGGCAAACGCCTAGTACAGGCTGAGCCTAAGAATTTGGTACATGTACAAAGAAGGAAAAAGTTGGGGGGGGGGGGGGAGGTTAGGGCAAAACCATGCCCTAAGTGATGTCTTAGAGAGCTTAGGCTCATTTAAAACATAGGCTACTCCAACTCTTTTCCTAGCATCATCGTATATTCTACATGGACCCACAAATGAAAATCGAGCTTTGGTATACCAAGAGTAGAGCAGTGGAGCAGCAGATTTCTTCTGACAATAGCAGCTGAAAGCACTGTCCCCGCTTTCCTTCACAGGTACCACTTGGCCTCTTTGGCCAGCTACAAACCTGTGCCGCTGCCACTCGTAGAGGAAAACACTGACAGAAGACGAAAGGCTGCTTCTGTGCTCTAAATGCCTCATACTTTGATTAAAAATGTTTTTGTCAATTAGAGATTGATTTTTGCTGTTCATTAAAGTGATGGATGTCGGTGCTGACGGAGGTGATATTTTACCCTGCGGTGGCCTGCTGTATGGATGGGTAGGAGAAGCCAGAGGCTCCAGTTTGTTAGGCTGGAGTTGATGATCAGGGCTGGGATAAAACAGCCAGTCAGAGGATGGAGAAAGGAATGCCACAGTCCTCAGGGAGGAACAGGGGAAAGCTCTCATGGCAGAGTTTCACAGACAGTCCTTACCACTTTACCCTTCTGAAAGCACAGTGGAATCGGAAGATTGATTTTAAGTAGAGCTGGGGATGTGGGGGTTTTGGAGGCTTGCACAGTGGGAATGAAGGTATGGATTTCACAGGTGCCACAAGCAAGTTTTTACATGCAGGCCATGCGAAATTTCCCCAAAGCAAGCTGAGCTTCTCCTCCAGGAACTCACACCGAGCCCTGCCCTGACCCTGCCAACAAAAGACCATTCCCTGGGAGGAAGGGCTGTCCTTAAGTGGCATGGGACAGGTTCAATATAAGGTATGATTTCCATGAGAAAATCCAAGAGCTTGAAATGCATAGCCAAAGGTTGTAAACATAGCTTTCCAAAAATTAAACTACTTTCACCATTCATTTTCTGCAGGGCAGGGGCTACACATTACTTGTATGGCTACCAGCAAGGGTAAGACACGGAGTTACTAGGAACCTCAGTGTTTTCCCATGCTGTACCCATCTTGCTTTTGGCATCATTAGCCCCAGCTATGTGGAGGTGGAAAATCAGGGAGCTGCTGCACATGAAATAATAGAGGAGTCAGACCATCTACTGGAAGTAGCGGAGCACACACAAATACAACATCTCCCTGGGGCTCCGTCTCCCCCCAACTACCAATATCTGCAGCAGGGAGTTTGGGCATCTGCACATCTTCTGAACTAAGACTCAGCCCCCTCACAACCCTGCTGAGTTTTACAGATTTTTGTGACCTACTGCATGCAGGCATGGAAAGAGAGAAAGAAATGGGACTCTTCTTTGCCCCAGAGGAGAGTCCTGATGCAGCAGGAATTGGAGGGCACAATTCAGTGGCCTGACAAGAGTCCCCATATAAAATGTCCCAGTGTCTCCAAGGAACCCACGTGGGGCTAGGAGATACATCAGAGCTCACGGCAGCTTCGCTCTTTGCTGGGGCAATAGCAGGAGGATTCAGGTGGGCGAAATGGGACCGTTATGATTAGGCGAAAAGGGCTGCATGGTGCCCTTCACACCCTGCTGTCCCCCTGCCTTCAGCAGGGACGCGAGGCAGCCGCATGGCAGCCACCGATGCACAACGAGGGGCTGAAACGCCGCTCTGCAAGAATCACCCTGCCCCCTCTCCCCCTCCAGAACCCTTATCTGTCCGTCCCCCATCTCCCTCAAGTTCCAGTTTTAGGTACAAACTGTGTGCATATAAAAACACACAGGCAGACACATATATTTATATGCTGATGAGATCGTTAAATTTATCAGCTCTCCAATTCATTTGAGGTTCGTTATGGAGCTGCAGCGCTCCTCCTTTCATCTGGAAATGGAAAGGAAACGGCCTTTACCCCTTTTCGCGAAATTAAAGCGAAATGGATACCACTTTATTTTAAGTGCCCATTAACTAAAGCGTAACTGAAACCAAGTTACAGCGGGTGCCTCGGGGGAACGTACGTGGGAGACGCACATACACACACCCGCACCGCGCACACGCGCAGGCACCCACAGCAAATGGCGGCAGGCACAAAAATCGGGCCTTGTGGAACAAACATCAAAGCGCTCCACAGCGCAGCGATAGTTAAAAGCCTATTTTACACCCAGAAATAGGGAGAGATGCTGGTCCAGGAGCTCCCCAGTCCCTTTGAAAGACTCATTTAAGTCTTATTAAAATATTACCTGCCTTTTTTTGGTGTGGGTTTTTTGGTTTTGTTTCTTTTTTTTTTTTTTCCTTTTACTGGATTTAAACTCTTAATTCATCTTCTGTAATTTTTTCTGCGCTTGGCTATTGTGAGGGGGGAAAAGACTCAATACTATTAGTAAAAGAATCTAATTGGTAACTTCTTTTCATCTCAGAAGCCCCCTCTCCCTCCTCCTCCTCTCATTCCTCACAGGTTGGGTCACCGCAGCTTGCTTAATCTTTGGAGATTATTCTTCTGTGGTTTGATGAGACTTCACTAGACTCTTAAATCTTTTCATTTCACCTCATTTAAATATTTTGGCCAATTGCTGAAGTTAATGATGATGAATAGGATTAAGATTAAAGGCTTAAAAGGGTTAGGAGGAGGAAAAAATATATTTCATTTCCAACAATGCATACAGAAGTCTCCTTTACTCGGTGTTGCATTATCTCTCCGTCAGGGCTGTAGCTCATAGCTCTTGGCAGGTCTCTGACATGGTTGCATCTGTCTGTCTCTCTGCAACCTCCCTCTTTGGCACTGAGTTCAGCAGAAAAAGATCAGGACCTTTGCACTCTCCTTGCATGTGCTCTCACTTGCCCTCTGCGCTGTCTGCCTCTGCTTGTGCTCTGTCTGCGCTTCCCTAACTTATTCTAAACCCACGTATCCAAGTATAACCTTTCAAAGATGTCACTCCACCCCCCCCCCCAAAAAAAAAAAAAAAAAACCCACA
>JAVJGJ010000057.1:4978870-5023297 GCA_035590215.1 Microhierax caerulescens | reverse complement strand
CAGGGCTGGGAAGGAGGCTCCACACTTTTCCCAGCCAGCCTTCAGGGCTGAGACGCTTTCTCCCCTAAAAAAAAAAACCACACATTTATATAGCCAAAATTATCCTCATCAATTTTCACAGCAATTTAGAAGACAACCAGCCTGAAATCGTTGTGTATGCGCAGTACAACCCTTTCCTGAAGAAAGAAATCTCCTTTATTCTTCTTTCACTCCTTTCCATCCACCGATGTCCTCTGGCAGAATGCTGAACATCCATCCTCACAGCTTTTGAAGCCACAGGAACTGGACCAAACTAGAAATCTAGCTGTAACTAAATAAGTCCTATTTCCCCATCAATCTTTTTCTTGAAGAAATAAAGATAATTTCACAGAAATTGCAGTGCTAGTAAGTCTTAGGTTGGGTTGGACAGACTCAAATCCCTCTGGATAATTCTCAGTCAAAGCCAGCTTTGCCAGGTAAATTGTGAGCTGGTGGTACTATATCCTAACAAAACTCTCCTCTGTGACGGCTGAAGCAGCACGGAGGTGGTGGGCGAGACAGCTCCTGGCACAGCACAAGCCCATGTTGACTTGCTGGTGCAGAACAAGACCCCTGCTCTGACCGGCCATTCTCCATGTTTATCTAGACACGTGTCTTCAGCCCTCGGCGCTGTAAATCTAGATCTTCTCCAACATTTTAAATAGGTGGGGTAATTAAATGTAAATAATTTCTAGACTTAAAGCTGCATGAGAGGGACCAACATTTATAATGCTAAGGATTAAAACACCTTACGGTGAGGAGCAAAGTGAGCTACGGGTCTGCTGCAGATTGGCATATCGAAGAAACCGTAGTGAAGGTCACATCTGAAGTGTTTATAATTATATTTACCCGAGTTCATATTAGAGTTGGTTGGGACGGAGTCTGCACTAAGGCACTGAGGGTCCTTTCACCAAGGAGGAATGTGGACAGGACTGCTGAAGTCAGTCTGGGCTCAGTGAAAGGTAAGCAAGGAGGGGGTGAGAGCTGAACTGGAGGGAGCTGAGAGATCGTTTGGCGTTGCCGTAGGCAAAGCACCAGCAAGTCCGTAAGAGAAGCAGCTCCGCTAACACGCGTCTACGGATCAAGTGTGACGGATACCAAACTTCACGGGGAAAAGCTAATGGGATGTAAACGTGGGCAAGTACAAGGATTTGTCGCTCCAGACTGAGGGAAATATTTGAACAATGAGCAGGTCTCTTTAAGCTCATGCTTGTACAACACTCTTACCACCTCCGTGCCCTGCCCAGCGTGAGTAGCAGAGCTGGGAAGGAAGCCCCAGCGCGTGTGCGCAGCGCAGGGGAATGCGGCACTAGCAGTGGAAGATCGCAGCTTGCCTCCAGGAGGACAGCCCAAGCAGGGCTGCCTTTGCCTAAAAGGCAACATCTCCTCCTGGATGAAATGAGAGACGACTTGGAAAATCCTCGACACCGCAGGCACTGAACAGACATCGTCCTGGCACAACAGAAAGGGGACTCTCCCAGTAGAGGTTGCTTATCTCAAACATCTCCACAAACGCACTCAGTTCTTCACACTTATTAAAAGTCTCAGCAGCACCCTCTCAAACTGCAGGGTGGGAAAACCCTAGTGTGCTCAACAAATTCAAAATCAAGTGTTTTGATTGGCACAATGGGCTTGAAATAGAGACTTTCAGAGATAAAAGCAGAAGGTAAAGAATCAAGTAGCTGTTCATCAGTGGGCTGCAGAGCAGTCTGATAACTGTCTGGAATTTCACTGATACACAGAGGCAGATTTTGAGGGGCATACGGACTAAGGGGATTGCTACTCCTCAAAACTACTCCTTAAAAGTCCTCTGCACTGCCAAGTGGAGAGGCTGTTGGAAGAACAGCTGTGATGGGTATGGGGAGTGTGCAATGGCCCATCACAGCTACATTCGCTCCCTGTGCACATTTTCCATCTTCATTTGCTGCCCTAAGCATTTGTGCAGATTTGCTAAACAGTACACAGATAGCACGTTCTATGGTGAAGCAGATACTCTCTTAGCAAAATGCACTCGGGTTATAAAGGCTTCATCTGAAGTAAAGGATGAAAGAAAGGAAAAAGAAAAATGCAGTTTCTGTTTTATTCTTTTTCAAGATTAATGTTTGTTTTGTTGGCTTTTTTTAAACTGCATACAATATCAGCATTTACAAACTGTCAACAGGATCCACGTATTGTTATTAAAAGAAAATTCCAATTAAAAGCTAATCTAAAACAAAAGAGAAGCACGGTTTAATAAAGATCTAATAGATCTTTTTCATCTCTTGTTTCTAGAATCCAAGCCTTGAAAACCTTCAGGAAAAAGGAAGAAGGACCTAAGGATATTGCTCCAGGATTCAGGACCTTCAAAAGAAGAGGGATAAAGAAACATCAAAGGCAGGTGTGTGCATGCATGTGTGTGCCGCCCGTGGGTCTGTGTACGTCTCTCCCCCTCCTCAGGGGCACAGCCGCAGCCTGGCCCCCTGCCTTGACTCCTTAATGAGTTACTGTTCCCTCTGAGCTCGCTTCCCTTCAGCCTTGGCAAAACAATTGTGTCATTGAGGCTGGGGCTTCAGCCACCCGCAGCTGTAAATCTCTCCAATTTTCTGAGAGCTCTCGGGATGCTCTTGACCTAGGCTGCTGTGCTACTTTCCCTGAGCCTTCCCTTTAATGATAACTTATCAATTCATTTTTTTAGAAAATAACTGGTCATAAAAAAATGCTAAACTTGGCAAAAAAAAACAAAACAAAACAAAATAAAAAAACCCATCAATGTTCCTGTCCTTCACATGTGTAAAAAAAATAAAATTTCAGAACTATCACACCTGGGCAAATACCAGTAGCTGATGAAGCTCTATAGGAAACTGAGAGGTGAATTCCAGGACAGAGAGGTGGTTCTCACACCTGTCTGGGTATGGGAAAGCCACATTTGCACCTCTGCTAACGACTATGGCAGTACAGGACCTGAACCACATCTCTTACATCTCCAGTACCACAAGCAGGTACTACTAGCTGCTTGGTGTGTGATATTCCCAAAACCTAGAATGAAAAAAATTTCTAGCTGATGGTATGCTTACATAAATGCAGCCTTAACTTTAATAAATTAACATCTCCCAACCCAACTAAAAGAAAATAACAGTCACCAACTAACCCAAGCACTCCCAGCCAGCTCTTACAACAAAAAAAAAAATCTGTTACTGCCCAGGCACTAGTAACAAGGATGCAAAATCTCATGTCGGTAACAATTACAAAAACCCTGTCTGAGCAGAAGCTGCTGGTAGATCTGTGTCTGCCCATGGCCTCATTGCTGAGCTATGCCTGCTCCTGACCTTTACTTATTTAGGTTGTGATTAGTCAATAGCCGTTCAGCTGGTAAACCTCACTTCAGCTGAGATTCTTTGGACAGCTATTAAATCCTATGTATTTTTTTTATTTTACCACTCGTTTGTTACAGTGCTGTGCACACAGAAGTGGAGTGGCAGCTATGAATTCAGCAATCATCAAGTCTTGGCATTGATCAAGGTGAGTATTTCCATTCAAGCATTCTTAAGACTCTTGTCAGTGCACGGCTGTTTCCTTGCTGGCTCCCAACAATCTCAGCGCATTTTTTTTTTTTTAATGAGATAAAAATAGCCTTTATTGATAAAGACTACTGAAAATAAAACAGCAGGTTTTGCCTATAGAATTAGGTCAGTCCAATAGTCAGGTTTGTAATACCAGCTTGGAGACCACTCTGTGCCAGACTGATAGAGCCATTCTGCATCAGAGAACAAGAATGAGCTGAGCAATGAGGAAGAGGTTCAAAGGCAGAGGTGGACAGACATATCAGAAAGCATTCCCAGCTTCAAACCCCAGGCACAGAGATGTACAGGGGAACAACCCAAAGGAAGAGATTCAGATTATTTCCATTAGCTGAGACAGTCTACCAGCCCCGATACATCTATCATATAGCAGGAGCAAGGACGCTGGAAGTAGACGAGTGGAGAGAATGAAGATGATGTTGAGCTCTGCATAAAGACGGGGGGAGGACGGGGGACCGGGGCTCACGATTAGAAATGCAGAGCTCTGCCATGTGCTACCGTTTAGATCTGAAGTTCTAGTTGGATCATGTTCGAAGAAAAGGTCAACCCCAAAGTCACATCTGTCTTTAGAGCCAAAGAAACCCCAAGAGTGGATATGCTGAGTCCCAACACTAAAGTCAATGTTAGGAATGCAAATAAGAAGAGTGCTCCTAAAAGGCATATTTGGAGAATGGCCAAAGCAAAAGAGTCTGATTCCCTCCAGCCCGCCACGATATAAATCAGTCACGCCGCTGAAAAATGGTAGCGCCAGCGGGATATGGGCCCAGGCTGCCTGACTGGGAATGTGCAGGATACTCTCGGTTACGCTCACCTACCTCCTAGCAGCCCTGGAGTTCGCAGGTTAAAGGAAAATAATGATTCCCAGCCGAAGCGGACAGAATTTCACAGGAGCCGGCGCAGTAACGCTCTCTGTGCCTGCTCCGAATTTCTCCCTGAGCACAAGAGCTTTGAGGCTAATTTCGCCGTGGCTCACGGGATGAATGTTGTCTCTATTTTTTTTTTTTTTTCTCTGTGTAGAAATGATCTGGAAATGGCGGGTTGCTAGTTTAGTTTTACGAGCTACTAAAACTATTCTTTGAATAATAATTGGCCTGAAGTTCATCTGTTGGAAGAGTTCGATATTCAGCATTCAGCTCAGGGCAACAGCACATTGACTCTGGAAGGGGAGGGCCTGGAGGGGAATTACTCCCGCCAGAGTCACGGCCACACCACATGTGGCAAACCAAGTTTAAAATAGCTGCAGCCAGAGAGGAGATATGTCATTTGGAAATTACTTGTGCGCTGTTTGAAGCAGCCGTTAACCGTGCAGCAAACAGCCCCTGCAAATAGAATTGCTGTGTGCAACACAACCTGGGACTAATGCAACCTCCTGTTTCCGATTACCGGGACAAGCTCTGAAGCCTGCCATCCACAGAAACTAATACCAAGGACTAGGGAACGGTGAAAGTTTTATGGAAGACGAGGCGACAGAAGCCAGGCCGGGTGATTAAAATTAAATCTCCAAAAGGAATTGATTGTCTCTCCTTGATGCAGAGCGCTAACTCTAATAAGATCTTTCATCATAAGGAGGCCTCCGCAAGCCTGGCATTGGAGGAGAAAGTAATACTGTGACTTTCTAACCATGAGAGTGTGAATTTAAATAAAACTAGATATGCATTTGCCTAGCTTTCGGGCAACGACCCAAACGAAGGGAAGAAGAAATCTCGGCTGATAATACAGCTTATTGAAATGGTTCCCCATGGTAAGTTAAACCTGAAAAAAACAATGCTGAGATGCAGAGAGTCTGTTTTGCTTTGATTCCCTTCTAAATTAGCCATTCAATTCCATTAAAAGTGGAAATTTTAGCCCACGCTGGACAAATGCTCTTGTTGCCAACTGAGCAAGGAGCTCAGTTCAGCCATGGATATATTCCTTCCAAGGATATATTCCTTTAAAATGGCAGGACTGGCTAAAGGGCTCAACTACAGCACACGTCTTCTCCTGCTCTGTGGGGAAGTCACTCTGTCTTTCTCCCTCTACAGACACAACATTTCCTTGTGCTTTAATTCTCCACCTCTCCCAAGGCTAGCAGCGCTGGACTCGGGCTCTCCGGGCGGGCAGGACGTTGGCAGCGCAGCCCATGGACAGCGAGGCGAATACCCTTTGGAGGTGGTATACTGTGGGTGGCACTGCCTTTTATATATATATATTTATATATATATATGCAGCAATAAGAGTAGCTCTGCAAAGCAAGCCTTCCCTGGCCTTTTCTCACAAGTTGCTGCTCTGAAAGGTTTTGCTTTGGGCCAAACGAAATAATTTGCGTCAAGTGAAATGATGTTTTCCATCTTCACACCACCCCCCTCCTATATGAGAAAGGAGAGCAACCGAACAAGAGGCAAAATAATGAACACAAAGAGAATTTTTTGTTCGACGCAAGCCCATTTTTCTACCTCCAAACGTTTTGTTTCAGAAGCTGACGAGAAAAATATTTCTACAGCCTTAACCCTAACCACAAGTGTTCATCAAGGCGCCGGTGGCAGTTTGCCCACCGTACACGCGTTAACTTAAACCGCACACATTTTAATTCATGCAATTATGTTCTCTGGGCCTAATTCCCACAAGTTTAATCTGGATATCTTCTGTCATCACTTGTTGTACCCAACAGTTGTAAAATGTTACCATGCACTATTAAACAGCTGCTGCCTTCCACAGGTGGCTGCCTTTTTGAATGAGGTGAGGATGTCTCCCGTATTGCACAGAGGAGTTGTGAGGTTTAATTCATTCGTGTTTGTGAACAGCTCTGAAAGCTTCATTTAAAACCTGCCGCATTCTTTGCAGGTTACATATCCCAACAGAAAAGAGTGCAAAGCAAAATGGCAGCTTTCACAGTGAGACATCTGCAGCCAGACTGATCACAAAGGGACACTCCCATATAATGCACCCGTAAGCTCTCTTACGCTCCATGTTATGTATGTGCACTTTTCAATACATACCTTAACAAACTATACATATATCTCAATACAAACATACATCATGTTTCAATAAATTCAATACTGTAGTAGCTTTGACCCATGTGTATTCTCATTGGCTTCAATAGGATAATTAGCACAACAAAAAATGCAGTATTGGACACCTCTGAAGATTTTATCTGTAGTAAATATCAAATAAGAGCTATGTAGGGAATTCATTCAGGACTTGGGCAAGTGTTTTGCTTCTGCACTGTTTAATACCACTACAACCACAAATGCTTTCCAGGTATACAGTGATACTTGTTTGATCAAACTGTGGTATTGAATCAACAACCTATATCCTGACCTGGATTTACTGCTGTCTTGTAAGCTGAGTACACATAAGTACTCCTTCTCCTGGGTGTAACTATTTGGCCATACTGATCTCACCAAGCAGTTTTCTCCCCTTGCTCGAAAGAGTAAGGCAGAGAAGATCCAGTTCATGGTCCAGCCTTTGCCCACAAACCAGAGCTATTACATACCAAGTCACTTCAGTGCTGGTATCCATCCTCATCCAGAGGGCATGTAAGACAACAAAGCGACTTTACCCTCGTCTTCTTCTGTGATATGACCAAAGGATGAGGAGGACCAGACTGGCAATCTTGGGAGGAAGGCAGAGAGGGAGAAAGGGAGGCAGGGAGAGGCAGGCATCTCTCCCCTACTTATGCCTAGACTTTGAAAACTGACTTTTTTGGGGGGGAAAAAAAAATACCCTGTATCTCCACAACACAGCAACTGATCTCAGTGTTTCTTACCAGGGTCCTCTCAGAAGGACTTAAAAAGTGTATGAGCTGTTTAAGGGAGAGTTTTATTTTTTAAGTTTGGGATTATCACAAATGTCGATCCATCGCCATTATCCAGGGTAGATCCCTTTTAGTCTGGATTGCATTTGCTAGTTAGAAAGGTATGTGAATGCACAACGGTGCAGCACAGCCTGGCTGCTCGTGCCCCTCAGACCCCCAGCCAGGCTGCTTTCAACCACTCGCACTAAAACTTCATGTTACCTTCTTGCTCTTTTGCCCCTGTTCACAGGCAGAAAATTCTGGATAGTCCATTCAGACCCCTGTAATTCAGGTGCCAGATTACAGCCTGGCACCTACCTGCTTTTTGTGTCCCAGGAAAGAAACATAGATACTTCACAGTTTTTTTGGGTAACAATAGAAAATAATTAGATAACCAAGTTGTGGAGTTTCTATAAAACCAGCAGAGAATTACATCATACTCTCCACAGAGGGCCAGCAGGAGTCAAAGGCTCAGCAAGGCAAGACTGGGAAGGAAAGAGGAGGAAGGGAAGGATGGGGAAGGACAACAGAAATAGGAAAATGTCGTGTATGGCCCATAAAGAGACAGTTCACCCACTGCAAGCAGAGACTTGGAGGCAAAGGCAAGGCTTTGGGAAGGGAAGATGGTGAGAAGGGTGTGAGCCTAAAACCATGATAGCAGGAAAAAAGAAGTTTCTGGTTAAGCAACCAGTGGTAGAAGTGAACTCATCAATATAACAACAAAGCCCACCTCTGTACTACAGCATCTGTGCTAAAGCTGTTCTTGGCCCAGAGAGCAACAAACCTTGACCTTAGAAAAAAGTAGTTTGGGGTTTGTTTTGATTTGTTTTTTTAAGGAGTGGGAGCAGGGGTGTGTGTGGTTTTGTTTTGGTTTGTTTTTTAACATTTTCAACAGCAACCACAATCAAAAAACAGTAGAGCACCGAGAAAACAGGGCAGGCAGTGTAAGCTGGAGTACGTGAGAGCCTCTGACCTCCCCCCGCACTGCTCCGATACCCCTGGCCCATGCCGCTCCAGCTCTCCTAGTATTTCACTCTTTGGTGCTCTGGAGAGAGACCTCCCAGTTGGACTAATTAGCATGGCTGCACCTGTAATAAGACGTGCTAAAGAAGACAGGAGACAGCAGTGGGATTTAAGGTTATGGTTTGTCAGCTGCAGGAGCATATACTAAAAGAAAGGAAGCAACCGTGCCCCTTCAGCAGAGAGGAGCGATGCTGCACGCAAGCGACCTGCATGTCCCCCCTGAGCAAGTGGGGGTACATGCACACCCCCAGTCCAAGGGGAAGCCCACGGGAGAGACTGGGTTTCCTCCTCCTGCTTCGTGGTCCCTTCTTGGACTTGGATGGGAGGCCACAAACTGACTGCAGAAGATCAGCATGGAGTTCCCACTCCCCAGCTTCACTCAGGCAATCTTCAGTGCTCGTCCTCCTGGTGCTGGTACAGACACAGCCTGCTATAAGCACAGGTCTACACAACTTACTACATCCCAAAGCAGAAGGGCATCACTCCAGTGTACCTGTGATGAGTAGGAGGTTGGGCTAGGTAAGTTCCTGGAGTCCCCTCCAACCTGAATTATCCTATGACCTCACTCAAGAGGCTGAGGGCACGGCTCTGGCGGTGGGCGCACACGGGCCCTTTGATAGCAGTAGCCCCAGCAGGCACCATGTGTGAGGTCTTCATCTCAGCCAACGCTCAGTTACACAGACAGACGCACGTGCTCACACTGTGCTGGTGAAAGGCACCGTGAAATGCTAATCTCCATCAACAGGCTCCTCAGGCTCCTTCTCCAACCCCCAGCACCTCATCTCCAGTGCTCATGCTGCCTTTGGTGACTTGCTATTGTCTGCAGAGCTCACCATCAAGAGCTGCCGTCTCCTGCCTTGCAATCTTTTTTTAGGGGGCCTTTTTGCTGCATAGGAAGGAGACATACTGAGAAGAACGAGAGAAAAGGAGGAAAGGAGGCCAGGTGGGAAAAGTGGACAGCCACTCATTTAGGTGTGTGCTGGAGACAAAGTGGCAGGCAAAGGAAGAAGCAGAGGAAAGAGAAAGGAAGTGGAGTAGCAGGGAAAGGTCCACCAAAAACCCGAGAGAAACATGGAGAGTAGACAAAGAGGGACATGAGAGCTGGGAGCATGACGGAGAGAGTGGAAGACCAGAAAGGGTGTTTCCATTTGTATTTTTATCTGATCCAAAAATTTGCTCACATAGGAAAATGCCAGCTTAGAGAAAGAACAGCTCAGACGGCAAGAAAAGCAGTTTTGACAGAACAGCCGACTTAGGAAAGAACTGTCTGCATAAGTGATCAGCTCAAACCACGCTGACAACTTGCACGGTCCAACCTTCCCTCTGGTCCAGACTCTCTGGTCCTGGCTTTACTGACTGGAGAAACTGGGTCACCACCACTGCACCACTGCACCAAGGTGGTTACTCTGATTTCTCAGACCCAAACTGCCACTTTATTGTTACTAGGTATGGGGAACACCAGCCCTCTCAGTGCCAACATGGGGCTTTCGAACCTGGCTGGCATGGCAATTTCCTTGATTGATATGGCCCTGATTTGTTTCAAGTTTTGTTTAATAGCTTTACCCTTGAAAGATTGGAGAGAAGGGGTCTTAAATTGAGAGGAGGGGGTCAATAAGCCTCCATTCATTAGACCCTGCCTGCACTGTACTCAGGTTTAACTCTCAGCCACTTCCATGAAGTAAAATAGTTTGGTTTGGCTTTGTGTTTGTATATGTTAAAGGAAGAAGTAGATCAAATTCAAGAAACTGCTGAACACTCCTGCCCTTTGCTTTGTTGGTTATTTGTCCTCACCAGTGACTGGCCTCCCTTGGAGAATGCTGGCTTGTGGATGAAATGAAATACAATACAACTGTATTTTGTATAGCATCTCTCAAGTAAACAGGATCACAATTACTCTGCAGGCCAAGTGATAAAAAGCAGCACAGAGAAAAGGAAATTAAGAGACAGAAATGATGGAAGAAACCCAGCTGCTTCCAGAGGAAGGAAGCATGGCTTCATGGCTAAGGCTCTGGGTTGGGAAATGGCAGGCACCAGCTTAGCTCTTCGATCTGCCACAGACTTCACGCTTTGACCTTGAACAACCTGCCTGACCTCACCAGGGCTCATTTTCCAGTGCAAGACTTATGGCTATTAACTCTTCCCTGTCTTGGGAAGTCACAGATGACTGCATTAATGTCTGCTTTGACACCACCCTGGCAAGGATGGTGGGTGGGTAGAAGTGTGCTGGAAGGTAACGGCACACAAAGTCATTTGAATCTTTCAGGATTGCACTACCTAAAAAAGAATCACAATACGTCACTGAGCGTGATGATGCCACTGAAACAGTTTAGCAAGTGGTGCTGAAACAAGGAGGTGAGAAGCAAATTTCATTGCAGTAAGACAGCCTTGCCTCATACCCAGCATGACAGAAGGAGATGGCAGCCATCATATTCCTTAAAAGCAGTTTCACTCTGGGGACAGCTATTAAGGAATGGAGTAGCTGCCAGAGACAGAACTGTCTGAGCATGTTAAATCTGGGTAGCATGTGGTACGGTGGTCATTTATAACCATGATACTAACAGTACACAACATATTGCTTATCACTATCAGAGGGTTGGGAAGGATGGCTAGAAAAATGCCTTGCAATCTGCTGCTGAGCAGCTCAAACACGGGAAAGCATGAGAAGTGATGACCCAAATGGCTAATGAACATGTTTCATTACATGTTGACTGTGAAACAGCAGGCTGACATAATACTTTTCAAAATAAGACACAATTTTCAAAGCCCTTTCCATTTTTTTTTTTTTTTTTTTTTTTTTTTTGAGCAACTTAGTTGTCTGTTTCAGTGAAGAAAGGGCTGGTGTGCTCCCCAGTCTGGCTGGGGAGGGGAGAGGCTGCAGGACACCTGCTGAACACCGATTTCTAGGGGTCTGACCCACTCCCTTCCCGTCACTAGCCTGGGCTCCTGTTCCCTTTTAACGTGCGCAACTAACGATGGATGGAGATAAAAAGGGAAGGCACGAGCAGGTGGACACATCCTCCTCACGGGACAGATGATGGAAAACCCTAGGTATTACGAGCTAGCTCCTTGCTTCTATATAAGCTACTTGAGTAGCTCTGCCTCTTCTTCCCTCTCCTCCCTAATTCTCCTTCCATCTGCACGTCCATCATCTCTTTCCCTTGCAGCTAGTTCAGGGAAAAGCCATGGATTAGAGGGGGCACAAGCTGAGAGAGGGCCTCTGGAAAAAGCAGATGGGAAGCTGCTGGTCCAGGTTGCTTCTGCCCCTGAGAGCAATGGGCCACACGCTGACCCACCAAGGTGCCCAGCCGCACAAGGGCTATAGCTGCTGCCCCCCCGCCTGCCTGCCACGCTGTTCACTGCCCATCGGCTATGCAGCCAACGCCGAATGGGACCCTGCCCCAAACAGCACACAGCGGGCTCGGAGGCAAGCGACTGCTGACAGCGCGCACCTCCACCGCACCTCGCTGCCTACCCCTGCCTGTCTGCACGGTGACAAGGCCCTGGAGAAGGCACGGCACCAGACCCATCGCATCCCCCTGCTAGAGGGTCTTGCGTGCATTCGCTGCCTCCAGTTGAGTGGCCTTTGCGGGGAAGCGCGACTCAGCGTGTGAATATCAATAGGATCTTTAAATCTCCTAGCGATAATTTCTACCCTGAGAGCGTTTCCTGGAGCCAAGCGCTTCAGATTGACTGCTCGGCAGGTATCGCGCTGATCTCACAATTGCTTTCCTGCCAGCTGCGGGAACCACAGACTCATCTCCTGCAGACCTCCCTCCTTCCACAGGACACCCCTCCTCCTCCCCACGGCCCCCAGTCAGCCCCAAGCCATGGACAGAAGCATTGTTTTTCTCAGCCTCCAGAAGCAGCATGCATCAAGTCCGATGCATCGCCTGTGCATCACCATAGCAACAACATCCGGCCTGGTGTGGAAAATGAGGGGCAAGGGGAAAAAAATATGGAATTGGCCTCTGCAGATAAGGGATGGCTGCTTCTGCCTCGGCCAGTGGCAGGCGGCACATATCGAGAGGAGCCCGCCGGAGTGACGTGCGTCTGTGCCACTGCTGGGGCAGAGAGCGGCCACCCTGAGCCTATTCAGGACCAAGAGGACAGGCTGAGGACACAGGACAGGCGTTGACTGGCTGTATCTCGAGCCCCTTGAGTCCACCAGACTTTAGCATCTTTACCATTGAATTGCAAAACCGCGTCGGTCCGAGAGCCCAAATCACAGCTGCCTGAGGTCTTTATTCTTTACGCTGGTATTTAAGCCTTGCTGCAGAAACCCTTCTCTGTCGTGGCACTTCTCACCGCACTAACTCCAACCAGTAACACAGAACACAATGGACCAGCTGCCTCGTAGAGAGCCACCCAGGCAGTCTGCTGAGGAAATCCAGCCATGGTGGTACCTGGAGGAAGCCCATGCAACCAGCTATGGCACAGCTCGGCAGCGTTCCAGCACACTTCACGTGAGCTCTTGTAACCTCAAAGATGACACCACTCCTTGGACTCTGCTAGAGCTCGAGGTCACCTTCCTCTGTCAGAGTGTCCTAGGCTGCCACTGAGATGCGTCCCCTGGGACCCTCCCTTACCCCATCCCCTTTCTTCAGACCATGGCAAGAGATTCAGAGCAGCTGCTGTGCCTGAGAAGTAGCTCCTGTTGTCTTCTCCTCGAGCGTCCCCAAAGTGGACAGCTGGCAAAAATCCTTAGAAAGCCAAAATACTGACACTTTTTGAAAATTCTTCTTTTGGGGATGTGAGCACTACTGGGACCACCTCACACGTCTTGACCTAGTGATACACATGTCCTTGATTTTCATGCTGACTTCTGCTGAACCAGGCTCTTGATTAAGAAACTGCTGCCAGTTGTTGCTAAGGGGAAGAAGTTTCTTTAAACGACAGCACATTTTGGAGCTGACAGCACTCAAGTTTGATCTAGCACCTTCAGGTGAATGCAAATGTGTTCTTTACACACGACTCTCATTACTTTTCTTAGTAGAGGAGAATCAAACCACAATCAAATGCTGTGGCCGTCCTGTCTTCTTCCCCACCACCCTCTCAGACAAGACCCTCCATATAGTTTGTGCCCTGGAAAAGCCACGTCCTAGCAGAAGGCATAGTGCTGTCCCTCCCTGGAGCCTGGCTTTGACACCCAGGATTTCAGCCTCTCCCAGCAACATCCAGCCTTCATCCCTCTTTGGCTGTACCCCTGCTACTCCCTCTTGCACTAAGGCAATCAGAGCATAAGCTTTTTTCCAGATCCCCTGCTTAACCTCAGGCAGACCTTTAGCTTTAAGTAGCATATTACAGTAATGAGAGGCCATGACTATTTCTGAGAAGATGCCCTCCTTCCCATTAGTAACCCCCCATGATAAGCAGCTCTATCTTCACTGCTGCCACCAGTCACTTGCAGGCCACTGGTGCTGCAAAGAAGGACAGAGCAGCCTGTCATAAAGAAAAAGTGAGAGGAGTGCATAAACTGGGAGAAAGGGTGGGGGAAGGAGTAAGCATTGACAGTCAAAATGCGAAAAAGATGAAATGCAATTTTTCTTCAAATGCCTGGAGACAAGACAGATCTCCCGGCTTCCTTCCCCTCCCTTGCCCTCCTGCCTGAAAAGAGAAGAGGTAGTTAACATAGGAAAGCCCCTCAAATAAGCCTTGACAGCCACATATTCAGAAACTGATGGCATTTCCCTAAACACTGTTTGTAAAATGGTAATTATCCAGCAGGCAGTGACAGCTGGCACTTAGCACTGAGAGAGAACACGAGCGGACAAGAAGGAAGGGATCCTGCCATAATTGAACAAAGGGTAAAGAAATATATAAAACATAATCAGAAAAATACAAAGACTGCTGGCTGTGCTAATAGGTCACTTCAGCTTCTTGGTACATCTTGAAGTGATTGAGTTTGAATGCAGATTCAGGCTGACATCCTCCACATGGTTCAGCTGGGAGCAGCACCTCGGAGGGGAGCACAGGCAAACCTGGGGGGGGGGGCGAGCAGCCAGTGGCAAGCACCTGGGTGCCAAACTGGTGACCAGCTTTTTCACACAGTGTCTGAAGCACCTGCTCCCTGACTTGTGTCACAAGAGCAGCCACTGGGAACGAGAGCTTCTGGGCAGTCACTTCCCCCCTACTTACTTACTCCCTACTTACTCTGTACAGCAACCCAGCTGGGATGGAGTCCTTCACTGGAAGCATCCAGATTGGATAAAGTACCAGGCAACGTGCTGTAGAGAAACCTCTTGAGTTGGACAGGGAGATGGCTAGACTGGTCTCCTCCTCCTCTGGTATTAAATGAAAAAAACACTTCTGGGATTTTTTTTAGGGCAGTGGGAGCAGCCTGTCAGTTCAGATATCGGTTCTGACAGATCTCTGTATGGCCTGGGGGTAGGGCTCTTCTTTCTGTGCCGTGATTCTTCACCTACAAAATGGGTCGCGAGTTGTTGTAGCGTTGCCACAGGTTCCAAGCAAGGCCTGTTTCCCATTATGTCCTACCCAGAGTCTCGGAGGACAGGGTCCTGAACTGGAGCCCTTTAAGCATGATCAGTAATACAAGTCAAGATATCTTCCCTCATACGAGAGTCACACTCAAAGAGAAGCAGAATGAAAATAAACTCATATTAATGAGCAGGGTGGTATCTTTGAGCTTGGGGGTTTCCAAACTCATATTCTGTGGCCATTTGATTTGCTTTCTCATTACTTTAATTAGGATGTTATCTCCCTCCAGCCTGCAGTCGAGAACGCTCTGATCTCTCCAGAATGCTCCACGACTTGCCTTTGCCTGGATCCTGCCCAGAAAGGTTGCTGCCGGGACCCAGCAGCAGGCGTGTTTGATCACAACCCACGATACGCCCCCGAGCCACTGGGCAAGTAACGGGCTAGCAGCCCCAACAAGTGATGCTCCGATGAGTGTGGCCAGACAAGGACACGTAACGGAGCACTAGAAGACGTGAAGGTCTCTCTCTCTCCTTTGTACCAGGAATCAGCTTGGCACAAAAGATGTCCATGCCTGGGATAAGACAGAAGTGGCATCCAAATTTCTTGTCATTTCTTGCCATTCCTCTTTGCCATTGCTTCTCCTTTATCAAAAGATGCTATTCATGAGTAAGATACAATTGTCCTAATTGACCCATATGATTTTAGCAATTGAGGGCAAAATCCTTAAAGCTGAACTCCTGCTAAGCACCCCTCCCTCCCCTCCCCTGCCTCAACTCTTTTACTGGGTGTTGCTAGTACTTGGTCCATCACAAGGAATGACCTTTAAGCTTCTTTTTTATGCTCTATTCTCCTTGGTGCCAGGTCTCTGTGTTAATAATTTCCCCAGCACCCATGCACATTTAAAATAAGATAGATTTTCTCTGGTCCAGACAGATACACCTCTGCACAGTAATTCATTATGCTACTATCACCAAAGCTGTTTCTTTGAGAAATATGCATACAGAGTTGTATTAACGGTGTATAGTTTTCATGACGATAACTGATGATTTGTTTGACTAGGCCTCTTATGTATCAATCTAACCATTTTGTAGTTTGCATGTGATTTATTTTTGACTGCCTTAATAAAGTTCAAATATTACTTTCTCTCAGTAATCAATCTGCTTTCTTTAAACTACCATTAAATTCTTTTTTTAACGAGTGAGACTTTAAGTAAAGAATTTATCCTACAAAAGTACTGATCTGAAAGTTATCAATATATTTCTAAATGGATGAGTACAAGTAAATTGAAAAGTGAGAATTTTTTCATCAAACAACATTAAAATATATGCATGTATTCAAGTACAAAGTAATTACTTTAAGCAGTAATAGAGCATTTCTTGTAAGATATATTAAAGAAACACCAACAATGAAATTGCTAATGTTGCAATTTAATTATAAACCCTTCTATATGCCAGTACATCTTCACTATTCCTTTTGTTGCCTTTCTTGATCTGCAGCATGCTGTCTAACGCAATTTACTATGTTTTTTTTATTTATTTATTTACAAATTACTTTCATAGCTTCTGTTTATCTGCCATATATGGAAAAGCACAGATGCACAGAAGATGCTACAAAAGGGTGCTTAAGGTTAACTAAAAAACAAGAGTAACATTGTTTGACGTGAAAACTTCTCTGCAGGCACATAATGAACAGGGTAACACATACCTGCAGGAAACTAGCAGGAAGACCAAAAGTTCAGCCGTAATTTTGGGAGGTAATTTCAGTGTAGCCATTATAAGGTGGCACCAGATGACTTCTGAGTAAACACGCGTATTCGTTGTCATTATTAATATATTTACCACAGCCTCCTTTTTTTCCCCTCAAGGTTCCACCTACAATCTAGCTTGGCTGTTTCCTGACTTAATCACACTGAGGTTCACCGGTTCCTTGATACAACAGATAGCTTCACTGAAATTCAAGACTAGAAAGGAAGAGCTTGGATCACGTAGGGTTTCTCCCTGAGCAATGCAAGCCTTACATGTCACCCATCGTTTCCCCATTTCTAACTCAAAAACTTGTGAGCAAAGTAGAGAAAGTCTTTTAGAAAGACAACTGATGTTGATTTGAAAACTGCAACAGCATAGAGCTGAACACATCCTTGGGTAAACTGATTTATTTTCTGAAATAAATTCAGACAATACACAATTCCTGTACGCGCACACGCGCACACTCATACACTCAAAATAAAAGCACCTTAATGATCCTCTCTGTCAGAGTAACAGCCAGTACACGTCACTTGGCTCTGGTGATTGGCCAAGAAGACTCACTGCTGCTAGAGGAAACCCTGGTTTTGCCCTCTAAAATCCACCTGGCACTCAGCATGAGTACTTAACAATATTAATTTAATAAAACCCTCCTAACGCTGCTGAAAGTTCGGGAAGATGCAGCACATCACCATCGGCAAGGCTTTTGTCACTGTCAGCAAGCTGCGCTGTCTCTGTCGGATGGCCACGATGGCTTGTTCAGCTTTTGTGTGGGGCTGGCAGAGAAGTGGGGTGCCAAGTCAGTCACGAGGAGGGGTGCAGGCCAACTCGAGCAAGCCCTAGATGAACGGATGTGAAGCAGGTCTGGAAGCGGCGGAGCAGAGTTACGGCTCCACCGCTTGTTGGTGTCACACGCCCATCAGCCCAGTGCATGACCAAAGGCAGCAGTGATGCGAGTACACCTCTCAGGCTTTCAAACCCAAACGGGGTGATTCTCAGCAGTTCTGACCGTGGAAAGAAAAATCCTCCTCCTGCCTGCCCTTCTTCACCTGCAACTCTCACTGCAGGACAGACAGGAGGAGGGAAGTGCAGGGAGCATGGAGAGCGGTGCATGTGGACGTGCTCAGGCACCGGTATGTCTTATATATATGTATTATATATATATATATATATGTTTATATATATTTTCTATATATGTATTTATATATATATTTTTTATATATATATATTATGTTTTATATATATAAAAGCACACAGAAGTATAAGTAAAATGAAGACAAAAAAGA
Organism: Microhierax caerulescens; assembly: GCA_035590215.1. Lineage (NCBI taxonomy): Eukaryota > Metazoa > Chordata > Aves > Falconiformes > Falconidae > Microhierax > Microhierax caerulescens. The sequence continues at coordinate 5,005,464 of JAVJGJ010000057.1, read as the reverse complement.
GGCAAGAGGTACTTACACAGAAGTAAAGGATCAGCAAACAAGAAGTAAATGTGGAAATGTAAGAGAAACAGGTCAAGGGGGGAGCAAACGGACAAGAAAGAAACAAGCAGAAAGGGTTCAGACTAACTGGCAGGCTACAGGCTAGGAGGCATCCAAGCTGCAGGTGTGCACGGGAACATTAGGAAGCAAGTGCAAACACTCAGGCACAGCACCACAGGCTGAATTAGGCACAGATGACAAATCACAGACTCATTTGGGTGAGAAAAGACCTCTGGTGCATCATCCAGGCCATTGCTGCACATTGTGGCAGGTCTGATTACACCTAAACCATCCCTGACAGATGGGTGACTCATCTCCAGCTTGAATATCTCCAGTGCTGGTGCCTCTATAGCCTGCCTTGGCAGCCTGCTCTGTCACCAAACTGTTCCTAGAGTTATAAAGTTTTCCCTCATATTTTTCCACTAACTGTTCCCTGCTGCAACTCAAGACCATTATGTCTTAGGCCTGTTTGTACCAACCACTGAGAAAAATGGATCCCCATCCTCTCAGTAGCGTCTCTTTATGGATTTGCAGACAGTGATTACATCTCCCTTCTCACATCTTTCCTCCTCAATGAATATATACCAGCCTCCTTAATCTTTCCATTTATGCTATACTTTCCAAACCCATCAGCATTTTTGTCACTCTTCCTGGAGCTTCCTCCAATACGTGGTGGCTTTGGGACCTGGAGGAGACAGCATTAATTCAGCTTCCTGTCTCTTACCTGTGCCATGTCCAGCCATGAAAGGTTGAGGACTGGCTTTATTTTCTTTCCTGAATACCATTTGCTTGCATTGAACACCTCCTGCTTTACCCTCCTGAAAGATTCTGTTACGTGCAGAGACAGCCAACCACACACACACACATGCAAACACACAGCCTATTTTATATATTATGTAGATAAATACAATGGCCTTTGCCTAGGAGGTGTTCCAACATTAAAAGCTGCCTTAAAAGACAAGCTGGGGCAGCTGTGATGAAGAGCACCTGAAGGAGTGCAGAATGAGGAAAATGATGGTGTCACTTCACACTTTACTTGGAAGAAGCCCCATTTGATGGTACCCTGACGGTGGACTGAACACTGTGAAAATTAGGACATCCTCTTGCTGTCCCCAAACCCAAATATTATTCAAATCTGTACAGCCCGTGTCCACTTCATCACGCCCTTTTGTCTTCTGGACCCCCGTATACTACATCCATCATTCTTTCCTCCTCCTTTAAAGCCTCCACTTACCAGACCGTTTAGGCTAGTTCTCAACAGGTCTGCCCCCCTATTGTTAAAGTGATGTGCATGAATGGTTTCTACACAATGCAAAACTGCCTTTGGCACTATGATTTTAGTTGCAAATGGATAACCTACATGGGGAAAAAAATCAGGAAAGGAAGGACTGAGTAGGTCGTTTGAGGTATTATGCAGCTGCCTCCAATTGCTCACTTTAGCTTCTGAAAAGCCTCTTGGGGATTGAATTAGAAGATGGACCTTTAAAAACATCTGGAGACAATACCCAGTAGAGCACCCAAGAATGCCATAGCATTTCCTTTATGGATTTCATAGAGAGAGCAAGTCCCAAGTAAAATGCAGAACAAACATAACACACCAGGTCTTGGTGAAAAGACGTTATGACAGCGAAGGGACAATCTTTTCAACGGCTCCCCAATTTACATCTGCAATCAGGTACCAGCACAAAAGCATTCCATTTCTATTCCAGGAGGCCAGCACATGACATGCTCTACTGAGGGACCACTGGCCACTTGTTTGCCCCATACTACTCCAGAAGTAGAGGGTGGGATGAACGGACAGGATTTCTGCTCTTGGGGTTGTGAGACCAGGGGCCAGGCTCCAAGAAAGTCATCTGTAACTCATTACAGCTACAAGCTCAGTGCCAGTGACAGCAACTTATAGATGTGTCTGTGTGGCAAACTAACAGTCAATAACATTCCTTTTCAATACCCTACTGCAACATCAAGCCAAGCCTGGTGTTTATTAAATCTCATGGAATTTCCCGTCTGTTCTGGAAACTGCAGGTTTTTTACCCTGCTTGCACCAGTCTTGAAAGAAAATCTGAAAAATCAGTTAAGAAATGGAGAAGCATCTAATTCCTCACAACGAAAAGAATATGAGATGTAAAATGTCATCGCTTTGATGTGCTGGCAAACTTCCTGGAATCAGTCGACCAAAGATAACTATGTTTATAAATATTTGGGATATGAAGATACTGTATATAAATTGCATTTTTATTATTATTATAAAAGTGTGGTATGATTTCAAAAAAAAAAAAAAGGAAAAGAAATAGCTCTGCAGTGTATTCTAAATATATACATTAGAGTATTCTGTGCTGTGCATAGCATGTTGTTAATAAGGAAGAAACTGAATTCTACTTTCTCCCTATCCCTTGAGCAGAGCAAAGCGTTTATTCCCTTCTCCAGTTCTCCCAGCAAGAGGTGCTAAGCGGCTGGTGGAAAAGCACTGGAGCTGCCCACAGCTATGGCAGCACGGACGAGAAGCACTCTGAAGATCCCTCTATCTCCGGGTTTTGTGCTGCCGACCCATAACCCCGGTATCTAAGAATCTCCCATGTAAAATCAATAGCAATAACAAAATCCCTTGGAGACTTCAGGGAGTCTCTCGGACGATATAGCTGGGGCTGTGCTGGAGGAACAGCTGGGGATGGCTACAGCTTGTTCCAGCTGCTCCCGGCAGGTTTTATTGCAGGGAGAGGCTCAGCACTGCTGCCTGTAGAACTCTCACAATTCAGGTAATTGCTTTTCTCTTCTTTTTACAACTGATGTTTCTTTCTCGTTAAGAAAGAATTGCTGAGATACCACAGAAGCGGCTCCCGCACCCATGTCCCTGACCAGCTGCCCTGCACCCTGTGTCAGTCCAGGACTTCTCACACCCACCCAGCTCTGGCAACCCCTCCGCAGCACCCCCAGCTATTCCTATCCTCTGCAGGGGCATTTGCACAGCTCTGCTTGGGGACCTCTGCCGCACCGTACAACCTCACTCCATCCAAAGCCTGGCTCCTCCGCAGTCCCACCAACGCACCCCAATTCTGAGCAAACGCACCCCAATTCTGAGCAAAAGCCCCTCCTGCTGCTCCCCTTCCCGCGCCAATCTATTCCCGTTTTATCACTTGCCTCTCCCGTCCTACAGCTTTATCAACATCTACATTTTCATTTGTCATCTTTTCTTCATTCCCAGCCTTCTTCCCGTTATTTCCTGCAATAACAGCACGCACAACCGGTTCTGCTTCCATTCTGCTTTCCAAACCATGGCTGAAACCCAAGTGTTACCCCACTAGCAAGCCTACCCGAAATCTACTCCGCTGACTGTCAGCTGGCTCTGTGAAACAGGTAAACAATTAAAGCACAGTGTCTGCAATAACTGCCCTGAAGAGCATTAACTCCCCATCATGTCAGTCCTGGATTGATGGTATCAACTGGTCTCAGCCCTGGCTGGCACATCAGGCCATTCCACACACCAGGAGAGGCTCTCCAAGAACCAAGAGGCTCCCTCTTCCCTGTCTTATCATGGCTTTGCACCTTCTGCTTCCCTGACAAATAACCATTCACTCTACAGCCCGGGGCTGTGGGGACCTGACTTTCACCCCAGTCAGCCACCAGCTTGCGACAAATTCCAGTGAAAGCCCCAGCATTTAGTACCTTTCAGTCCAGATGTAAGACGCATTGGACAGATATTGCACTAGATACTCAAACCGCTCCCACTGAAGGGGCAGAAAGCTGTATAAAGAAACAGCTGGAGAGAGACCTTACATCATTCCTGTGTTACAAAATACGATTTGTATTTGTGTTGCATTCTTTAAGAGCAGGAAGAAAAATGCCGCTCACATTCATATACAGCTTATTGGTGTTTGGGGGAAACAGGATAGCCAGCATTCAAGATCAATCCGCCCTCAACAGGATTCAACGTTTGGAGAATCGTGCCCCGTTTGCTTTCCCGTTGTAAATGTTAACTAAGCATAGCTCTGGTGACAGGTGCCAACTCAATAGCTCTGGAGATTAACCTGCCAAAGTTCTTCTCTCAGTCGCAGCATTGTCAACCCTGCGTAATCCCGACCATAATCAGCAGTTACACCAGAACTGCAGCCAGGGGTGGGTTTCGGGACTGCAACTCTTTGTTCTCATCCAACGTACAAAGAGACCTAGTGTGACTCCACAGCAGTGCTCTCAGCAACCTCAACCGGACCCAGGTTTGATCCCACCACAGCCACAGCACTGGCAGCAACAGTATTTGCTTCACCAAAGTGGAAGCCAGTAATGTCCCCCCCACCCCACCAACTAACGTGCCTCACACTTTACCCCAATCCCTGCTGGAAAGACCAACACTGCTCCATAGCCTGCACACAGTAAACTCACAATTAGCACCAAGGATGAGATTTTTCACAAGGAGGTGACTTTTGCCTGATCATGCCCATTCAGAGCAATGGGTTTCTCATCACTGATTTTGATGGAAGGATAATTGCAGCAAAATCAAGCACTCTGAAGGAAAATACTAAGAACAGCTGAAAGAACCGGGGCACTTGGATGTGTCCACGGACGGCCCTATGCAGTTGTCATCAATAGAAGCCCACTATATGCTATACTGAAAAGGACAGTGGCATTCCCTACCTCTTCAGTCCCACTCCAGAGTCCCCTGGAGTGTTCCCTGCTATGAAGTTACTAAACCGCAGCTGTCGCTAGGGTTTGCCTTGTCTCTGCTGAAGGCATCAGGATACCTGGAGAGGTGCAAGGTAGACCAGGTTTCCCCCAGACCTCTCTATGTCACAGTCACGTCACAGAGTCCACAAGCCCAAGAGAGCATATTAGTCTCATTACCGAATTTTTCTTTTCACTGGAAATGCTGATATTTGATCAGATCAGATTCCCCTAAAGACAGAAAGTCTGACTTGGAACCAGTGGGAATGCAGTTTGAAATACAGGAGGGAGCTAGTTCATTGGACAGTTCTCTCTTCCTCAATGCCTTCATCACTGCCTACATAGCACACATGATGACTTATTATGTTGACATCATCGTGATGCTCTCTCCCTATTTCATAAAAGGCCTTAAAAAGTGACTGTTCTGGCTCAGTAGTGCTGTATAGGATTCAGTATTAAAGTACCATGTGTTTGGAGGGGCTGTAGACCACAAAACCTCCAACCCCTTGGAGATTCAGCCGTCATTTAGGATAGAGGACCGGTGTGTTTTGCTGCCTGCAGTGTTGTCATTAAGTGTTTTGTGGGCTCTGATGACCTAAAAGCTCACCACAGTGACAGTGAAGAGCAGGACCTGAAAATGTCTACCAAAAGCAGATGCCCATCACAACTCTCATTGCATTTCCATCTTGTGCCCAGAAGTGTCTGAAGACAGAGACTTTAATCACCCTGTAATCTTCCCTCAAGCCCTTTTTTCCTCTGTGTGTACGTGGAGTTGCCTGGAGTAGGGAGGGACTCGCTTTTCTCTGTGTGGAGCTCTCACATGAGCACATCCAGGACACTATCTTCACTCCTGAGCACCTCATTATGCAAAATATATTGACAAAAATGAACAAAGGCAGAGCAGAGCAACAAAACAGCCAGATAATTAGAGTGGTCAAAGAATGAAAGGGTCAAATATGCCTGTCGTGGCTGTGAATAGGAGACAGGATATCAATACAAATACGACAAAGGGAAAAAAACAAATGCAGACCAAACCTGAGAAAAATGTCCTGACAGCAAGGTACGGCAGCAGGCTGTGCAATGTCTCCCAAAGCGTCTAACTGGGTCCTTGCTGCTACAAAACCTACTGGAGGAAACCACGCTGGTACCACGCAGGTCGGTACCCCAGCGGCCCGCGCTGCGGTTTGTCACTCCTTGCGCTTTCAACTGGATGTTTCCATCTGTGTCGCGCGTCTCGAGCTCACGGGCAGCCTGCCGCTGTGCAGATGTTCAGCAGATGTCACCTCCCTCCCTCCGGTGGTGAAAGCGATTTCAGGATGAGATGATAATTAGTCCCTGGAAGGCTGCGTGCAGGAGGCAGCAGGGTGCAGCAGGCTGCACGCCGGTGCAACCCAGAGCTGGGGCTCATCACAGGTAGCACGTTAAGCCATGATCATAACACCAGCTGACTTCTCAACCTATTTGTGTGCACCCCCTCCTTGACTCACTGCTGATGAAGGTAGAGGAGGGGTTCCACGGAGCAGCACGCTAAGTGCCAGGCTGTTTTGACCATGGTGTCCATCCAGTCCCCCATCCCGTCCGTGACAGCCATCAGTGCCAGATGCTTCACGGAAGGCACAAGTACACCACGCAGACCGATGTGGAACAGCTTGTCCCTCTAGATTAGGCCTTGTCCTGGGTTTTGAGACCTAGATAAGCCTTACACCCTACTGGCTGGCTCTCCTTCCCAGAATGTATTCGCCTTGATTAAGACAACTCTGGACACTCTCAATACTTGATTTTTTTTTTTATCTTTGAGCCCTGCTGAAAGCTGACTATTGATGATGTTACATGGCAATGATTTCTACAGTCAACTCGCCTGTTACAGGGGAAGAAACACCCCCCCTTTTCATCTTGCAGTTTCATCAAACACCTCCTTGTTCTCTCCTCTGAAAACCGGGGCACTTTCTTATGAGCATGCAGACTTTTACATACCCCTTCTTTTTAGTAACATACAAGCTTTGTTGGTCCCAAACTTTCAAAGAACTTTCTGTGTGAGAATCCTCCCAGGCACGGCACATCATTATTCCAGTCACCCAGCTCGCAGCCACCTCTCTCCTGAGACAGCGTGGCCAGTCCTGCACCTATTTTTTGCAGCTGAGGTTCTAGCATTGAGAATATGGGATCCATCCATGCAGGGTCACATTATCATGCTACAGAGCTGTCCCCACAGTTCCCTAGCCCCTCTGCTTTGCTGGCAGGCTCTCACGGTAACACGGCAGTGCTCCGGCAGCCTTTGTCTGCCCTGTTGCCTCCTCAACCTTTGTGGTTTTTATTTAAGCTTTCTACTCATATGCCCCACGCTTGGTGCTAATGTTGTGTGCGTTCAAGAACTGTGTAAACAAAGGATGTAATTGCTACTCCTCCAGTTTGGGGAGCAATATATAAATGAGTGGCCTTTTAAGGGCATTCCTGGAGAAAAAAATAAAAGTGTTGTGTCTTCACTAAATCCATCTATTAGTCTTTTCCATTATAATCAATAAATCAGTTCCCTTTTTATATGGTGATGTTGGCTCAGCTGTGATTTTTTGATGGCAAAATTCATTACTCAATTGTCTCATCGCTTCCTTTCTAAGTTCAAAAACATCCATTAGCACCACTATGTGAAGCCCCATTAATCTGCTTTCGTTATAATAATGTTCTTATTCTTTCTTAGCATCTTTATTGCATCCCACTCATCCTTGTTGTCTCATAGGAGCTTTTAATTAATGCACTAAGAACTGATATAAAAGAACCAGCATTTTTTTTTAAGATCAAGCATTTTTGGTTGCTGGACAGAAATGAACCACATTCACTTGGGTGACCCTGTTCTAGAACGGGGTGAGCTGGCAGGCAGTGCAGGCTGGACACTTTTGGAGCTGCCTGGTTTCTGCAGGGAAGAGTAGTGTCAAAATAATCTTTTACTGGCTCCAAATACTCATTTGCTTTTGTTCTACTACTGCCTACCGCAAAATGCTTTTCAAAATGGGAAGGATCTATCACACCTAACCAATGCCGGTTTGGACTTTGATTTGCTTCATAATATAAATCAACAAAATGTACCCTGCATCAGAAGAAACTCCTGAAGAAGGGCTCCGAAGTGAGGTGAGAAGGACTTCTTGGTTACCGAAGGCATCAAAAGTGATGTTGTACTCCCCTCCTTTACCCGTGAACTTGAACTCTGCCTTGTCACCTAGGTTCATTCCATGAGAAATGAAAATCCGGTGCAAACCTACACTGATTTAGTGCCCTTTTTCTATTTCCAATCCTCTTTGTTTCTTCCTGCCTGTAAGGCTTCAGAAAAGGAAACAAACACTTGCCGCTTCGACAGCAGACACGTACGGTGACTCAGAGACAGGCTACGGTAGCTGTGAGGACCCTGGGCATTAAGTCAAAAGATGCATTTCTTGGTCCTACATCCAGCAGATGCCTCTGGGGAAGCCCCTCCTTCCTTTCTGCCCTCTGTTTGGGTCGCCAGTGCCACCAACAAGGGCTGTTCCATGCTCCTGTCCCCCGCGGTGCCAAGTGTCACAGGTCCCTGGTCACCTCAGGGGTCTCTGGGTGCTACAGCAGCCCAGCTGGGGTCAAGGGCTGGTGAAAGCACAGGGCTGCTGCTGTCCTAAAGATCTTCCCTGCAGGTAGAGGAGGATTTGTGGATCTGTAGGTAGCACAGCGTGGTCCTCCCCAACACACCCCTTGTTAGGGAACACCGCTGGCATCAATCCCCACGAGGCTCAGCTCCACCACCTTTACCCAGGGCTGTTAAGCCCTCGCAAGCAGCTCAAGCAGCTGGGAAGGAGCCTCAGCACGCAGTTCAGCAGAGCCAAACCCAGGGCACGTGCGAGCGAGGGCTTGGATCTAGTTGCTGGCAATTTGGTTGTGTACATCTATCCTACTAGAGAATTCCTTTCCGTGGAGGAAGATGGCATGCATTTGGGTGAGGGAGAGAGCGTGGCTCCTCTGGGGAGAGCTGGAGCACAGCAACAGATGAAAACTATTTGCCTTGTCCTTCTAGCATGTGCTAGTATAGGATACAAGAAACAACAAATGAGGAATATTAAATTCTCTTCCTTTGTCCTCCACAAAGGGACAAACAAAGTTGGTGAAAAAATGGTTTTCTGGACCCTGCTAATGAAATCACCCCTTCTTCTTAAACATCGCTAGTCAACGGAAAATTGGCATGTTTACTTCCTTCTAGGAGACCAAATGTAGAACTGCCTAGGAAAACAGGCAAACAAAGGGATATGTTTGTGAGCTGATATCTCTGACAAGTCAGAGGGAAGAAAAAAAAAATATGTACACGGATTATAGAATTTATCATTAAAAAAAAAAAAAAAAAAAAAAAAAAGAAAACCCAAACCCAAGAACTTTGCATGATACTTCAAAAGAAAAGAAGGAAAGGGAGGTGGAAGGGGGGAATGAAAAGAAAATCTGTCAAGAATTTTCTCCCTGCATCCAAAATGCCTCAGTGAGCAGAGATACAGAAACAAGCTAATTACTGTCTTTCTTTTACTTCTTTTACTTTCCCAGTTCTGAACTCCACACAAAACATTTTTCACAATTACTAATAAAGGAACACTTTTATCTCCGCCCTTTTATCTCCGCCTTATTGGGAGTTCTGGGGGTAGGAGTACAGTAGCTGACAGATACCATATGGGATAGGGTGGAAACAGGAGGGAATGAAGGAAAGGAAGATAGAAGCAAGGAAGCAACTTGGAGATCCCTCCATAGTTCCTAGGATGCATGTTCAAACTACTGGAGCTTTCAATATAATTGGAGCAATTTCTGCTCTGCTATACTCTCCGGTATTTAACCCCACAGCTTTGAGGCTTAGGGTAGCGGGGAACGGGATGTGGAGCCTGCAGTCATCTGCATGGGAAAAGGGTCACCTCCAGGCATCCCTGGGAAGGAAAGTCCAACCCTTGAAAAGCCAGGGAATCTGTGGGACAGACAGGAGAGGCATGGGCACAGCTGTGCAGCAAAGCCAGGAATGCAGTCAGGTGCCATACAGGAGGAGGTGGTGAGGAGAGCCCTGGGATGGATGCTGGTCAAAAGAGAGATCCACTGGTTTGAAGGGGCTTCATATAGCTCCTGACTAATGGTATCCGACTCCAGCCTTTGCTTTCAGCTCCTTGCTTCCATAAACATCGCAACGCTGAAGTTAGAAAAACAACAGAAATTCTGACAGCACAGCCCCCATCCCCTTTGGGTACTGAATATTTTCTGAGTTTGGAAAAGCAGCTTAAACCAGCTGCTTTTTTGAATAAGTCAAGGAAGACGGCAGGAGCCAGGAGGCACAGAGGAAGAGCACCAGCTCACTGCCTGAACTACACATGACCAGTTTAAGTGCCTGCCTAACCCTTCACAAACATGAAATCACCGCCTCGCCTCTTCACAGTACTGTTGTCTGTGTCACAGTCAGCCTTTGCATCCCGTCTTAGCAGGGCTACAGACCAAGCCAAGCTGGAGTTACGAGACACTCGGCACCCTGGGGTGCAGACCCCTACACCTAACTGGCAGCTAACTGCTCCTAGCAAGACAACCCCTTTTTTTTTTATCATTCACGAGGCACTGACCGAACATTTTGGTGGGGAGAGATACAGAATCGGCCAAGCATTCCTACCTGTGGTCCAAAGGTAAATATTCAAACTCCTTCAAGGTTATAAATCTTCTAGAGTAAATGGATATCCATAAAATACTTGTATAATCCCCCAGAAAACAGGGAATTTCTACATGTACCATTCCGCAGACCAGAGCCCTGTAGCTAAAAGCTGCTGTTTGTTCAAACCAAACCCTCATCTGCTGAGGTCTCACCATCACACCTGCCCACAGCCAACAGCAGGTACTGCTCCACCATTTACCCTGGCAGATAGCCCAACATCTTTCAAGTAATTCTTCATTACAGAGCAGAGCTTACTAACCACTGTTTTGCATAGAAGAAAAAAACCAAAACAAACCAAAAAACCACACACAAAAAAACCAAAAAAACAAAACAAACAAACAAAAAAACCACACCTAAATAAGATCTGCCCTTCCTCTGGGGCACTATGGGCGTGCTTTGTGGTCTGCATAAGAATCTTTGGATTAGCTGTTCAATTTTTTTTCTGTGGATCTTTCTAAATTAAGTATATTGCATGATTTAAAGAGACCAGAATTGATGATGCAGCTGGTCCCATCAAATCTGTTGCAATCAGTGAGATTCAGTTCCGATCCTGGCAATCTGCTCTGCAGCAGAGCCACAAGGAGAACCTGTCCTAGGGCAGATCCCAGGCAGAGATGCTCACCCTGGCACTGCATGACCTCTCCTCCCTGATCTGCTGGAAAAACGTTGGTTGGATAGGGAAAAGAGTTGGTAAGTGCAGAAAAGGGAGTTGTCAGAGCATTACTGCCATGCCCATGTTGTGTGGCAGGATAGTTCATAAGAAGCCAGACAGGAGCCAGCTATAATTTAAACATCCCTGGCTCCCCTGATCGAGGATGTTCAGAGCACTGCTTAGAAGCACTAGTCCAAAACCTGGGCTGATTTAAAGCCCCATCTTCCTTCAACCAGATCACTTTGTAGCTTATGCCTCAAAAACAACAGCATAGACGGGAGGGAATCAACAAGCCATGAAGCTATTTTCTTTCACAGCGAGCTGTGTGAGCAAACCCCAAAAAACTCCCCAAAAACACGCTGCAAGTCAGTCGCAAGCACCCTTCTCCCTTCCCATGCTCACGAACCTCCTCATGCCAAGTCTCCAGTGTTAAAGGTGAACACTAGAGTTTTTCACAAAAGATAAAAAAAAAAATCTGGGCTACTTTGCTGCCACCACCACCAGGACAGCAAATACTCAGAGGGATCTGTGTGAATGAAACCCCCCTTTCCAGGCATCCTGAAAAATGACTGTTTATATTTTCTTTGGATTATGAGGGGCTAATAGGTAGCCAAAAACCTCTTTCCAAAGTACTGAGGAATCACTGCTCTTACATAAAACAAGAGTTAATGGTTCTGCTGATTTACAACCTATTTCTCACTAATACATCCAGCAGTGAATTCTCAAGAGACTTTCACCGTATGCAAATCTGGAATACAGGACAGTGATAAAGCTATGTTTAGCTAGAAGATGAGAAAACAAATGATAGTTAGGAGCCAAAATTTCAAATCTGGGTTAATTTGTTAACGCCTTGTAACTAAAAAAAAACCACTTTGACTAATTTTCTTTGAGCTATACTGAAAGAAATTCCCTTTTGCTTTCAAAGTAAGCCCAATAGGAATCAGGGCACATCAATTTTGCTAATGGAACCGGGTTTCAGCCTTAATTATTATTATCTCTTTGTGATAGATTAGCCATTTACCCAGATTATATAGACACAGTGAGATTAGATTAGATAGCCCAGGCTCCATATGCTTTTCCTATCTCTCTGTGAATATAGCAGTGAACTAACTGAATCCCTGCTTGTACTCCTGGTAATGAGGTATCTTAGTACATTTACTTTAAGCTCTCTTTTCAAGAAAAATTGACCAAGATTCAGGAGGAGGAGGTAGCAAAAGAGGTGTGTAGATTTGAGGGGTACCCTCATTTCAAAGGTCTTAACAGTGGTGGGATGTAGGACCATACAGCACTCTTCAAGGTCATCTGTTATTTTCACAGCAAGTGAGCAGAGGTGAAAAGAAATGGTCACAAACAGAAAAAAGACACTCCAGCTCTCCTACAAAGAGTCCATCTGCCGCCAGGCTCCTGTAAGAAAATGGGGCCACTTTCGTTAGCAAGCTCTACAGGATACAATTTCTTTGTACGAACAAACCCTGGGATTAAAAGAACAAGCTTGGATAAACCTTGTGGGATTTTGAATGTATTTAACAAGGTGCAGCCAGTTTTTCCTAACTGAAAGGGCAAAAGAAGAAAATCTATATGTCCCTATTGGGCTCCCAAGGTTACCTCAACCCCCCAGCAGGCTTTATCATCATGGGATGAGATAATAGGCAGGTAAGAAAAGAAGAAAAGTTTTCTTCCTTCATAACGAGCTGAAGCTTGGAAAGCTATAAAGCAGCAAGGATGGAAATGTGCAGATTTGGCATGGATACCCCTGTGCAACAGTTTGCATTCCCGTCAGCCTGTCCATGCAAAGTTTTTAGACAAATGTTTGATCTGCTGTTCTGAAACGTTAGAGATTTCAAGACATTTTTTAAAAAGAGTACTTCTCCTCCACAGCCTTGGTCCAACAGTATCCCTTCCTATCTGATTTTGAAATGCAAACCTGGATATAGCTTTGCACAGAGAAAGCTGCATTCTTAACACTGTACCAGAAGAGGTTGTAAAGCAATTTGGCATCAAAGGCAGGGAAGAAATATAAATCCCTTCATGGCATTTGCAAGGTCTTGATTCTGCTCTGAAACTCCTTCAACAAAAATATCAGGAGTAGTAAACAGCAAGGACAGCACATGTCACCTCCCCATTCCCAAAACACGACTTAACACTTAAGAGCAACGGTGCTCCAAATTTTGTTGTTCATCGTGCTTATGAACGCTACAAGAATCTGCCCATGTAGAACAGCTTTTGTAGATGAAAACCACCCCCACACGCTTTTATCCAGAAGCATTTCCAGATTTCACTTTGAAATTTCTGGTTAACAAGTTTCTTCAGATGCACTCTACTAACTCTCACGGATTCTGCTGTTTGCCTTATGCACTCCATATTTTGCTTCGTCATGCACTCAGAGAAACCAAATTCCCTTCCCCAGGTACTTCTCAGGCAGAAATGAACTTCAGCAGGTTATTCTCTCAGGAAAAATTGTCAAACATTTGGACAAATGCTTAAAAATGGCACTTACTCAGCACAGCTCATCAAGCTGCTCTGAAAAACATAAGAACTGAGGACAGCTGGAGAAAGGTTAGAAACGCGAGTTACGCTGGCGTTGCTCTCTCACTCTTTCCTCCAGAAGCCCCACATTTGATGTTACGCTGAGCTCTGTATTTGAGCTGCCTTGCTCCCTTCTCTGTCCTGCCTCATTCCACCCGTCAGCTTAATTCCTTCAAAGAAGAAAAAGAACACCACCGTTCTTTCTCCCTGCCCCGTAATAATGAAAAACTGCATGAGCAGGCAGAGGAATCCATACAGGGACCTCTCTCACCCTCCTTCCCAAGCGCCTCCAGTGTGCTGAGCTGGGGACTGGCACCCGCTCACTTGATTAAAGTGCCTCCTGCTTTTGAGATTGCTTTTTTTTTTCCCCCCACACCTCTTATTTTCCTTTCCCTTCCCTCCCGCCAAGAGGTTGGGTGGAGCTCTGCTTTATTTTTCCCCTCTTCAGAGCATGCTCGCTTATATTTGCCCCTCCTGAAAGCAACGTGTCACACTTTGATTTACAGCCTGTCCCAGGAGAGGCAGCAGACCCTAATCAAAGAGCAGGCTGCGAGGGTAATTAATACCCACCAGATATTCCACCGTACCATTAGCGAGAAATACGCACGTCTGTGCGTGCGCAAACACTGTCAACTGGGAGATGAGCAGAGAGAGATGATCCCCCCATGGGTACGGCCCTGAGCCCCCTGCTAACCCACAGCCAGGGCTGCTGGCAAAAGGAGAGGTGCCCCACCAGGGTCTCCATTGTGGGGAGCAAACCTGGAAGAGGGTCGGGGTCACAGACAAGGTAACTGCGGGAAGCCAGGGACCGGGTTGCTGGCGAGGGATACGGGGGGAGGCTGGCGCAGTGCATTGATTGGGGATGCTGCGATGGAGAGAAGTCGAGAGGGTGATGGATCACCCCTGCTTAAAACAAACAAAAACCAGGCAGCTTGCCAGGGACGGCTTAGGCCAGTTTCATTAAAACTCTTCATTCATCATGCTGAAACGAGGCGGTGTTTGTTATTGCAGTGGTGGTATGCTGGTGCAGGAGTTATTACAAGAGTGGGTGGCAATAGAGGGAGGGGGCAGTGGGAGGAGATGGGAGGGTAATGAAGGATGGAGGCAACTGGGAGGCGACAGGGCTCAAGTATCACTTACCATCCACTGAAGGGACTAAAAATCACCCTCCATCTCCTACGTGGCACTGGGCTGATAACGTTTCACATCCATCCAGCCAAATCCCCAAGACGAGAGAGGATTCCCTACTTCCAGGTGTATTTATTCCCCTCATTAGACCAAATAATAGCACCACAACATGCTGAGGCTTGCTGTGGTGTCGGGCTCAGCTGTGACCGTGAATCCACTTAATATCACCTCAGGAAATCCTAACAGTGCTGCTCAAATAAAAGCACTGCACCTGCCTGGAGAGGGACCGGATGGATTTCCTAGGCCTTCTCCATCTCTGCAGTCCGTGCTAGATCCCACTCTCGCTGCCCATGCACCCAGGGAAAGCAGAATCCAGCAGGGGTGGAAACTGCCTCGCTGTGTAGCCGACTCCCTGGGTCCCGTGTTTGCTTCCACTTTCCACTTCATGGCATCTCCCTGGCGGCTCCGGGGACACGGCACTGTCAACACCAAGCGCACAGCCATGCCCTAGCATGGACTAATGAGGGCACAAAGCCACCTACAGAGCACCTCTGTGAGTGACCATCACGCCAGGGTCACACCTCCTCGAATGATGCAGCCTTCCTGCCCACCTCGTGTCCAAATAAATTTGTCTCTGAAGTTTCCAGCAGGCTCCCAGTCACTGACCCATGCACCCTGCGGCTGCACAGCTGGCATTAAGGCCAGCCTTTGATTTTCAAGCCCATCGACTGCAATTCCTCCAGAGAAATCAGGCTCCGCCTAAGTGTCCCCACTGAACAACATCCAAGCTGGCCGGTTCACAGGGATTGCAGCTGTGTAATGTCCGTGTGCTTGTAACGTGTGAGGGAGGGGGAGAGAAGGTGAGAGCTCTTTTTGTGGTGATGTGGTTTACTGAGCAGCAAGAGACACTGCCTGTATACTGAGAACAGAAATCCAGGAACACAACCATCTAAAGGTCGGGATGGAGGAGAAAAAAGTGCGCGTGTGTAAGGCAAGGTACATTTAGACTATCTACTGATCTTCACAGGCACCCAACAAAAGAAAGCTTTGGGGTGTCTAGGCTGTGTCATCAGCCTGGCTTGAAATCACAGACCTTGGGTTCCCCGGTCTGAGCTCCTGCTAGCAAGAAGAGTTGGTACTCGCTTCCCTAGTGGGCTACACTTCCAAGAGAAATTTGTATGTATGACAGAAACCGCAAACAACCTCAACAGCAAGAAAGCTGACTCCGGGGAGACGTCTGAAACAGGTACTCACAGGGCCCTCCATCCGAGGAAACCTTAGCATCCCGCTCTGCCACGGTGCTGGAGACAGGCTGGTAAGCATGCCTGTGCGCCGTGGTGCTCAGCTCTTGGCATCACAGTTATGGCAGCAGGTATAGGCTCGTCGTGCGATTAAGAGATAAGGCTGCACTAGTTACAACTGTCAGCTGAGGAAATAAAATATCCCCCGTTTGGCTCTGTCGCAGCTAAGGGGGGGGTTTGCTACGTCCTTTGGTGTCATGAGGTACAGGCTACACACCAGTGTTCTCACCGGCTGTGTTTAAAAGTATCTGCTGCAACAACAGCAGCTGCGTAACGGTAATTAGTATTGGCCCAAGATTTTTGAAAGGAACATTTTCTGGGAGAAAATTCAAGTTGAACAGGAACATCACGTTTTGCAGGAAAATATCAATTGTGCTGAAATCTTCAAGGAAAATTTTCATGACAGCATCTCATTTGGATAAGGCTGAAAAAAAGTTGCTTTTGCATTATATGAATATAATACAAAGGGGAAGTTAAATGCTTCGGTAAGGTTGAAGCAGAACATTTTTAGACTCTTTATGAATGCTTCCAATAGTATAACTTCCCTCCCCACCTTTTCTCAGGTCAAGTGACATAAATTTTGAAATCTTAAGATTTTCCAGAGATGAAAAACTGTTCTTCAATCACTTAGAACGCTCCCAAGGATATATTTTTTTAGCATTTTTACAATTTCCATCTAGTTTTCAGTGCACAGAGAAATAAATGCCTTTTGCCCAGCAACGCAGATGGCACAAGTATCTTTTCAGTGGCGACAACCCCAAATCTGGGCAGGTGCACCCTGACCTGGCAGTCTGGTGAGCCGATGGCTGAGGAGCTACCGGCATTTTGCTCATGGCTTTACACATCTATGTCTGTTACTTGGTAGCAGACCTATTTAGTCTTCAGGCAGCTTAGATTTGCCTGCAGGCACTGCAGATCCTGACCTTCCCCAGGACTGCTGCGACTCGGTGTCAGAGCCAGGGACAGGACTTCAGCCTCACGCCCCAGCATCCCCAGTTACTCGCTCTTCCAGACAAACAACGCTCACCTGATTCCCAGCCTACAAGTGTGGGGCTGGTTTTCCAATGCCTGCCTTGCCTTACATTAAGACTTACTTTAAAAAACAGTCCCCAATAGAAATTCTGTCCTAATGCTTGACCTAAATAGTCTCTGCACTTCCCCTGTTGGCTGGCCAGAATAACTGGTCTCTCCTCTTTGCATCACACTCCGTCATGTACCAGCAAGCAGGGCTCACATCTCCCTCCTGCCCCCTCTTCTCCAGATTTCAATGGCATTACACTGGGCGTGAGGGTGTAATTTAGCCCACACGTGCCCGGCTCTCTCAGCCTTCCCCTTGGAGGTCATCCTGTGCATGAAGAATTTGTCTGGTTTTCTCCGCTTTAAAGGTGCACAGGCGTGTTCTCCCTGCTTCTCCGATGTGTGTCCGGCACAGCTGTGCCTCAGGAAACTGGATTTAAAGAGAATGATATTTGCCCATTTACATCGATTGTGGGACTGAAAGGTTCTAACAAACCCTATTCTAAAATCAATTTTTCTGACTTAAAGGGCCCCTGCTGTATTCCGGTAATGAGAATAAAATATTGCATTTCACCAAAATCCTATTATACTGTCATGAATATCCCATCACACTGTCAAGAACCAGGCGGTGGTGCTCTATGGTGTCTTCTTTATTGATGGGCCATCATCCTGCTTAAAGGCTCAGTTTGAACAAGGTCTCCAGGGGCCCGGATCCTTCCCTGCACCAAAGCCCAGCAGTTCCTCCTGAGCAGCATCCACCCCGGTGATCCCTCCCAGGGCAGATTCCCCTCCACGCTGCACTGAGTGGGCAACTGAAGATCCTTGTCATCCTTCAAGAGGTGCCTATCAACTCACAGGATGAGGCTCTGAGCTGTGAAACCACAGGAGAGACAGAGGTGACACCTGTGGATGCTTCCCTGCAGATGCCGCTGTGCATGTCCAGGAACCAAGGCTGCAGTATTTTCTCTCGAGCACCAGCTCTTCAGGTCATCTTGGGCCACGATGACATTTTCCTTCATGTCCTCAATCTGATCATTTTTACCAGCAGCCCCAGGAAACTGAGGAACCCCGATGTAACGCTTGGTGTAACCCCAGGACATGCAGTGAGATGCCAGTCCTAAGAGGGATGCATATCCACCCCCTCCTTTCCAGATTTCTCACGGACTTCAAATCAAGGCTCAGCCAGATTTCATCTTGGCCAGAGAGGGAAAGGGGGAAAACAGAAATAAAACCTAAATCAAAACTTCTGAAAAGTTGTGGAGGATAAAAACTCTTGAGTCCAGATCCAGGAATAAATTTTACAGCTGGCACCTGTTTGTGTTCATCACAAACGAAACACAAAGCTCTGATTACATCACAGGCTTTAAGACACTTCAAAGCTAACTGTGGATCTAACTTTTTCAGATGAAGCCATATTCTACTCATTCAGATTAGTTCCCGCTTTCTCCAGATGGTCTCTCCCATCACTTTTCTAAGCTAAAATAAGTGTGTAGAGGAATCCTTCTGGGTTGTCTTCCCACCTTTCATTTCAGGGATACTGCTATTTCGTCCACAAAGAATCAGGAAGGTGGGGCCTTGCAGCAGTGCCTCCTTCGTTAAAAACACAAACTAAACCCCAAGAATTTCTACCTGAACATAGGAGAGCACTTTCCAGCTATGAGGGTGGTCAAACACTGGAACAGGTTGCCCAGACAGGTTGTGGAGTCTCCATCTGTGGAGATGCTCAAAACCCAACTGGATGCGGTCCTGAGCCACCTGCTCCAGCTGACCCTGCTTGAGAAATGGGGTCAGGCTACATCATCTCCAGAGGTCCCTTCCAAACTCAACTGTTCCATAATTCAGTTATCATCTCAGGGCTCTGTTTTGCTGAAATGTGGGATTATGCAGCAGTTTTCACAGAAAGTTACGGAATACAGAAAATCTTTATTAAGACACCCAGTAAAATTCATTAAAAAAAAACAAAACAAAACCAACCAACCAAACAAACAACAAAAAAAAAAAACAACAAAAAACCCCAACCCCACCACTAAATGAATGCACTGATACACTGAAAATATGATACCTGCAATGTACGCTAATGTAAGGAAATGCTAGAACTACATGGCACAGCCTTCATCTTATTCCTTAAATAACAAGATATATTATGTCACTCACTTTTCTTTATAACTTATGCAACACACAGGAAGAGCGAGGCAAGGCTCCTCAGCTCCACCGCTCATCTGTACCTTATCAAACCTTAATGTTCTCATGTAGTTTGCTCTTTCCTTATATCTTCTTCCTCTTTCTTCCTCCCTGCCTTCTCCCTTTTTCCTTTTCCTTCCTTCTTCTCTTTTCCCTCCTTCCTTTCTCTTTCTTACGCCCTACTTTTTCCTTTCTTTAAAAAAAAAGAATGAAACCACACATAAAATGCTGACAAAAAGAATAAATCGACACCTTTGGAGCCTCCAGTTCAGATTTCCAAGGCTGCCTGAGGGGTTTACATGGACAACTCCCATTCCTTGATAATTTCAACAAAAAGTCCTCTTTGACTCTCTGGTCAGCACACGGGAGGAGCGGCTTTCCCGCTCCCTACCCACATAAAAACTTTCTGGTCTTTTTTGAGGGAGTGAAGCTCCAACCTGCCTTCCATTTACTGATGTTTTATTTGGCGTTGTGCTTCTAATTTCTGCAGGGAGAGGTGACTGTGCTAAGACCATACCTGAGGCAGATTGACCATTTCTCCACCTGGCAAGATGGAGACTGTTACTCCATGCAGTAACAACCTGAATAGCCTGCAACGTGGGAAGTGGCTGTGATTTACCAAACCCCTTTGATATTCAAAAAACTATTGAGAAATACCCGAGAAGCAGTGCCAGCTAACCTCACACAGATAAATACAAACACGGGTCTCCAAGTTTCCCCTGCCCAGCTGTGGTTTCTGTCCAGTCCATCACCCTGATGCACTGAGCATCCTGGGAGATGCTCACAGACCTCCTCAAGGGCTTCCACAAAACTTCCAGGAATGGCGAAGAAGGAAAGGGAAGAACAACCCATGGCTGCCGTTTCTGGCAGGTAACCGGCATCCTGCGAGCTGTTCCATACAAACCAGGACTTTTCTGGGGACTGCCAGATGCTGTCAGACACCACTTTACCTGGCAGGCTTGGTAAATTCATTCTGCCCACTGCCATTGCTGCTCCACGGCCAAACCCGCCAGCATCAGGGGGGCTGAGGGACTAAATTACAACCATAAGTTCTTACATGGCGGTTTTTACATGGGCTTGGCTGGAGCCAGGCAGGAGGAGACGAGAGACACAGCAAGCAGCGTGCTGGTAACAGATAACCTGGGCTTGCCGGCCCGGCTGCTGCTGCCTGCCCTCGGCGGAGGAGATGAGCGTGTTATCTTCCAGCTGCACACGCCTAGCAGCCGCTTACAGTGATCCAAGGGGAGATTTAGGTGCATGCATGCAAACACAAAATACATCCTGTCTTTTCAAAATTTTAAATCAAATGCATTTATCTGCTCCCAAGAAGAGCAATAAAATGGGAAGAATTCATGTGCCGCTACACATTTCCCTCTTGAAGATGTCCCGCCCGTGCTCAGGGTGCTGCATGGGACTGTTCTCAGATGGCTTTTCTTCATCAGGGATAGCAAATGCATCTTCCCAGGGCTTTCCCCATAAATACACAGGAAGAAAAGAGAAAGGGGATTCTTCTGGGATGTAAGACCCCTTTGCCTCTATCGTGGGTGCAAATATATGCCTCTATGTGTCACAGTTTTTCATGCTTTACAACACACATGTTAGTAAAATACTGGCTTCTCAGAGCATCCAGCGCCCACAGCCTCTTCTCTCACCTCCAGCACAGACACACCACCCTGCAGAGCCCAGCACACCTCACCCCCCCACTGACCCCTGCCGCATGGATCCAACACAGAGCACTAAAACCTTTATTTCTTCCCCTCCCTCCCTCCCACACACCTACCACCTGCAACCTGTCATAAACACCCAGCCTCAAAAGGTACAAAAGCCCAGGACATCTTGCTTGAGTGCAGAGCCCTCGCTCCACACTCCTCCCTTCCCTGAAAAAAGCAGAAGATATCCCAGCTCCTCACCTCTTGCTTGCTGCTCTCATTACATCATGGACTGCAATGATACGGCTTCTAACAATGTATATAACATCTGCCTTAAACTAAAAAAGCAGCAAGAACATCACACATCGCTGGCTTTTAGACAGAACTTATCTGCAAATAAAACAGACAATGTGCCTGCGTGCTCATTTGGGGTCTTTTGTTTCACGGCTGATTATTTAATTTCAAGTGCCCTGAGTGTCTTAGGCATTTACCACAAATGAATGAAGATGCAGCTCCTGTGTGTCAGGAATATACAAGCCCAATTCAACAGGATACAATGAGTGAAGGTCATGAACAAGCAGAGGGATAAGCAGAGGCACAAGTGGGTGGTTAAAGGCAGAACATTATTACTCAGCAAGGCCTGGACACAAAACAACGGCTTCTGTTGGGTTTGTTTTGGAGGGGGTTTATTAGCTCTTTCTCTTCCCATAGGCAAGAGAGGGAGGAAGAGTTCAGCC
The DNA here is from genome assembly GCA_035590215.1 of Microhierax caerulescens. Classification (NCBI taxonomy): domain Eukaryota; kingdom Metazoa; phylum Chordata; class Aves; order Falconiformes; family Falconidae; genus Microhierax; species Microhierax caerulescens. Next base: position 4,983,898 of record JAVJGJ010000057.1, on the reverse strand, counting down.
CGTTCAGCCGACTGAGGCTTGGCCAGTAGTTTCCTGAACAAGCTTTGGGATGGTGCAGCAGGTGGTAAAGAGGGAACCCACGGGTGATGAATAGGGTGAGGAGAGCATCCAGGCTGTCACACCTGAGGCACCCAAGGTCCAAGCTCAATTACCCTTGACTCTACCTACCACCCCAGGACAGAGAGAGGACAAGTCAAAGCACAGATAAGCTAAGCCCAGACCGTAGCGTACACAGCAAAGCGGGGTGCTGCAGAGAGGAGGACACTGGGCAAAGGCTGCAAAACTTGCCAACGGCGTGCAAGGGGTCGGAGCTGGAGCTGGCAAATTTGATTTGGTCATATGTGACTATATATATGATTTGATATGGATATGTGACAATGGAACTCCTTCCACCCTTTCCATAGCTGCTGGGGGACCCCTCCATCAGCCCTACAGCTCCGTCTGAATCTCCTTTCTCATTTGATCTTGCACAAGTCAAGCGTGTCCAGTTCCTTTGCTATGGAGTGGCACAGCCTCTGCTTTTAGAATAACCCATGACCAGCAACCACAGGTGCTTGTTAAGCAAACAAGTTTCCTACTTATCTGCATTTACTTTTTCTGAATCTCTGTCATTATTTTGCTGTGAATGTTACAGCTTTCAGCAGTATATTTTGGTCCTTATCAGATGAAAAAAAGAAAAGAGAAAAAAATAAATTCCCAAACATTTTTGTCTAAATTTGCCTGCCAGTCACAATTTTCAACTCAAAAAAACTCTCTGGCAAAGCACTAGAAAAGCTATAAGCTGCAGAGCTGCATTATTCAGTTTCCGCCATGTCTGGATGTATTATTTAACTTCTTGGCAATAATATCAGGGACATAATCCAATAGAAATGCAGAGAAACAAAGGAACCCAAAATTTCAGATCAGCTGAGAATTGGTTTTCAGTGCTTACTTTACAGAAAGTGTGTCTGGGGGGCGGGGGGGAGAAGAAAAAGAAAAAGAAAAAAAGGAGGCATAACGTTATCAGTTCAGAGGTGACACAGCAGGCACACAGAGGCAAACCTAGAACCGCTTCCTTTGGCTTAAAGTAGCAAATCTTTAGCTTTTGGAGCCAAGAGAACTCCCCTGGCTGCTGCTTGTCCCTTCCACAATCCAACAACACTCACCCACTCACCTACTAGTCAGGTTAAAAGCTACATTTGCCCAAAGAGAAATTTACTGAGTGACCAATCTCATTTACATGCCCCACTACTCAGCTTCCCCAGGGCAGGATAAATTCCTTTCTTATGGGTGTCCATGAGGCTGACTTGCCCAGAATGCATGTCCCCATGGGTGAGATATCCTGAACATAAACCACCCCTTCCCAGCACCCTCCCCGGTGGCGTTTGCCACCGGAATCCTGCTTGTGCTTAGCCTCAGTTCTCTCTAATACTCATCTGTTCTCGCTGCAAGATCACCAGGGTTGGAACCTTGCTCTATTTTATAGCGGTAAAATGCCCACGAGGAATAACAAGAAGAAGGAGAATCGATGTTTATAGTTTACAAGGTGCCTGGAAATTCTGAGATTAAAGGTCCCTTTTGCTATTATTCTAAAGTAGGCTTTTAAACAAATACCTGCTGTTCTCAGATACCAGAATACGTCCCTTTTCCTCCATTATTATTATTACTCTAAAAATGTTAAATGGCCCTTCATTTTCTTCAAGGATCAAAATATCCTTATGACAAATACCAATTTGTTCCTGATGCTGAGGAGCAAGCTGAAGCACAGAGAAACCAAGAGTCCATGGCTGCGACACGAAAATAGATGCCCCTGATGCCATCTGCACTGCCTTCACTCTGAGGCGCGCTTTATCACCGCATGAGGAGCACACATTAAAGGTGGGGTGGCAAAGAGTTTGAAAGTGCAAAGAACAAGAGTGATTGGAGAAGGGGTGAGAGGATTTGCTGCAAGGGTGAAGCATTGCAGAGCAGATGATGCCACCAAGCAAAGATTTCTCTGACAGGGAGCGTGTCTGCATTCTTGTAGTCATGCCAAAGGGGAAGAGGCACATCTCCCGGGCTGGTGCTTGGTAGTCAGAGGTTATATATTTATAACACTTTTTATATTCTCAGACCTTTAAGATCATAAAATATGCTCTGTACTGCACAGCACTAGTTAGATGTCTCAGGTTTCAGATGCAGGGGTTGAGGGATAAAAAAAAACACAAACCCAACTTCTCACACACTGAGCAAGCCCAAAGCAACCTGGTTACTCAACAATAAAAGCTCTTAAAAACACACCGCAGTCATTTTATACAGGAAGGCTCAAAGAGACAGCAATAGGCCAAATATAGCTTTAATACAACAGTCTCCAGCCACCAGCTTTTCGTGGAACTGTTAATGACCGTGGGGCCATGGGGCAGTGCCTGGCAAAGCCCCTTATCCCAGCACCACCAGTGAGCCTCCCGCTGATGTTTGCCAGTTCACAGCTGCTCACATATTTGGTCCCCAAGCTACACATTAGCGTGGCATAGAGATCACTGCAAAGGAGAACCGGTGTTACAAAACCCAAACTGTCCAGGACCCTCCTGCGGTTACTTTTGGATGCTAAAATGCAACCTGGATTCACGGGGGTTTATCACTTGAACACGCAGGCAGAGCGTTTCAACCAACCTCCTTCTTGCTGGTGCTGGTGGGATGGTGGAGGAGAATTTACCTTGAAAACAGGCCAAAAAAACCCTCAGCAAAATATTACAGCTGAGAAACCTGCTCAGCAGGATGCTCAAGCTTTAGCAGTCTGGTCTACTAGATTGCTCCCCATACACTGGAGTGGTCCAGCTCAAGCGCTGCAAAAGGAAGTGGAAACAGATCCCAAGCCCTACCAACCAGACACCAACGTGGCCAGAACTTTCCAGAGCATCCCTGGAGGCCAAGGCCAGCATTCTGGTTCAAGTCTCCTGCCTTTAAGATGCCAGAAAAGCAGCAGAGGGAAATGGAGATGACCGGGTTGCTCATCAGCTCGCAGCCCACAGGCACGGAGTGAACCTGGGGTGCTGCCAGGCACGGCCGCCCCACGGCGTGGGGTGCTGCAATGTGCTGCCCCACGGCACGGGAGCTCGACCGTAGGCACTGAAGACTGGGAGGTCACGAAACTGCATGGTGTGAAACGGTATAGCACCGCGGCGCCCCTTCCTCCTGGCAGCAGAGCGAGCACCCACACAAATCGATTAATTCCTGGGGCTGAAGGCGAGAGGCAGTGGCTGAAGCAAAACTGTCGCCTGATGATGCCCGCCAGGGCACGGGCCCAGGATGGCACCAGCCAGGGGCACGTGCTGACCCAGGGGCATGGGGTACCAGCCCCCAAAGGCTCAGGGACTGCAGCAAGGAGCAGAGGCCTTTGCGTGGCCCCCAGCATAAGCAGCTCCCTGATGAGAAGGGTAGCAGAGCAAGCTGCAGGGGGGTAAGTGCCTAAAAAGCCCTGGCGCACCTGTCTCTCCCTCCAGGGACTCTGTAAGCCTCTGCAGGAGGAGGGGGGCACCGGCGCGGGGCCGGCTCCCGGGGCACAGCTCCCAGCCCCACGGCTCCTGGTCCCACGGCTCCCGGCCCCGGCGCAGGTCATCCCTGGGGAGGCGAGAGGGTGCTGCTCCCAGCCCTCGCTGCGGCGACACAAATGCCACGGGAAGCAATGCCACGCGGCCCCATTTGTCACCAGGGCCGGCATTAACTGAATGTTTAAAAGTCATGATGTCATCGCTATTAATCAGGGCCCCGCTGGGCCCCGCTCCAGCGCTGCATATTAATCACCAGCGGCCCCGGGACTCGCTTATCTGGAGAGGCTAAGTTTAGATCCATAAAACATGATTTATTTTTAAAAGTAGCATTATTAAAGATGAGCTGCAGCCTCGTTCGCACTCCCGCTGGAGCCTCCTTTAGGGAAAGGTTGGTATTTTGGAGTTGGTACGGAAACTGTCCTTATTATTTTGAGCTTGAGAAAGCTGTCAGGTGTGCTACTGCTTTTGAACATCTTGGATCTCACCCCTACAAAGGAGAATTATCCCAATGACCCAGCAGTGTCACAGCTTGTGGAAAAAATACCCGTCTGAATCTCTCTCAAGTACAGATGGGACAGAGCTAACACCTCAGCATGGACAGCAGCTGATGTTGAAAGGCTGGTTAGATGGAGATCTGAGTGCCCCTGCGATGGTAAAAACGGCAGTGTCCCACCCCGCGTGCCTGGACATGGCCTTCACCAACATGCGAGCCCTTTGAATACCAGCCCATAACTGACATCTAGCATACTAACTTCTTTTTTGAGCTCTGCAAAGTGCTTCTGTGGGATCAACAGTATGATTGATCCACACAAATGAACTCGTAAAAGCCTGCCTGCACTCAAATTTATATGAGTTTAACTACAGTGACTTTAACAGTCACTTTAGCTCGGGTCCAATCCACACACAGGAACTGCACTGGTTTAATAAAATCATTTTTTAAATCAGGCTGCTGAATTTTACTTGACTCCTTGCTCATCTGCCTGTACTTTGGATGTAAGAGGTTCTGGTGCCAGTTCGGTGTGGATGGGCAACATCCACATAGGTTCCCCCAACCTGAACCAAGAGACTCCACCAACCTGTTCCAGCAGCCCCAATTAACTCTGTTCCTAAGCCAGCCCAGTTAAAACCAGTGCAAATCCTGTGTACAGTGCTGACCCAAGAGATCTGGCAAGCAGAGAAGGAGAGAGGAAAGCCTCACAGCACAAAATACATGACGTTCATTCCATCAGCAAGGGAAGATGTGCTCCTTTATTGCCCACAACAGCCATCACCGATGACCATGGTACTCTCTCATGGGGAACACGGGGTGATACCGGGTCCCCACGTGGGTGTAGGAACTGCTCTGGGGTCAGTGTCATTTCCACGCTGCCTGGTCCCATCAGATTAGCTGCCGTCAAGGGAGAAGGGCCAACACCAGCTCTGCCCTTCTCTGGTGACAACTGCCTGAACCCTGATGCCCCAACAGGCACTGTCCTGCGGCTCTCGCCACCATGGGGCGGGGGGGGGGGGGGGGGGGGTT
>JAVJGJ010000057.1:4948490-4978770 GCA_035590215.1 Microhierax caerulescens | reverse complement strand
CCCCCCCCCATGAGTGCTGAGTCACTAGACAGCTTCATTGCTCCCAAGCCAGCAACCTGGCTTCTCGGGCTGCCTTCTTGGCCACAGCACCACATGCGCATTCGGATGAGCTTGGCTGCACAGCACCACCAGAGGTGAGCCAAGCTCATCCGAATGAGCATGGGGCCTCTTACTCATACATAGAGAGAGAGACATAACGCTGCAATCACTCATGTTGACAAGCCTTGGGATCCCATCTGACAGCAGCAAGGGGACTCAGCAGACCAGGATATTCATCAAAGTGCTTAAATATGAAACTGGCTGGCTATTCACCGTCATCTCAAAGGAACCAAAGTTTGGCCTGCCAGCCTGTAAGTCAGCAGAGAACCAACCCCTTATGGCTAAGCTACATTCAACCTACACCCCTCCCTTTGTGTCAGGCTTTTGATAAACGCGGTCTCACGCACGGCTCTTTCCCATTGCCTGCCTGTCAGTTCCCCACATCTGGATACCTTGGTTGCCCATGTCACATTTCCGAACAGACCATCTGAAACCCAAGGGCCGGAGACTCGCACAAATCCTGCTGCAGAGAGCTCCTGCAGCCACGTGTGCCGATAGCAGGGCCAGGGGAAGGGGGGGGGAGGCTCGCAGAGCATCCTAAATGACGAGGTTAAGTTGCAATCGCCCGTTACCTGTACCTAATGTAATGAATCAACGCGCTGCAGATAACAAACACAATTACCACGCAATTTACCAGCGTGTCCCTTTGGGAGGCAGGACCACATTGCGGTCCCTCCAACTCAGAGCTTCCAGAGCTGAGCTCACCTTGGAGGGCTCACCCTGCCTGACCCAGCTATGATTTTCTGCAGTCTTCACAAAGTTTGAATTAGGGGAGTGAGTGCATTAAATTTAAACACGTATGGTGGGCTTTTGGGGTTTTGATTTTTTTCTTTTGTGTTTATTATCTTTTGTGATCCAAAGCAAAGGATGGAGAAAGTGGGAGCAAGTCTGCAAGGAGATGAAATGCAAGCTTCCAAAACTCTGCTTTTTCCTTCTAGTGGGAGTAGGATTGAATGTTGACCCCAGACAGGCTGGCTCTGGCAGAGTGAGATGAACAGAGGCAATGACAGCTCCAGAGCTACTGCTCAGGCAAAAGAAACGGGACCAGCACTCTCCCCACTAGGTATGATTAGGCAGCTCTCAAATGAGGCAAGCATAGAGCTTTGGTTTTCCAGCAGAAACCACTCAATGAATGTCACTGCATACCTCCCCTTCCACATGTTCATGGCTCTGATGCCCTCTATGGGGAAAGCTATATGGGTGACTTACCCACAAAGGCAGCACTCTCTCTGCCATCCACTCCTGCACATCTCCTCTTTCCCGTTCAAATCTGCTGTGAACCATGCCAGCCATCCCTATTTTACTGTAGTTGGCTCGTCATGTTCCTCTGCTCATTAGGCTGGCAGCACAAGCTCAGCAGCATTTGCACTTCAGCATCAGAATTTCTGCTGTGAAGTATGACTGTCATCCACTTGCCTGGACATGATGTTCCTAAAAATAGCCACATCCTTGTTTTCTTACTCCCTAACAAAACAGCCAGTGTCCTGATCACCAAATTCTCTTCTCAGATCCTCACAATAAGGACCTTTATTAAGATAAGACATCGTAAACCTGGGGCTGGTTGTGTGCCTATACCAGCAGTACATAGAAGCCATGCCAAACAATGCAGAATGGCAGCAGCACGGATGTCACCTGCCTGCCCTCCTCACCTCACCCTTCTAGGCTCCACCACATCCCACACCCCACAGTGCCTCAAACATCTCTACCACACAGAAAAAGGCAGAGGTGGGTGAGCAGCACCTCCCCTCGCCATGTGGGAGAGGCTTTTTGGGTTGAGGATGCCTCTGGCAGTTGTGCCCTACTGGCAGTGCCCTCCATCTCTTGAATTCTCCAAGGAAACCGGAATGGTCACATGCCCTCAGATTGCTGTAAGGGGCAGTTGGGACTTCATTATCTTGTGGAATTGGTGATGAAAAGCAGTATCTCTGTACATGCCAGGGCTCCCACACACGCTACATACCAAAGCCTTGCTAACTGTTTATATTAAGATCTAAAAATCAGTTGTGTGTCTTTGTAACTCCTGTTCTTGATTGATGAGAAAAGGGTCCCGAGGGAAGGGAAAACATTTTCCAGGGAAGAAGATTTTAACATCAGAAGGTAGGAAACCAAACAGTGCTCTTTGTGCCTCTGCCTTGCATGCTGGGTGCAGCGCTACGGGGTGGAGAGAACAAGATCTTGAAAACATCCTAGCCCACAGATCTCCCTCCACTCCAACTGCAGGGAAAAAACAAAAAAATTGTGGAAACAAGCTCTATATGAAAATTCAACCCACCCAGTTATAGTTTAATCTCCCTTGGGGGTGAGGTGAGGTCTTGAAGCTCTCAGCAGCACCTGGTTGCACAGCCCATGCTGGCAGGCATGATCATCCAGATCCCAAGTATTTGCTTTTCTGTGCTCCGTGACCTGTCAGGGGAAAGGATGATCCTGTCCCTCCAGATGCAAAACCCATGAGGTGAGGGCAGACAGGCTCTTTCCCAAACAATGTGGGCACTGTTTTTTATCACCTGGCACCCTGAACTATAATTTCTAAATCTGGGCAAAGCAGCTACCAAACAGTCTCTGTCTGATTTGGTAATGAATTAAATAATATACGCATAAAAGGCTACAGCCAGCATAAGAGAACTGAAAATCCTGCTCATCCAGAAGAACCTGCAACTTCTAGTGGCTCCAAAACCAGCTTTGATTTACACACGCTCTTCTTTCTTTCCTCTCCCTAGTGACATTTATCTTTTCTCAAAATCAGAAAGGTCAGGCCAGGAGTGTCTGTGCTGTACTCAGAAGGTACAGTCACTGCACAAGTCTGAATACCTGACCATGTCACCACGCTTCATCAGTCTCCTGCTGGCATCCACTGTGGATCCGATGCTTTTGCAGCTCTGCCACGGTGCATCTGCACATCTTGCAGAGCAGGCACAGAGCAATGCAAAGCACCAGCAAAGTGCCGCAATGGGTGAAGGGGTCTGAGTATAATGCAACGCACTGGTTTGATGGATTCTCTTGCTCAAATGGATGTAATAGTTTCTCCAGCTCGGCTCCAGAACCTGGATTTGCAGACCAGCATTGTCTGTGCTGTCCAGTGTCACCACACAGGGTGACCTCAAGTTGTAATTAAGATTTAACCACACAGAAGTAGTGCACTGCTATGCTGCAAAGCTTTCCAAGAGCCAGGGCCCTACCTGGGTAAAAATACTCTTCAGTTCTATGACAGTATCAAATCAAGGTTACTTTGAAATGTGAGACTGAATGATGGCAAATGTGTGTATCTGCAATTGCTTCGTTGCTGAGAGACAAACCAGGAAAACATGGCTGTGACGGATCCAGCAGAAGGACCAGGTCAGAGGGGACCACGAGAGCTGGAAGGAATCCTTCCCAATCCTCACCTCATCCCACAAGCAAAAAAAGTCGAACCTCTTCTCTGAATATTTTCCTTTAGTTTCTGGTTGCATCTCTTTAGATGGCAGATCTAATGAAAACACAGGAGAGCCTGTTCTTTGTGGCCATGAGGTTAATAAGAGTGGAACACAGGAGCAGCAGGAGCTGCAGGAAGAATAATTCCTTTTAAAGCTGGAGATAGGAAGCCTATAGGTGGTAAGTGTGACATTTCCGCACAGAGGAGACCAGCTTAATTACCTACAATTCAAAGCTAGAAAGTTACACATTAAGGCAGGCAAAAAGAAAGTGGTAGGAGAGGACAGACTTTGGCCACTCATGAAGATTTAACATCATTAACTCTCGGGCTTCCGAGAATATTACTGTATTTTCGCTGGCCAAATACCAATACAGCTAATTGCATTTGTGTTACCTGCAGTTCAACGAGAAATTGCGTCTCTCTCATTGCCTGCACTGTCGTATAGTGCAGTAACACAGGAAAATACCAACCAGAGTGTCTCTGCTTCATTTGTAGGTAAAACAATTCCTGTGTGCATTAAGCTTGGCTCAGCAAGACACGCAGACACCACCAAGGGGCTGGAGCTGCTGTTATTCAGATGGCAGTCGGTTCTGGCATGCTGACAGGGACAGCATCCACAGGTGCTAAGTGCCTGGAAGTTATTTGGCAGAGCCTGCATGACTGGGTAGTGCTGGTAATCATAATATCTGGCCAACTGAACATCTGAGTCACCTATTCACCTACTCAGTATTTGTGTATGCTACAGACAGACATATGGTTTACAGCAAACGAGGGAACAGACACTGCGGCACACTCATCTCCTCATCTTTCCCAGGATTCGCTGATGCGTTCTCAGTTGAGGCAGACACAGGCCAAACTTCATTTCCAATATACCGCTAAAAAGGCTGTATTCTGACAGCTGTTGTTATTGCCTTAATCTCTTCTCTGTTGCTCATGCCTGACAAAATGATGAACTGGTGGCCACCTCCGAGTTACTAGGCTCCCAGACACTGAGAGGACCAGGATCTGGGTTCCCAGGCACATCTTGTGCAGTGTGAGCCTCCCATCACCCCCGTCCTCTTGTCTGAATAGTGTCTGCATCTGTTCGCTTGCACCAATACAAGTGACCGTGAGGCCACACAAAATAGAGTAGGTACAATTAGCTTAACCAAAAAACCCACCCTAAACCCCTACAAACCCAGCACCATTTCCCCAAGCTGACCCACAGGAGGCCACCCCCAGCACTGCAGATCACACAGCAGAAAGCCCAGTGCCATGAGGATTGCTCCTTCCCTTGGGTCGGCTCCCAACCAGACAAGAGTGGGGAACTATCGCCCAGCCTGGGTTTAGTCCGCAAAGTGGGTTTTTATCTATTACAGACAGCAAGAGAGAAGGCAAAACGAGAGAATCAACATCCACACGTGGATGTCAGAAAAAGCAAAACATCACATAGTCATCTAACACTTTCTTTGCAGGCTTTGCTTGGCTGAATTCCATCTGAGATGGTCCCCTGCTGAGCAGATGATGGCCAACAGGTCCACCCCTCCAGCTTCTCCTGTGCTCCTGCTGCTGGACATGAGGAACCTGCAGGAAGAGACGCTGCGTACCCACCATGTCCACCATGTTACAGCTCCTCAGCTGCACCAGGACAAACAGTCACCACCTGCAAGCTGCCAAGAGTCAGACCTGATGAAATCTGTTTCCTTTGCTCCACAGCACTGCAGTAAAAGCTGCTTCTGCTCGCACCTGCTCGGTGTGCTTTCCTCCATCACCACCTCCCAGCTGCTGTGAGACCAAGGCTTCATGTCACTGAATTTGATGGCTGGTAAAAACACTTGTGACTGATGTGACCAGATGATCTCAGTTACCAGTGCTGGAGCATCAGCCCACGATGCTAAGGACTGGGGTCCTACTGTAGAGATGACCCATGTATAATCGGGTGGACTCAGGAGAGACCCCTTTCCTTGGAGTTGAAGCAAGAAGCCACATCACCGGCACTAATGGGGGAAGGTTCAAAAAGGCTCCAGCTTTTTTGCCTTTAAATACTGCCTATCATCCTCAGCCACGAAAGCTATTCTCCCACTCGCTTTTTGCCCTCAAACAAGAGGATTTAGGGAAAATTCAAAGGTGAAATTTTCAGAAGTTGACATCTCTGAGGCAACTGAGGACAGAGACCTCTGATTTCTGAACATCCTCCCTCTACCTCATTCTGCATCCATTGCTCAAAGGTGATCAAAGTGGCAGATTTGGAAAAGCAAAAAACTTAAAGAGCTGCAGGTTTATTACGGAGGGGCTGGAGTCTCTTCGTAGCTGAGGTTGTAATCAGTTTCCACTCTCAGCTCTGACTTAAATAACTCTTCATATGGATTCCTCTAACTTCAGCTCATAATTGCAGGGTTTGGTATTGAAGCTAAAAAGATTGTTTTTCCTCCTTCCCTCCTCCTCACTACAATTTGAAGAACTTGGACCTATAATTCAAAGAGTTAGGCAATGCCAGACAGAACCTTTGCCAGACTAAACGTTTCCTTAGCTTCTTTCACTTGAGAAAACAAAGCAAAATACCCCCCACCAAAAAAGAGGTTTTTTTTTCATCTCCCTCAACGACTCAAAATTCAAATCTCTTTGAAAACATACACATAGGCAGCAGCTGCAGAAAATAAGGTACAAGTCAGAAAGTCATAAACAACCAAAGCATTCAGCTGTAATAAACTGAGCGTATACGTAGGTGGTATTCTGGTAGCCAATGCTAGCTGGAAAACCTCACAAAAGCTGAAATCACACAAATGAGGGCTCTTTCTGGTTTTAGACAAAACCAAAATCTCCTAAAGACCAGAAGACTCTTTTCCACTGAAGACATGGAAAATTATCAAAACACTTCCCACTTGCCCTGGAAATAGCAAATTGCTGCACACAAAACACAAAATTCTTCCTATGCTGTACATAAGCAGATTAGACTTTCCATTACTTTGGCTCTGTTTTTTATTTCTAGAGGTTAAAGTTTTGGCTGCAATTATATGTAGAGCCTAGTATTTTTTCTATTTGCATAAACCTCATGTTTGCACTGGATGCAATATAAAATACAACCCAGACATTTAGTTTGTTCCTAAGTAGCTCTCACCCCCCACCCCCTGCCAAAAACCCAGAAAAAAGTATCCATCCCTGCAAGTTGTAAATATTCCATTTTTTCGTATTAATTGCTGTTTTCGAATTTCTGCACATGGCCAATTAAGAAATCTTTTTAAAAAATAATTAGAAAGACAGAAATCAAGTGCATTTGCTGTAGCGGAGAACATCATGTGGCAAAGAGCTGCTTATCTCCCGTCTGTCCCTGACAGGCGCTCTGTAAGCCTTGCAGACACTTTTTTTTTTTTTTTTAGCACTTCATTCCCATACACAGTGAAGATTCCTATAAGAAATAAAAGTGTGTAAGGCAGGGGAGGAGAGCAGAGCAGTCAACGGGCAGAAATCCAAAGGTATCCAGAGTGGGAAGGTGACGGGGGCAAACAGGGTCCCGAAGCTGCTTGTGAATTAGCCTGTGCGGAGCACTAGCAGAAATATGAGCCTCACATAAAGATACTAAACCTTGCACAGGCTTCATTAATTTGAATTTAACGATTACTGTGACTTGCATCTGTAAATAGGCACGTGTAGCTTGAGTCACCCGTAGTTCTGCTGCTGCCAGTAAGAATTCACAAACTTTATACAACTTACGTATGTATATGGGTACAGAAACTGCTGGCTGCTGCCCTTAAATCTCCCTTCTAGGCATCTAATAGCCACTAAATAAATAAGGAAAAAGGAAAGCAAATATATCTTGCTGTATGAGGTCTGGCAAAACAAGAGCTGCCTTATTAAACACCCTGCTGCATGCTCCAAAATACCCTTAATTCTGCCTGTCTGGTAGGCGAGGAGTACTCATTTCTGAAAGACACACTTCTAACTATTGCAACCAGACCCCAAAAAAATCATTGTCTACTGGAAAACAAATCCATCGCAGGCACGATGTTTTGACATCCTTTGCACCTCTGGACAATTTAATCTGGCATGTCAGTAACGTACTGGTCTGGTTTGATGAAATGGACCCTTTCTTTACACTAAAAGATGGATTGGGGCTTTTCTTTTTTTTTTTTTTTTTTTTTTTTTGTACCTGAACAATTATGCCTTAGCAAACAGACAAAAAGAGAAACAAACTTTTGGCCACAATATTTAATTTCTGTTAGCAACATTCCACAGCTGTTACTTCCCTGTTTACTCAAAGGAACTTACATCTTGCTTTGTAAAATGCTTTACGTTCCCACCCTCATTTCCATACCCTGCTGTAGGTAAAAACCTATTTCCTTTGAGTTCCTTAATTGAAATACATCTAATTCCACAGGTGCTTCCCAAGATCTGTTTACGGCAGAACTAGCCACTTAAAAAGCAACGATGTTTTTTAAAGGAACACATCCCCTTACTCACATCGCTAACAACTCCTCACATTATTGTCAGGAGGAGTGTTCTCCCATCCGCCTGTCTTTTACTCTCTCCCTTTTAGCTTTTTGCACTCCTCTCAGCTTGGACAATGAAAATCAATGCAGCCGCTTTCCTTTTTCTCTCCAGTGAATCTGAGAATCAGGTGACAGAGGAGCTGTTTTTGTTTTAAGACAACCCTTTGCACTGGAACTCTTACAAAAAAAAAAATGAACTGCTTAATGGGAATTATTTGCTCTTGGCTTGTGAGGGGGAAAAAATCCCAACCATCACTTTTTTTTTTTTTTCCTTTTTAAACAAAGCAAAAATTTGTCAGCCAAATAGGAATTGACAGCACTCCTTTAAAAAGCAAAATAAAGCTCGCCCCAGCTGGGCACTCACCAGGCTGCTATATTTGTGTCTCACGTGCTGGGCCCATGTGCAATTCAGCTTTCCTTGATCTGAGCAGGCTTGCTGCACTGTGTCTTCCCTAGTCCCCCCGGCACACTTAAGCTTTTTCTCTGCCTCCCGCTCCGTGTCACCCCTGCGCCCCCGTGGAGCGCAGCTGATCCAAGCCCCCCGGAGCAGCTCAGCCTCCGGCGCTGGCTCTAGCCCCCAACTCCGACAGACTCAAGCCCAGCCTTTCCCCAGACCTCCAGAACCGCAAGCGAAGGCTGGTAACTGACACTCGCCCTTCCACAAATGCATCCTAGAGAAAACTCACAGGCTCTGCTGAGGTTTCCCCAATCAATCGTTCTTTACTTTGGCTGGCATGAGAAACCGAAAAATCTATAAGAACAGTAAAAAGGATTTTCAGTTGTATTCTGACTCTGTTTCCTCATCACTTGCAGACATTTTGGGGATGATCCTGCTAGGTAGCCAAGGGTCCTAGCTCATGAATAGTTGTGTTTCCTGCTTTTTTTCTTTCAAGCATCTAAATTTCCTTCTGCACGGTTTCACAATGGAAACAGAGCCCTGCGCTATCTGAACATGCATTTTTCCTCTTCCTTGTGACCAGGATTCTAGTTCTTCATTCTCCCTGAAGGCTCTGGCTCATGAGTAAGGATGACAGCCATCGTGTTGACTTAAAATGTCCTGTCTCCGTCCTAATACAGACAGACTTGAGATGCTCATAAGGAGCTCGTACAGCTCTGCACTTTGCAGCCTGGAAATTTAAGGTGAATAGTCATGAATTTCAGTGTGCGCTACTGAAACATTAAAACACCAGACCACACACTGTGATTGTACAGGATCTCCTTCTTGAGAAGCATAACTGTCCAGAGATGGGACAGGCACGATCCACAATCTGAGTCTTTTACAGTGTGCAGCATCACTTGGTATTAATTCCTGGCATCTTTGTTCTTCTGGTAGAAGATATCTCTCTTTCCCTCTTCTTTCTCTGAAGAAACTATTCATCAGCTGTGTCTGTGGCTGTCCATCTGCCCTCCTCTTCCCCCCAGTCTCATGCTGTTCCCTTTTGAAGGAGACACACCAAGACTCAATGAGCTTTCCTTATTACATCACTGCATTCGCAACAGCTTCTGCACGGTGGTCACAACTCACCCTGGTTCTCCAAATCAGCACAGAGCATTTCCATTTGCTTTTTTTTTTTTTTTACTACAGAAAACTAGTTTTAATGAAATCCAAAATAAGCAATCACCTACAAACTAAGGGCATGTTTCTGAAACAGAAAATGAAACAATAGGTCTCCTTGGTTTGTCTGTATCAACACAGAGCTTTTCTGACAGACTTAATTCTTATCAGCATCAGACAAGAAAGTCATCATTAAATTGTTCATACTAAAAGCACTGTCCTGAACAAAGGATGATGCAATTCAAAGGGAAGAGAGAGAAATGGTGGTGGAGTTTACTCTCTTGGGGCTCAGCTCAGCCCCTCCTGAAGAGGCTTTTTGTTTGCTTGTTGCATTACCGTTTACATGCATGTCATCTGAGTGTGTGTGTGTGCCTACGCGGGGGGAAATTTCTGCTACTAAATCCTCTTTGACAATTGCTTTGTAGTTTCAGTATTTGCAAACTGCTAAACAAATTAAGAACAGAAACAGAAAAAAGAATTAGGTCTTCAGCAGTCAGCTGACATCCTATTTTAAGCCTGTGTCTGATGACATGCCCTTTGACATTTTTTTATAATGTCAGTGACTTTTAAAATGAGAGTTCAATCAACTAATTTTCAGTGCACTTGTGCATTAGATTTCAACAAGATGAGCCTAATAACGGTGTTTTGATCTGTCTTTTGGTTTTGTTTTTTTTTTTTTTTTTGTTATGCTATAAAGTAGCAAAGTGAGTGGAAGGACATTTTGCCATCTGAAAAACTCCAGCTTTAGGTAGCTACTGCCAGGAACCCAGTGAATCCTGCACGTTTTATACTAGGTAAAAACCTCTTAGTCAAGGCTTCACATGGTCTGTCTTTTGGGGAGGGTTTTATTCCTTTGTTTATCTATCTCGTAAGGCAAACATCTGTTCAAAATCAGGTAAACTCCAGTTGAAACTTTAACTACAGAAGAGCTACATTCAATTCAGAATAACTTCACTTAGGAGAATCCATTCACTAGAGCCCTTGCCCAAATTATTCACCATATGCAGAAAACTACAAACGACAAATTATTTTACAGAAGTAAACACACATTAAAATTTGCATTGTAACACAAGTAACTTTAAGATTGGAATGTAAAAAGAGTTTCCATATAAAACAGCACGGAAACGAAAACAGGCATTGGCTGTATTTTGTGCATTAGCGGTTTAGTCCTTCTGCATTGTTGTGGCAATGGAAATGAATATTCAAAACAGAAAGTGAAAGAAACATTTTTAAAAGTGAAGACACTTGAGAAGCCACTTCTGTTAGAGAAGAAACCTTAATGTGGACCTGCGTCAGCTGTAGGAGTGACTGGGTTGACACAAGAAGATAACACAATCAGGTTGCTATTGGTACTGATACGTAAATCAAAGCAGAGCTGCAAGAACTGGGCTGTTCAACTTCGATGAGCATTAAATGAGAAAAAATAAACGCAAAGCATCCATGAAGTTCATGCAAGGTGAGGCAAGCCCAAAGGAATTCAAAAGCCCAAGTAAACAAAACTGCTAACTGGTGACCCAGTGGGAGAAGGGCAGTTCTGCAGCAGCTCCAATCTCTGCCTCCGCAGCTCAGCCAGCGCTTACAAGTGTTGCCCTTGCACATACATCAGCTCGGGGTGAGACAAGGAAGGGAAGGAAGAAGTGAAAGGGAAACACCATTACAGCAGCAAAAGCTCTGGAGCAGAAAGAGCTGCAGTCCAAAAGACAGAATCTCTTTGGTGATACAAGTTCGCTTAATACCTGGAACCAAGGTAAACCGGGATTATGAAAGCAGAAAGCAACTTTGCTGAGAGCGAGCAAGCAATGATAAGAGTTCAAAACCCATACAAAGAGTAAGAAATAAACCAGCAACATAAACCCAAGGAGCTTCAATGAGACAGGCTGCAATACGCACAGAAAACATGCTGGTGGTCTCTCATGGGAAGTGAGACGAAGAGGGACAGGGAAAGCTGGCGATTTCTCAGAGAAACACCACCGAGAGACCCAGTGAAAGGTGTCCTACTGCAGCACATGGGAAGGCACGATGGAAAGAAGAAGGAAAACAACCTGACTAAATCACGAGCAGTTTCTTGAGCTCGTACAAAGGGAACACAGACAGCAGACCAGGCTACTGCAGTGGGGGTAAAAGGATGCAGGGATGCAGTCGAAAAGTAACCAAAAAGCATCCCCTTCGTTTACTAGCAGTGATAAGAACAGAAAGAAAAGTGTTAATGGAAAGGGACAGATGACAGTCTAAAGGCTGAATAATTTTTGGAGGCCAGTTCATTTAGAAGGTCAAGTGCAAGCATTTAACACTATGTTATTAATGTCAACAGCATGAAAGCTCAAGCTGTGAAAGCCTAGAAAAAAACCCAGAGGAATACGTTTTCAAGCTGGCTGGTCCTGATGAACGTCTTCCTTTGAATACTCAGAGAACCAGCTGAAGCAATTTCAGTTCATGGAGAACATGAATCAGAGAGAACAGAAAAGATTTTAGAAGTCTGGAAAGGGGAAACATGGTGTCTAGCTTTAAAAAAATTATGCGAGGGAATTACAGACCACTCAGTTTAACTTCCATCCCAAGAAAAAATATTGAAACAAATAATCGAACTATATTTAAGAAACTAAAAGGATAAGTATGAAGAGATGAGTAACAGACCCTGTTGAGTTGTCAGAAAGAAATTGTATCAAGCCAATTTAATTTCTTTGTGTGACAGGTAATGGACCTTGGGCAAAGGTGACAAGCAATAGGTGCCATATATCTTGACTTTTAGTAGGATTTGTGACACCAGTGCCTGTGATATTCTCTTCAGCAATCTCAGGAAACACAGACTAGTAAGTACTCAAGCGTAGGTGTAAAACCAGTGGCACAACCTTCCTCAGAGGGCAGCTCTCAGTGGTTTCTGTCAAAAAGGGAAACTGCACCGAGTGAGATTCCCCAGGGGTTTCTCCCAGAACAAATATGTTGAACATTACCCTCAACCTGAACGATGTGTGGAGTGGAGATCTGGCTTATAAATCATGTAGATGGTACCTTGCTAGGAAGACTGCAAGAATGCTGAAAGCTAACATTGCAATTAGAAGGATCTTTACAATGTGGAGAAGCACTCTTAAAAATGGAATTAATTCAGCAAAGATCAATTAAAGCCTTCAACAAGAACAAACAACTGCACGGACACAAGATAAGGTGAACAACTAATTAGAAGTTCTTCAGAAAGAAAATAATCTTGAGGTGGGCAGAATGTAGTGATTTGCCAGCTGGACTTACATCAGCAGCGTTAAATCATTGTGAAAAAGGCATATATCGTGTAGACATATGAATGTGGACAGACAATATGATCTTTCCATTCCACCAAGCACTGAGTGGCTTCAGCTGGAATATTTTGTCCTTTTTGGGGCACGACACTTTAAGAAAGATGTAGACCCAAGAAGAGAAAGGCTAGAGAAGAGCAAATGAGAACAGTTACAATTCTAGAAAAACACCTCTTTCAGCGGTAAATTGAAAGGAGTTGGGTCCATCAGTCAGCAGAAGGGAGGACAGGGGGAGGCATGGTATGAATCTTCATGCATATAAAAGATTGGTTTAAAATGGGAAAGGAGTAATTCGTTGTTCATGTGCACAGCAGAAAGAGCAAGGAGTAACTGCAGACAGAAAGATGCATGCAAGCTAGCAAGCAGAATGAACGCTCTGTTGGTATGCACGGTAAAGTACGGGGAAGTTGGCATGGGGAGAGTGTGGAGTTTCTTTTACTGGACAGCTTTCAAAACAAATCATATGGCAGGAATGACAGAGATACAGGTGACACTGCTTCAAGGTGGAGAGATGGTCTTAGGACTCTTTCAATTCTGTTTCTAAGACTCTCTGAAAATGTTCAGGTAAAAGCACTTTGAATGCTGGCATCAGCCTTGCTTTAAACTAAAAATCATGTCTGAGAGATGCAATCAAAAAAGGAAGAAATGCTTGAGGCGTATTTCCTGAAATGTATGTTCACTGCCACTACTCTGCACGATGAAACCACCAGAACTTTGCCTTCTGAGCTTTGGTGAGAGACTGTCATAGCAAGGGTTATATGGCATCAATTCAAAGATATTATTTATCAGAGAAAATGAAAATTTTTGTTGTGACTTAAAGCTTGTTAACACTTGCTCTTATAAAGCCCCAAGCATCTGGGCAACATATTCCTGGAGAGAAGGCATAAGCTGATTTAGTTAAAACAAGGGAGATTGTGTGGGATTTAAATTGAATGTGAGATCTCAGGTTTCCATTGTGCAGAGTGTCTTCGAGTATGTTGGTGGGTGCGGAGACATGCTGAGATCTTAAGGGAAGACTTTTAAGCACAATGTCGAAGTAATTGAATTAAATCACTCCTCCACAAACCAAGTTTTCACAGGGAGAGCTAACAATAAATACACAAATATCTGTGTAAGCAGTATTCCTTAATATCACTTACATTTGGAATTAGGATTTTTTTCTAGTCATCTCCAAATGCCACTGATTTTCTACAGCAAACATTTCCAACTACTTGACAACCAGGACGGCAAATCCTGCTAATTTACTTGGGAGGCTGAATGGCAAATATATCTCATAGTGTTACATATCGGTAGGAAGACTACTTCAGGGGTAGCAGGGATTGTCCCTGGGACCACAATTCAGCCTGGAAGTTAGCAGGACAGCCCTGAGTTGTAAGATGGAGCCGTGGACTCCGGTTTTAGTGGTGGGGAACTGAAAGAGAGACAAACCCCCAGATTTCCAAAGTGTTCCTGGGCTCTCCAGGGCATACCTGCCTTTACAGAGCTGGCTCTATATAACTACTGCAGTTACATGAGAAGGCAGAGCATAGCTGGTGCCACCGTCACCTGAGACACCACCTAGGAGACAATATCGGGTAGTTGTGACACAAAACCGATGGTGTCTCAGCTGCTGTGGCCCTGCGAACTTCAGAAATGGAGTGAAAAGCAGGGCAGAGGTCCCATTATGGGCTCCCCTTTTCAAAAGAGGAAAGGCACCTTATTAGACATCGGCGACGTCCCAAGGGCTGGCGGTGTTACGACTGCCCTAGCCAAACGGGACACCGGGGAATCCAACACGGAACAACTGAGAGGGCATCACGCTCACTGCTCAGCTGATGTGTGTACGTTTAGCTTGGGTAAAAAGCAATTGTAGGCAATTATTACTGCCAAAGTCAGAGATTCTGGTTTTTAAAGGAAACCAAAGCACTGCCAAGTGGTCTGAAAACACAAGAGCCACGGGTGAGATCCAGCCTGGATGGGAGGCTGTCCCCTGTTCCTCCCCTCAGTCCACCCTGAAGGGCAAGGCAAGCAAGGGAAGAGAGCAGGGGCAGCCCCCCACCCCCCCCAAGCCCCCATACTGCGAGCTGGGGGGTCCCGGGCTGAGGCTGCTGCTTTGTGGCTCTGGAGGCAGCTAAGGCAGCGATTCAGCAGGAGGTGTTTTAAGCGTGTAGGGAGCGGAGACCTGGTCTACCTTGTGCAATCCTCCTGCACCCCCCTTGCAGAAAGGGGAGTACCCGAGATGGTACACCCAACTCCTTCCTATCAGCACGTGCACCTCTGAGGGCTGCTCACACCTACTTGCAAACCTCCCTGAGTACCCAAAGCGCAACTGCTTCCCACCCCTTCTCTTTGGTGCACCAGTATGTTTCCAGTACGTCTCCACACTGGCGTGTTATAGGGGCTTTTGATCAAGATGGACATAGAGGGCTTCAAGGTTTCACAGCCACCAAGAACAGACCATAGTGAACTTCAGTGCCTAAACCCTGGGGTTGGTGGGAAACAGCTGTTGGTACAGCACCTGGTCTGAGCAACACGTAAGCTTCAGAGGCTGAAGATCAGACCAGAGAACAAGCAGGGAGTCAGAGGCTTAGAGAACTGTGCAGATGGGATGCCCTGAGGTCTCTAGTCCAACCCCTTGCTCAAGGCACGGACAGCTAGACCGGCATCGTCCTAGACAAGATGCTTCTTGGCTTCAATGCTCTATATCAGTGCATCTCTGCTGTGCTCAGAGGGCTTATTTTTCTGCTTGCTTGTGATGTGAGTGCTGTTCTGGCTGGGCTGCTAGCTGGCTTGCATCAGCATGTATGTATTTTGGAATCAGTAATAGGGAAGGATGGCTGAAATGACACAGAAAAAAAAAAAAGGTCCCATAATTTTTCTGCGATCCCAGATTGTTCTGCCAAGAGCTTTCCTGCATAGCCACGGACACCTCCCACGGACACCCACCACACAGAGCAGGATTTATCTCGTCTAACATTTTACCTACAAGGCGGACTTCTATCATAAGCTCCCATTATAGCCTACAGAGAAAGATCACAGGTCCAACCAGCGCTGCATCCAATCCTAAACCTGGTATTTCATTTGGGTGGTTTGACCCCTGTCTTTAGCCTCTGAGTTTCTGAGCCTCCCACAAGAAAGAAGATAACTCCCTGTTATTTCTCAGGGCTATTACACACATCAGTACGGTAAATATTTTCAGGTCTGCAGATACTAACCATGATCAAGAGCACAGAAGAACCAGAGACGGAAACCTACTGTGAGAACTTCTGCTCTCTCTTATTCATCCTGATCACTAGAGCTGGACGAGTTGTTTGCAGCAAAAAATTTGGCAATGTTTCTTCATGAAATTTTTGGCACATAGACATTTTTGATTAATCTGTACCTTATGCAAACATATTCAAATCAAAATTGATGAGAACGTATTTCAGCCTGTGGACTAAACATAAAACTTTTCCCCATGACTAGAGCAAATTAGAAATTTCAAATGTGAAGTGAAATGTATTTATTCTTGGCAAAGAAAGGGACAAAACGAGAGCATCCTCACACATTTCTATTTGAATAAGTTAAATCACAACGTCCAGCCATAAGTCTTTCAAGAATTCATATGCTCTTCACAAGCTGGCTAGCAAATCACTTGGTATGACAAAGCAAAGTCAAATAATACTGGTAATTCTCCCTGATTGGATGAGTTCAAGCTGACAGGACTTCTATAAGCACATACATTTTTTCATTAGTTACTTCTGTGATTCTGTAATCGTAAACAAAATTCACCCAAGAAACATTTCTGAAAGAAAAGCAGCAGAGCACTGAAAACAAGCCTTGCCAACATGCAGGGGGAGGGAAGGTCATGAGATCCCACACCAGAGTGACAAGACATAAAATCCTGCTTGTGCAGCCACAGCTGCACAAGGTGCTCCGTGGGGACAGGAGATCCAGGGATAACCAGCTGGGTACCAGTGGTGGCCTGTCTGGTTTGTGACTGAGATTAGAGGCAGCATGATAAACCCCATACAAAGAAACACCTCCCTGCCCTCCGCAGCAAGAATTACTCAGGCTACGGGTTTCATCTCAGGGCTTCCATGGAAGGGGCTGAACTAAACCAACTCTGAGCATCATCCTGCCGGGAGAGCTTGGTGCAGCTACCCTATTGCACTGCTGTTCCTGGGAAAACAAACATTAGCAAATGCTTTTTTATGGAATTCATTTACCATAGCTCTTTCTGATGACAGGCTGCTGGGGAGCAGAGTTATGACATCCAGAAACTGACAACAAGAGCAATAAAACCTGACATATATCATGAAAGCCAAGCTATAGTACTATGTGTAATTAACAGAGAGTGTAATTATTCACCTCGAGAAGGACTTTGATGGATGCCTCACAGTAAATTCTTTCTTCCTGTGTTTCATCTCCTCTCTTTCACAGCAGCCAGGATGGCTAGCTTGCAACTTTTAGCTTTTCGCCCTGCTTCTTACCCAAAGATGTTGTATCTTTATGGCCTGCAGCCAGCCTTGGCCCAATCCCAAGCTCAATGCTTCATCTAACCCTGGAAGTGCTTAGCTGCACGGCTAGCTTCTGGAGCAGAGGGGCCATTCTCTTAGCACGGGATGGACCACATAGGCATGTGTATTAAAACTCTGAGCACACCCAGTATCACTCCGATATTCCCAGCATCCTGAGTAAAATCATACACGTACGAGCAGCCTTCCTTTTCTTAACAGCACCTGCCTCTCTAAAGTGCCCACTAAACCCTGACACGAGTTACAGCTGGAAGAGGAACGTTTATTTCCCCCAAATTCTTGGAATTGTCAAAAAATCAGAACAGAAAAGAGAGCATCAGGAAGGGTTTGAACGGTTGCCCAGTCCCAATAAGCTGCAGAGGAGGCACTTGAAAAGCCGCAGTACCATCCACGCAGTGGACTCGGTGGTATTTGTTGGCTTGTGCTGCTTTTGCATGGGAGGAGAAGCGACTGGGGAGGATTTGGCTCAAGGTCTGAAAAGCAGAGGGAGAAGCAGCTACTATACAAAATGTGATCATTTAAAAACATTGCAACCATGGGTAATGTGATCTAGCTGATGCACTGGAGACTGGATAGAAATTTAAGCTCAGTCACATGAATTTGAAGAGCTCCACAACCCTTAAATGAAAGAGAAATTCATAGCCTTGGGTCAAAATGACCGAAGCCTTATCTAAAATCCATTGAAGGCAACTAGAATGATTCCACAGGCTTTTGAGGGCGTTGGATCAGACCCCAGATGGATGCAAACCTCTGAAGTAGAGGCTATATAATCTTAACGCAGGAAGAGAGACATCTGAAAAGGCAGTGAAATGCTCAGTTGGGCTCTGTATGACTCAGTGATGAATGAATGTCCATGTTGCATCATTTCAAAAAGAGAAAGCTGGAGATGAAGGGAATCTGAAAAAGAACCCAGAAGAGAAATAAAAGGTCCTCTGATAATCACAGACTCCTAGCCACACAGCAGCTTTGGGTACACAATCTAAGCCAAACCTCAGAATTTGGCCAAATACCTTATAAATGCAAAGACAAAAAAAAAAAAAAACAACCCAACAATTTCAAAGCTGCAGCACATATATTAAAACCAAGAGAATCTGCACCTTTAGAGAACAGAAAGGCAATGGCATATACATTTTTGTAGGCACAGGGAGTGCAAAACAAATGGCTCAGACAGGCAAACACAGCTAAACGTTAATGGCATGGCTGTATTCTTTTAAATTGGGTAACTGCAACGTGTTCCGGGGAAAATGCTGGGACTTGAAAATGACATAGTCCAAGTTAGTAAAAAGTGATGTGTGTAGTAAGCTCTACAGAATCCTAAACAGACTACACAAATCCTCACGTCCCCAAATACCACTTCGATAAATTAGTCATTCTCATGTGATGCCCACCCAGAAAAAGGTACTGTTCAGGCTAATGAGTAGGAAAACTGAATCAGATCATAGGAAAAATAGCAAGCACTTATGGCAGAGAAGAACAATTTATAGTTTGAAAGAATTACGTGGCTGTAACTGAGAAGTCAAATATGCTATGGATGGGTATTGATTCACATAACCGAAATGAAGCCATAAAGTCTGTAAAGCATCTGATCAAAATCACTAAAGAAAGCACAGCTAAGATCTTGCCAGAAAAACAAAAAATATTCTAAATACTAGATATAACACAGCCATTTTTGCACACACACACACAAAAAAAAGAACAAAATTAGCTCAGGCTCTAAGCTAGTGATTTTTAATACACCATTTGGATATTATACAGTGAGTTTAAGCAAAGGCCACTTGGTATAAGTTCTGCTCCCGAGGTATTACAAAGAGTAATTGCACAGATCTTTGAGGGATTACGAGGTGTCAGACTTTTAATGGATGATGTTTTAATTTGGGTACAGGGAAGTTAACACAAAGAAATACTTTGGCAAGTGTTTCAGGAAGCCAGAAAGTGATGCTGATGCAGTACATAAAATACCTGTGGTCTAAAACACAACATTGTGGTCAGAGGTTGAGCAAAGATGGCTTAACTGGGGTTCCAGACAAAATAAATGCAACAGCAGGATGTCCACCTCACAATGTAAATTACATCTAAAGAGATTTATGAAGATGATAAACTGTGTTCCATTATTCACTCCAATTCTAACTAGGGTCAATATGTCCTTAAGGAATTACTGGAGCTACCTGCTATTGGGGAGATTAGAATAAGGGAATAAACAGTTAAGAACAGTGACACTAGTCCACCAGCTTAAAGTATCATCATGATGTTTTCTGGAAAAACATAATATGTGCATATCTTACCTGTTTAGACTGGTATTTCTAAGCAGAACAGACAGAAACTATTGCCAGGTTGACAAAGAAGTGCTAGTAATTTTATTTGCTCCTCTAAACTTCCTTCAATCTAGATAAATATGAAAGACACTAAGAAAAGAGACTACAAAGCACTTTCAAGTGGTTGTAAAAAATCTTTTGCCTAATTTTCACAAATAGTAAGCATTAGCTTGAGTTGGAAATGCAGACAGTAAGCACCTTGCAAAATCGGTCCATTTGTCTTTGGCATCACCTACAACTTCATAGATAAAGCTGAGGCTCTTTTACCAGGCAAGAAGAATTCGAAGGCACAAATAGTTCTTTGATGCCCACTGCCTAAAGCACAGCTACCTTCCTAGCTGAAAGCTGAAGGTTTAAAAAATTCCCTTATTTTCCTTTGGGTTGTAATTGGGCTAAAAAGTGCACGCCAAACACTGCTATCGCAGCAATGAGAAGTGGAGAGCATTTACACACTGAACTGTGTTTTCTGATGTATTCAAAACACATTTCAGCAAAACCTGAAATAAGGTTATCTGCGGTACGAGAGGCAGCAAATGTTTTGCAGTGCTTGAAGCAGTCCAAGAAAAAAAGGGCAAGAGGAAGAAATTTTAATTGCAAAGAGGAGGAATTCGGAAAGTAGCATATAATCATTTGTATTGGAATTTTGCAAAGTTCTTGATATTAACATCCCGGCTTTCATAGGAAATATCATATGATCTCTAATGGCAAAAGAAATAAATGATCCGCACCGTACTTTGATACACTATCCAAAGGATTACTCTTCTATCAGCATGGGGAGCCGCAGGCTGCAGCAGGGCACCTGATCGGTCCTTGCTCACAGAACCTGCCTCCATGGAGCTCCCATCAGGACATTCTCAAGCTTCTCATTTTCGGGCAGCTGACCCCACCTCACACTCCTTGGGTTGGAGAGATCTATCATCATGCCAGTATTAGGTGATATCGCTTCAGGCCATAACATATCGTGCCTGTAGAGGTGAAGGGAAACGGCAACCAAGGTTTAAATGGCAACCAAGGTTTAAAGTTGGCAGCATTCACAAGAAACATGAATTTAGCAGCTTTCAACAAATGTCCGTAACACAGAAGACAGAAAATGTGGTATCTGTTTGTCAGGCTCCAAGGACTGTGATAACAAGATGTGCAATAAATCAAGATTGAGTGGATTAACTACTCTCTATGTGAAGCCCAGCACTGGTATGTCAGTGGATTTAACAGGATGGGATAAAATTAGGAGACCAGTAGGAAACCTGTAAGGACATAAAGCCTGCCAATTATTGGGAATGAAATACACTGGGAGAGCTGGTGTGGGAAGCCCTAGGCTGGGAAATCTGGGAGTGGGGGGTGGAGGGTAGGAGGGGGCCCTGGCCAAGCCTTTCAGCCTGTGGTTGTTTCTAATCCGCTCCAGCCACCCTTCAGTTCTATATGCCGTGCGGCCTTGTGGCATCTAGGAGATGAGCCCTACAACCCCTATTACTCTGCTTTAGTATTGTGGGGCCTTCATGGAGGCCCCTTCCCCAAGTTCCCCTACAGGGCTGCAACGCACGAAGCGCGCTGAGCTGCCCGGCACGGCCGAGCCAGCCAAACGGTTGAGTCACGGCCGGTGACACCGATGGGCAGCAAGCCCTGGGCTAGGGACGGAGATGTGCAGATCCTGCGGCAAAAGCCCACGGCCCCCCGCTTCCTCCTGTGCCACTGGGCTTTCAGTAGTTTGTTTCTCTCGCCCACTCGTTCCCAGCTACTGAGTCATGGGTTCCTGAGGCTTTTTCTGGTCCATGTGGAAATGCTATTTCCAGAGCACACAGGTTCAAACACTCTGCTTCGTGGCCTCCTTCTCATGGCTATATTTCCCTTTCTGCAGCCCCCTCCCCATCTTTTTTCTCTCTCTCCCCTTCATTATTGTGGTAAGGGAAGGAAAGGAAAAGAAACACTTCAGAAATGAAAGATTAGTTTGCTGTATCATAAAGATGCGCTTTGTAATCACTTTCCTTTAAGCAAAGAATTAAAAGATAATAAAAGCCCTAATTAAGGACCTCGTTAGCTTAACTAGATTTTCATATGCAAAGTGATGTTCGCCACGTGCCGCTGCTGTCTGAAAATGCCGCCTGGTCTTACGTGGAAAGCACCTGTGCCAACTCCCAACTGTGTTTTCCTCCTTCATTTCACTTATTCCTTCTTCTTTCCCTCTCCTTCCCTCCCTGTGCCAGGGCTCGGTGGGCGCGGGCTGACGCGAGGCTGCCTGGCGCTGGGTGCGTGCGAGGTCAGACTCGGCGTTGCCTTATGGACCACGTGGAAGAAATGTGCATCAGACAAAAGGGCACAGAAGATGGAGGAGAGCAGAAAGGGCCAACAAGAGCTGAGACGGCCCAAGAGGAAGCACACAGGAACCCCTCAGGCCAAACTGGTCTGATGGCAGGTGGCCACTGCCTAGGTGGAGGATATATCCCAGTCCCACCGAGCACAAGAACGGTTTGGGTGGCTCTGGACTGCCACAGGGCAGAGCTGGAGGGAGGACATACTGGCTGGGGCTACCCCGGTTTTGCCCCTGTTACAGAACCTAGCTGAGATTTGGGCAAACACTTGCATGAAGGGTTTGGCTTCACCCTTGACCAGAAGCAAAAGCTGGATCCTTGGTGACACTGTCTGAGGGGCTTTCCAGAGCTCTGTTCTCAGTCCCACACGACCCGTGGTGCAGTCTGGCAGGCAGACAGGTAGCTGTTTGGGGACGTGCTTGATAGAAGCAATTAAGAAATCATTATTCCACAGTAACTTCGAGCAGGTGAGTGAACAAAACGCCTGCTCGCTGCTGTGTGAGAAAGCAGCCTGGCTGAGCAAGGAGCACTCCGTTATCTGCTGCACAGCCAGCAGGCACTGCCCAGCAGAGGCCACGGCAGAGCCAGGAGCAGGCGTCCACCAGGCTGTAACAATCTGATAAATTCCTACAGCTGGGAACTCAGCACGAGATGGGAATCGGGATTTTCATCCTCGTTAAAACTGTAATCGGAGCCTCATTCTACTTCGTTTAGACCCTGCTGCGAACGTGAGCAAAAACCGCAGGGTGCTGAGCAGGGAGGTCACCCCGGGGCAACGGCGAGCAGCACACCGGCCAGGAGCAGCGGGAGGCTGGAGGGAGGGCACCGAGGCAGGACCGGTGTGGCTTGCATGCATCTCATGTAGGTATGCAAAGACCCCTGTTGTGAGCTCCCCAGCTTTCAACATTATTTTTTTTTTTTTAATCCAAGAATAAGAAAGCAAACGTTCTCTAGTGTTGAGTAGAGACAGGTTTGAAATGGAGCCTCAGGGCTTCCCCTTCAGCTTGAGCCTCTCAGTGTGAGCTGCTGGGCACTTTCACCCCAAACCTGGTGGACCTCAGATCTCTGTCTGAACCACCGGTGATACAGTCAATAGCTCCCATCTCAACTCTTAGTCCAGGGAAAGCCTTAAGGAGATCTGATACAGCCCTACTAGACTGAAGACTGGGTCGATCCGTTTATTAGCTGAGAATTTTCTTCATTTAATATAATTGATTCTTGCCTTTCCTCTAGAAAACATGGGAGTGGCTTGATACAGGGGAGGTTCACTTAGTCTGAGAACAGAGATGAGAAGCTATAAGCCAGAGATCCAGATGTTGCATCCAGCAGACGTCAGCATCCTGGCTGGGCCCATCTCCCATCATTGCATGTACTTGTGCAGAAGAGGAAATTGCCGATGTGCCTTAAATATAGTTTTAAAACAATCAACAACATTCAAAGTACTTTACTACATTATGGGTTGAGAGTGAGGCAATTCGTTAGTGAGGCTCAGGCAAACTACCTTAATTTGGCCTTCCACCACTTCCCACCTTGTGGACCAACAAGTGTATCGCAACTATTAGAACAACTTCACCAAATGTTACAATTACTCATGTCAAATGAAAATGTAATGCAGTTAACACGCATGCTGGCTCCCCGCTGCTCCTGCTGATGATTATTGCTATTAGAGCATGACCAAACAGTCATTCAAATATAAACAGCAGATTTGTCTCGATGATGTTCGTGGCCCGTTTTATTCGCTTTCTGCGAACATTAACACAAATGGCTTTGGTTTGCGAGACTGTCCCTGGGGAGACAGACAGAGTCAGGAGGACCTGTGCTGACTACGTATCAGCTGAACTATCTGCACAGGAAGATTTTGCATGGTGCTCTGTGAAACTTGACAGCCACCTCATCAGAGAGAAAAAAAGAGAGCTATGCAAGTCCAAGTGCTGGTCGCACAAGGTGAGCACACGGCACCTGAAGAAAAAATCATGCCCATCCGCTGATGGGCAACTCTCACAGAGGCACATTCCTGCTGGCCATTTGGGAAAGGCTTAGGAATGAGAGCTACATCGAAACGTGGTATCCAGCTCATTTGCAAGAGTTTCTGATCCAAAGCCTCCTAAAGGAAAAGGTGTCTTTCCCTTGACTGAAACGGTTTGTGTGTTACAGAGTAACATGTGGGACTAAATTCACTAAAAGCTCTGCTTGTTGTGAAAAGATTACCTGATTAAGAAGATTAATTATTATTATTATTGCTCTCACTTCTATGTCGCCCATTAGTGGAATTCCTTATCTCTACATCAGTTTCCAAGACAGGAGCTCTATGGCTCTCTCCATCTTGTATGAGCTGCTTACTGTAAGTGCGTTTTGCCTCGTGAAGATGAGAGCTAATCCTAATGGCCACTGATGCGATTAAGTTGTGCAGCTGACTGCACAACTTCTCCTTCACAAAAGGACGGATGCAGAAGGTGGCAATGTCAGGATGCCAGGGATCCAGCTAATTACCTTACTGCACCAAGGCCATGACTCTTGCCAGATGCTTTGATAACAGCTCCCGTTTATCTCCTCCACAGAAGCACGTACTCAGGAATATGCATACTGAGGAAAGGCTAAGGCTCCTGCACATCTCAGGACTGATTTTGAGGCCAGTCCACAGTCTCCCAGCTTGCATAAATTTTGTGAGAGGCGTCAGCCACCTCCAAGGAGCACGGTGCCCTGCGGGGAGCTGCCGGTTGGTGCAGAGAGAACAGACCAAGGGCCTGAGTCAGGAAAACGAGTAAGAATGCAGGAAATGCAGTCAGCACATGTTCTTCAAAATCCTTTTTGGTGGAAAGTTAAATACAGGACAGTAATACCTCTGGTATATAAAAGTCAGGCAGACTACAGAAAAGTGCTGGTTTGGATATGAATATGGAGCTGTGAGGAGTCATTCCCAAGTTGACTTCTGGTACCAGTTCAAATGAGAGGTTACTAGCTGTGCAACGTGCCAAGAGCTAGGATGTCTGGAGTGCCCCCTCATGCTTATTCTTGTTTGAGTGTTTCTTCACACAGCAGAAAGATTAGGTTTCTTCAGGCTGGAGCACAGATGATGGAGAAGTACTGTGACACATAAGCATCATAGATCAAGTGAATAAGAAAGAACTTTCACTGTCTTTTTCCAGCAGAAGCAATGGAAACTCCATGCAGCAGACAGGTGATGAGCAAATGCAAAATAGAGCTGGTGGAGCAGAGTTCAGCTGTGGAACTCACTGCCACAGGACACTGCAGGACCTCAAAGAGGCATGAGGCAAATTCACAAGGAACTACAGAGCACAAAGGGAACGCTACTGGCTCAGGAGATCCCCTGTGCCACAAATCACTGGAGGCTCAGAGAGTGTAACAGAGCAGTATCATTATATACTTACACCACCCGTACATTTTTCTCTTGGCATCTGCTATAGGTCACCGCTGGAGACATATGGGGGAAAGGCAGCTAGCTAGACAGATCCTTGGTTCTGCCTGGTACGGCAGTTCTTATGTGGCTGACTAATTGGGTAAGCTGTATGGCTCAGATCCTTAGGCAGGAAGCTAGGCACGTCTGTGCTTAGAGAGCTATGAAATCTGTTTCTTTTTCCTTCTCTTCTTTTTTTCCTTTTTCTTTTTTTTTCTTTTTTTTTTTTTTTTTCCCCCATTGCCTTTCCTACTTCAGGGAACCCATAGACCATCCCAAAGAATGGAGCAGGAGCTTGCAGCAGTCTGAGAGGAAACAGTCTCAGATCTACACATGACCAGGATAGGATGCGATGAAGGGACATCATCATCATCACACACATCTGCTCCCTTGCACTGAGTACCAGCAGGAGAGGTGTGTGAGCAGCAATCCTAAGCAAATTCAGAGGCTGAAAGTGCCAGCCCAGCATGGCAAGGTACTCTGAGGATGATCTTCCTAATATGTCAACGTGAGTGTAAGATAGTACAGACAGGCACAGCAAATGTGAGATAAAAATATGGAGGTGCACAGGTATCTACAAAAGAAAGAGGGGACAGAAGTACATCTGCAAACACTTTTTACAGTGCACATATTTATAGCATTTATCAGAATCCATCCATCCATGCACTCTACAGGAAAATGCAGCCTGCAAGGCAATGGCTTGTCTGAAATCAGGTGTGTGTGAGCATCCTCTAGGACTGTGCTAAGGTATATGCACACCAACATACCAAATAAGCAAGCAGCAGAGAGCAGGGTAAGGGTAAAAGGGCATTTCATGGGGAGACATGGGGGTGGGGTGCAGGGTCACTCCCCAGGTGGAGCAGAGGAGGATCTGGGGAACAATCCTCAAGGAGGCTTTTCCTATGCAGGCAAAGTGAAATTCATTCCAATGACAGTGTTTCTGTGAGCAAAGGGAGATATTTCAGGCATGCAGAAGAGGAAGGCATCTGTCCCACTCAGCGAGCAAAGAGCTGAGCAGCTGAAAATACTTGTGTCAAATCCCCACTTAGGCATCTCTTCCCCCTCCAGCCCTTGTTCTCCCGCCCTGCGCTTCCCCATTCATTTCTCATTCTGCAGCTCTTCAGCACTAGGCCCTTCTCCTGATTAACATTTCAAACCCATTGATAGTTTATGCTGGCTTAGACAAACCCATCATCATTAGCACTTCAAAAACCTGTCCAGCTTTCCCTCCCAGAGTCACAGGTGCTACCCTCAGCTGCTGGGGGGGGGGAAATACGGTCCCCACAACAGGCTCTGGGGGAGGCCAACAGGAGGTACCAGCTCACAGCCCTGGCAGGTGGGGAGACCACAGTCCCTGGGCTCCCTTGGATCCAGGCAGCAGATAACGCATGAGAGCATCTAGCAGGAGGGCAGAGGGCCGCAGGCATCTTCTCCTCTCCTAGGTCTTACAGCAATGTGCTGTAGCACACCAGAGCCTGTGCTGGAAGCATTTCTCATTTCCCAGAGACAAACTGAGCCAATGTGCTAAATATGGCTGTTTGCTTCCAGCCTGGCCAAACCAGAGAGTTATTCATAGCTGGGGTTTGCTGGGGCTGCTGTGGATACAATCTGCATACAGAAGGCTAGGTGTTTTTCCCAGTGACCTGTATCTCCTGTGTTTATAGAGCAGGAAGAGGTGGAAAGTAAATAAATAACCCAGGGAGACCGGGAATGATGCAAGAACAGGTGTCTTGGTGAGCTGCCCATGTCTGGCCTGAGCTGCAGCCAAGAGATACAAAGGCCATAGATAAATGCAGACTAACAGGAGGAAAAGAGTGATGAGCTGGAAGATGCTCTCTGTGACAGCTGGATACAAGTCTGTTACCGAACTGCCAGGAAGGCTTGGATGTGCTTCCTTATCTTCTTTCTCCTGGAGGTACCTAAATCCTCCCCTTCAGGCAGGGTCACTCCACATATCATCCATTTTCAAAGAATGACATCTTGTCTTCTGCAGTGGGGATCAGGTGGCAATCAACATTGCCCTGGGGATGAAGGCTGTAACAGTGCCCATGAGATTTCTACCTTACTTCAGCTAATGTCAGCTGGATCTTGGAGTGAGCTTGGGACTGGTCCAGAGAGAAAAACCTTCCTGACAGTGGCTGAAAAGACATGGGTTTGCCCAGCAGACCTGCTTTTCATCTGGGATGGAAGTAAAGGGGTCAACATGATGCTGAAGCACACATCCTCCTAGGTCTGTCTTGGATGCAAAATTTCATTTAGGTCAGACTGACATTAAAGTAATGACTGGGCAATCACTGGGAAAAAAAGACCGCTGGAATTACTGCACCTCAAGCAGCTCTCTGGGCCCTCATATGTTATGTTTGTGGAGTGCACATTCATGAGGAGGCTCTGAAATGCTGCTGAGCCTGCGTGCATCAGAGCCGCTGTGGAAAAGCAACCACCTCTCGTGTAGCTGCTTAGCAGCACGCACCGAGCCCACACAGAGGTCATACTGGAGAGAAAGGGATTATTTATAAGGCGACTAAAACCTTCCTACCGGAGCCCAGAACTAATGCTGAACAGCAAAATGATAGAAGAAAAAGCTGTCACATGCTTCTGGAGCTGAGGCCTGAGGAATGTGATTCCCCAAGCAAGAGCCATCCAGGCAGGCTGGGGGGGGAGATGGCACACCTGCAAAACTCCCAGCACCCAGAGCTGTCCCAGGCTCCCTCTTCTCCTGATGCTCTTCTTCAGCTACAACCCAATGCTCCAGAGCCTTCTTCCATCAAGCATCCCAAGCAGTCTGCCAAGGCACAGCATCCTTATCAATCCTGCTCCAAATAAATCTGTGCAGGAACCAGGAGCACAACA
The DNA here is from genome assembly GCA_035590215.1 of Microhierax caerulescens. NCBI lineage: Eukaryota > Metazoa > Chordata > Aves > Falconiformes > Falconidae > Microhierax > Microhierax caerulescens. The sequence goes on along the minus strand of JAVJGJ010000057.1, from coordinate 4,950,575 downwards.
CACTCTACCTTGTCTCCCTACAGACATTTAATAGGAAGACTCTACAGACCTATTCAGAGACTCTGCCACTGCATTAGTTTTGGCACATAAGTCCCCACATGCTCTGGAAGGCACATGTGGCTGTGATGAGCCTGCCAATGGCCTGAGAAATCAGCCATGGCAGATCAGTTCCCAAGTAGGCAGTATAAAATTCCCAATTTTTTTGCACAAGCTCACCTCATTACAGATGTGACACCCCTAGTTCTCACCAGAAAAAAAAAAACAACAAAAACAACAAAACAATTCCCTGCACAGCTTCCCATCCTCTCCTGCACAGGACATATGTGAGCATCCCTAAGGCACACCTCCTTCTCCCCTACCTGCTCCCTTGAGACCCTCCCCATCTAGCACTTAGTTCAGTGAACATGCTAGGGTGAGTCTTACAATTTTGCACGGCCATCATCTGGTAGCAACCGCAAACTTTGCTTGCCAGTGAGATACAAAGGGACAGGGTAGGGAAGGAGGTCAGTGCAAGCACAGATGTTACTTTAGAGGCTCCACACTCTTCCTGCTATCCACCAGGAGACCATGCCTGGGGGAGCATCCCATCTCCATGTTCCTGTGAGGCAAGTACTCAGGTGCTGACAGCATTTAGGACAGCAGCTGAGTTTCACAAGTGATTCTGTGGTCAAAACTATGTTGCCATCTTCCAAGACCCATTCAGCCTGACAGTCACCCCTCAGCTATGTGACTCCCTTGTTCCTGCAAATATTTGTTCCCTCTACACCCCCACCAGCTTCCCTGCCCCAGCCTGCTATCTTCTGACCTGAAAATAAAATACCCTTGTTTATGGCACAGTCGCCGGGTTTTAAAGCTGAGCTCCCTGGAGGCTTCAGTCATAATTTCTGGCCTCCCTGCCTGTAAGCAGCAAGAGGCTGGGGATCGGATGCCAGCGGCTGTGACAGCATCTGTACAGCCAAACGCACCAGGCTCGGCAATGCAGAGCCGGCCCGAGGCAGCAGCTCGGGTCTGTTGCAGGATGCTGACAGAAGGGGGCAAAATCCATCTGCAGTCAGAGCTTGTTCCCTGCTTTTGCTTCCCTTGCTTTCTCTCACCTCCCAACCCTTCAGCCCTGATCCCTCTGACAGCCCCTGGCCAGGCTGGCTGCCCCTGCAGAGGGGACACTTTCACACCCCCCGGAGGAGCTGGCTGCCAGGACAGCCTGCAGCCTGACCTGGGGTGCTCCCCTGACCTGCACCCCAGGACACGACAGCCTTGCTGCCCCCCGGGGCACGGACCAGCTCACACCATCGCACCCACCCCACTCTCCTCCACGGGACTTGGAGCAGCCCCAGCACAAGAGGGTCCCTGGTCGACAAGCACATGGATGTGAGTTAGCGAGTGGGTGCTGTGGGCCATGCTGCGCCCAGCCGGAATGCTGAGCTGCTGCACACTCACTGCTGAGCTGGCTGGTGGTGCTGAGAGCAGCAGAAAAGCTGATGGAGTTGCAAGGAGTGTCCAGAGCAATGGGTGAGAGAAATGGGGCAGCAGGGTGACAAGCTTCCTTCCCACGCCACACGCACTTGGGGTCAGATTCTCCTGCACCTTGCACCTCTGTGGTTCAAGGGAGGGTGGGTGCAAACCATGGCAGGGTCCCACTGTGCCCAGTGCTGGGCAGTGGGCATGCAGAGCCGCTCAGCCATCTACCAGATCTGGGGCAGGACACAGCAAAAGTGTTTTGGGACACGGGGAGCACAGCGAGTTTCCAAATGACAGTGTGTTACTTTAAATCCTTCCCCACAGCACTTTGGGAGCAGCTTTTACCTTTAGAAAAGTCCCAGTGCAGCCGCCATCACATCTCAGGGCACTGGGAGTTTCAATTCCTTGTGAGCTGATAATCTAGGGATGTATAGGCGTGCGTGCCTTTTGTCAAGAAAGCCACGAAAAATGGGAACAGGAAAGGAACAGGAAAGCAGACAATTCTTCTCAAACAGTATTACGCACATCACACGCCCCCCCCCCCCCCTTTTTTTTTTTCCTGTGAGTAAGCAACATTTTCTCTCTCCTCTCCTCCTCAGCTGTCTTGGTGACTTCTATTTCTGTATA
>JAVJGJ010000057.1:4914101-4934382 GCA_035590215.1 Microhierax caerulescens | reverse complement strand
AAGGCACAGAGGAAAGACAGTGATTGGGGGGGGGTGGGGGGGGGGTGGGGGGGGGAAGATAGTGGGGAAAATGCAGGAGAAGCCTAGGGACTGGATAATACAGAATTAGCCGTATGACAAGGACATTGGCAAATGCAAGTGTAAAGACAGCACTTGTTTTTTCAGGTATGCTAAAGACTGCAGACTGTAGTGCGGGGGCTTTAAAAGTCTTTCATACAATCTTAATCAGTTTCTTTTTCTGCCTCTTTCCCTTCCTCTCTCCCTTTCCTCTTTTTGTAGGCTTTGAGGCTCTTTTAATATTTTTTTTAAGTGAATCTTTCCCTTCTCCTTCCTCCTCCTCCTCCTCCTCCCTTATCCAGCCCCCACTTTTTTCCAAGCTGGCTCATCCTCCCTGCCCCCCGGAGGGGCACTGGTAGGAAGGCAGAGGAGCAGTCTGAGCTGAACTTGTCAGACAGAGGAAATTTGATAAATGCCATCAGAATGGAAGACGATAGAAATTAAAGAGGTGTCTCTTTCCTTCTTTTCAGTAACTGTGCCTGAACAGCCATACCACCCCACAACAGATCTGACAAGCTAAGCAGAGCTGAGAAACGAACTGTCACTATTTGGATGGAAGAAACTGCAAATAACAGCGTTAGTGACTCAGAAAGGCATTGGTGCTGCCGCAGGGCCCTAGGAGGGATGCGCTGTGTGCAGCTTTGAAGTGTCCCCCCCATGAGCTACCAGCCCCTATGCTACATTTTAAAAAAGCGACAGGCACTCGGTAACCCTCTTTTCACCGAGTGGGTCTTCGGGTTTGCCTGCGTGGGCAAGTTTTACCACTCGTATTTAAGATTTTGAGAAAACACACCTGCACCCATTAACCCCCCCATACCACCCGTCCTCTCTCACAAACAGCCTCATTCACTTGAACTCCCCCTGCATGTAACCCCAGTTAAAATCCACATTTCCCATTACACCTGCACAACCTGCCCACCTGGATTAACCCTCAGGCTCTAAGGTCATTCTCAAGGACAGGATTTAATAACGCTCTAAGCCAAGAAATTTGCTAGCATCATGGCTGTGCTATAATCCCACTGCTGTATGTTCTATTTGTACAGCAACCTATCGAGCCATTCCTGTTGGAAGCAGCAGCAGACGTATGTTGGTTTAGCTGATGTGGTGGGAGGACACTCCGACTCCGTTAAACACCTGTTATATTCCGGCGCAGAGGAGGCTGCACTTCAGCCCGGGTACGAATATCACGCACGTCTGCCGTAAGGAACTTGGGGATCAATGAAATGAAATGAGCTACTGAAATATATGCTAATATTCCAACTAGATACATAAACCAGAAGACTGGGTGGTTTGAAATGCGGTTTATGAATATGCAACACTCAATTTAAAATAATTGTGCAGTTCAACAAATACAAAAAGGGAAAATTTGGGGACAGACTCTGTTTGGTAGTCTTGTTTAATTGGCTATAATTCTACTTCACGGCAGTATAGATTTTAAAATGTGTCATAACCAGAGTTGGGAAAGTTACAGAATCTGTATTACAGGAGAATTTTCCCCAGTCAAACGATGGTTGCTCTGACCATCAAAACCTTCTCTCTTTTGCATTTGCTTTCTGCACACATGTTTAGCAATTGGGAGCTGCTCCCATTAAATGCTGGCAGAAAGCCATTTCCAGCTTGCCAACCCACGTACCGGTAATGACAGAGAACAAAGAAGAAGCTCAAACACATCCACACATTCGCATCGGAAGTTGTACTTTATGTTGGACCAGACACTGCTTGTCACAGCCGAGGAGGAGCTCCCAAAATCTCTTGCTGCAACTCTGGCTCCAAAGCAATCAGAGAAGCCAGTTGCACATGCCTCACTGGGTAAAATGTTTGTGCTCACACAATAACTGTATGCAATTGTGTGTGCACAGACTACCTTTAAACTCCCACCCAGCCAAAGAACTGCAGAGCTGCTTGAATCTCCTAGGAGTGATGCTTCAGGACAAGCCTGGTGGGTGGAAAAGCTATACACAGGTTCCAAGCCTTTAGTTCTTATCTCTTTCCTTTTCATAAATTGATTCCTCTTCCACAAACAGTGACAGCCGCTGGTTTCTTCATAACTCCCTTCGGCTACAGGAGATAGCCTCAGCAAATCAGGAAAATAAGGCAAGAGAGTGTGACCCACCACAACTAAAGCCGATCCAATAGCAAACCTCTGATGCTTGCCGCTCAACTGATTTAAAACATTAAAAAAGGGGGGGGGGGAACCCAAAGGAAAGCACAAACGCAAAAGGAGCTATACAAGTAAGCAAACAATCATTCCTTGAGTAAAGTCCAAGGTAACTGCCCTCAGCTCACAGGCATTTGTAATAGCCGACAAGTGAATCACTGTGAATTAGCCATCCAGGTCCAACAACCACCAGCCGATGCCTTTTCAGAAAACAGATACCACTTTGTTTAAAAGAAAATGCAGCAAGGGATTGCCACTGCATAGGGATGCAGCAAGCAGGGGAGTGAAGGTAGCAGGCAAGGGGAGGAGAGGAGGTGCTGATCTTACTTTCTACCTCTCGAGCACTAAGAATTAGGCTTTAATTTGTGCTGCCTCAGCAGGACTTGGACAGGTGGGCACTGGGGACACTGATCCATCGCTGATGGAGTAGCAGCCCCTGCAGTGTCACTGGGGCAGGGAGTTTTTACAGCATGTTGGTTTGATCTGCTGCTTCTGACTGATCATTCCACATGTTTATCTCCTTCTTTCCCTGCTACCGTGGCTGTGCTAGTGGCACTGGGGTTCCTGACCTCCCAAATTTACACAAGTAGGGAGCAAGGAGGAGTTGGAGTCCCAGAATCACCACAACTGACCTTCTATAACTCACTGTCACCCATCTGTGACTGTCTGGCTATAGCAGAGGCTCAGATCCAGGCTCCAAGGATGCTAGGGGGGCAGGCCAGGAGGTGTAACCCGATGTCCTGGCTGCTGCAGGGGAAAGGGAGAGGATGAGGATAATCAAATAAATACACCTTTGCTTCAGCTTAGTACCTTCTGAGTTCACATTAGGTAGTAAGTCCAGCATGTTCTTTCACAGGATTGCTCCCAGCCTGCTATTCCCTGACACATAAACACACACTTCATTATCTCTGATGAAGTACAGCCCCTTGCACGTGTTCTTCCTGAATTTCAAGGCGATTCATGCATTTTGTTCCAGCCCTGTCCACAAGCATGCCTACGATCCCACAAACACTAAACAGAAAAGCTCCTTTGCTATCCTATCATCCGGCTCATGAAAGAAGCCACCGAGCAATAACTGATGTAGGGCTGACCCCTGCCACCCCACCACCTTCCACTCTGACAGAGAACCATCAGCAGCTCCTGTCTGGGCACAACAGATGTGACCACCCTTTGCCATTGCAACGGAGCTTCTCTAATGTGCTTATAGGGGGTGCCATGAGAGTGTCAAAAGCCTTAATAAAGGGAAAGTGCATGATACCTGCTGTTTGTATCCCATAGGTAAGGCCAGTTACCCAGACAGAAGAGGAGATAAGGCTAGTTAGGATGGCATCAGTTTAGGTGGCTCTGCCTTGGGGAGCAAGGATGGACTCTTCTTGGTGTCACTTCCAGGCTCTGAGCTGAGCTAGCAGCACAGAGATCTTGGGGTAGCAGTGCCTCAGTGCAGCCTTGCACTAGATAACACGGACAGCTGCTTGAGGCATGGCAGCTTGGTGAGGAAGGGGTGCCTCTGAAATGCACTGAGAGCCACGAGACCTGTGAGATAGATGCTGCAATGGCTTTTGGGAAACAGAGTCAGCTGCTGTGAGTTTACAATTTCCAGAAAGATTCAAAGTGCTGAATGTGCAATTTCTCATTGTACACATTATTTGCTGGGAGAAAGTTTTGTATTGCCACTAACACCAAAGCTTCCCATGATCTCCTCAGTCCTCTGTCGTTTCACATTGTAATTAGAGAGGCATTTGCTTCAGCCTGCTCTCTCTCCCACGCTACCTATCATTTCTGTTGGAGGATCCCACCTTTGCCTGGCTTATGTACCCTTGCCTGTTTACTTGAGAAAGAAAGTGAGGTCGGAGAGGAAATTTCTATCCATTACTGAGCTGTTAAAGCATCAGTGAATATGTGTTATTAGCTTATTTTAACTTAATTTATTGTTGAACATACAATAACTGTCAGAATAAATCACTTGTAAAGGCCAACAAAACTCCCCTGTATCTTGGAGAACAATGTTTCTATAAAATACTGGCAGCCTTGTGCACTGCTGGCATTAATTTTAAAGCCCCATCCCAAGAAATTCCAAACAAACTGGAATCCTCCCTGGCAAATGCATCTTCTTCTGAACTTCCTGAGACTGGGTGTCAAAACAATGTGTGCCCCTAGGTTACACAGCCTGAGGCTGACTTGCCAGTTATGAAGTGCAGAAGGAGTTGGAGTGTCTACTCATTACCTGTACAATCACAAAGCCCATAACTTCTACACACTCCCCGCAGCCATTCCCAAACCAAAACTGAGCAGTCCCATATTCCTGGCTGATCCAGGTCATGCCCTTACAGACATTCCCTCCTTGAGGACACAGGACCGCTGTTGATAGACCTACTAAGCATCTCCTCTGGGTTTCTTCACTGCTCCCCAGCCTCATACCTGCTTAACCACCCCTGCACCAACACTTCCAGCTCCTGCCAACACCTCTAACACCACACAGCCCCTTGATCTGGGCTATGCTCTGGGCAACCTCTCACTGGGAGAAGCATCAGCCCTGGAAAAGGATGGCTGAGCGTTCACCCTGCCTCCTACATGTGCAGTTGGTACAAGTGGGGCCTGTTTTCTGGAGTTCACTCCCCAACCCCCCCACTGCCCTGCCAACACTCACTGCACCTCCACAGCTTTGCCAGGGAAACCTGTGGCAGGGCAACGGGGACAGGTACATCAGGGCAGGGATGAGGAACAAAGAAAGCACAGCATCCCAGAGTCGAAGAACAACGACGTTTGGACTGAAGCCAAGCAAATCAGATGATTAAAGAGATAAGGTTTTTTTCCCAAGAGGGAAAAAAAAAAAAAAAGTCCCAAATCTTTCTTTTCCTGGACTTTTTGATTTTGTTGGGGTTGTTTTGTTGGTGTGGGTTTTTTTCCTGTTGTTGTTTTAATCTTGTGTTTTCAATTTCAATTTCAATCTCTCTCTCCTTTTTCTGAATACATATTTGCATCAGTGCCATAAGCAGCGGTAGAGATCTCTGACAGACCAAACTGTTAAGCACAGCAAGCTGATAGCTGAGGACATCAGTAGGTGGGAAATGCTACCGTTTCAAATAGTCTACCCTTAGCTGCTGAAATTCGGGCCATAGTTTTCAAAAGGTAGCAAGTGTTCAAAACAAGAGGATTGCTTTATCAATAAGAATCCTTACTTCTCCACATGCAGTCTGAGACAGCAGTGTTTTTGTCCATGGCTTAATGGTGAAACATTTTGTGCCTCCAATTTAATTGCAGGCATAAAATTGATGACCAGCCAGGCACTGATCAAGTGGCATAAAAATTGCATCTGAAAGCAAGTAGGGTTCTTCTTTTTTTTTTTTTTTTTTTTTTTTAATGTGGAACAAATAGGAAGAAAAGTTTGTAGATTAAATCATTTGCCCAGACAATACCTTCTGCCTTCCCTATTTCTGGAAATATGTCAGTGAAGATCATAATTTCATTCCTGGGTGAAGGTATCTGGGTCTTCTGGTACAACACCCCCATGAAGTCAGAACTGAACATCTCATAGGAGGTGATGCAAACCCTGCAGTGGGATGCCAAGCTCAGCACCTGCAAAAGGATGTTTGCACACCTCAGTGCTACTGTTGGTCTCCCATTCCAATGCAGCAGTAGCCAAACGAGCCAGACTGTGTGCATGGTCCTGTGTAAATACGGAAAAATGCTCTGCTTGCCCCAAGTGTTTTCATTTTAAGGCCAGGCACCTAGTACCTTATATTGGAGGAGAATACGATCAATATAAAGTCTAAGTCATAGTGTACTTTTATTTCCTTTGGTTTCCTAATACAAACAACTTATCTGACTGCCCTTCAGCCAATATTCAATTAGGGGCCTAATCAGTTGCTAGGTGTAACTCAGCTGGGACAAAAAAATACTGGAAGGAAGAGAGAACAGTTCCTTTACTGCTGTGCTTCCCAATGGAGCAGCAGGGCTGGGGGCTGTGGATGACCAGCTCTCACCTCCTCCCCTCTGCCGACTCCTCACATCTGACCCTACTACCCAGAGGTGCCCAGCTCTCCCAGCTCCCCCAGATGGTTTTACCCTGCAAAAGCTTGCAGGTCATAAATTGCCACCGCCTTAGACCACATTCAGAGCCCCGCTGCGGTCCTATGGCACTAGTGGAGCCACAAAGAGAGACCAACAGATGCAGGAGCTTGAGCCCCGGCAAGTGGCAGCTTCCCACCAGCTCCGCTGAGGATGCTGCCAACCCTCCTGTTCCCACGTTACCTGCTTAAACCCTCTCTTCACCCTCTCCCCAGCTTCTAGTGCAGCTAGGTAGTGCAACTAAACCTGCCTCTGTAGTCACCCCCGTTTATTAAGCTCCTTTTCAGTAAAACCCAGTCCATCTAGTTTAGTTCCCACCGAAAGCCAAGTGCAGGCAAAGAGGTACCCCAGAAGAACCGCTCCAGGCGTGTGTTTTCTTCTGCTGTGGCACAAATCCCCTCTGTGTCAGGTGCTATCGTAATACAGATATTAATAGAAATGGTCTCTCTTTATGGCTTTTTCATGTTTGTGTTTCTAAAATATTCCGGTCATCTGGAATACCTACCATTTTAAAAGACACAGTGACATGGTACTTTACAGGCACATGCTATTTTCTCTTCTGAGAACTTTGCTTTTGTTCCTTCTTGTTCTGTTGCTTTTCTTTTATTAAATAAAGGCATCCAGAAGAGTAGTGCAGGTCTGCACTTTGTGCTTGAAGACCAAGACAAACAGCAATGTTGCCATGGATTTTTTTAAACTCCAAATAAAAATAAACAAACATATCTTGGCAGTGTTTGGAATAGAAGCTAGTGAATAATTCACAATGAATAATTGATTTGTTGAATTTAGCTTGGTGGGTTTTTTTTTTTTTGTTCTGCTGGTGGAATGCGCACTACCAGATGGTGAGTTCAATAAATGTATTTGTTTTTCCAATTTACTTGATGGATTTCCCCCCCAAATTTTTCCCCCCTCTAAGGTGAAGTCTGAAATTCCAGATGGTTTGACTAGTGGCCAGATAAGTCACAATGTATTGTTTCAGCTTCCTTTTTAGAAAGGTGGCAAGAATGATAACAGGAGTGGAAAAATGCATACATGAAGCAGGAATGAAGCAGGGAGGGCAGTTTGTATCAAAGAGAAGACAAATAAGAGGAGGTGTGATAACAGTCTATAAAATAGTGAATAATACAGAGAACGGAGGAGAAGAGCTACTGCTTTCTCTTTTTTTACAATGCAAGAAAAAATGAGCAGTTAATGAAGCTGAAAGGTGGTGATTACAAATTTACTAGAGAAATATTCTTTTTTTAGCAGAACACCGAACTTAAGCAAAGGGAACTCACTGCCACATGCATTAAAGCCAAGAGTTTAGCAAAATGAAGCAAGGAATTACACATTTACATGGGGAACCAAAACATCCAAATACAAAGTACCAGTGCTGATGACAGGGACTATATTACCTCATGCCTTAGGGAATAAACTAATCATTATTATTGATAAATATGTGATATTATCTGCCAAGTACAGCGGTTCCCTTACCTTCCAACTAAAAAACTGATGCTGCTTATTCTGATAGGTCAAATCAGGGCTCAAGGGACTTCAAGACTGATTCTCTTTGACAATTGCTAAGACTGGAGAAATGCACAAATCCTTCTAAGTTGAATATTCTCAGTAGAATTTCTAAAATTCAATTTCTGTAATTTTTTCCACAATGCTAAACTTCATTTTTCCCTTTTTTTTTTCTTTTTTTTGCATGAAATTGGTAAAATATGTGCAGAGAGGGGATGTTAAAGTGGCTTTAAGTGCAGTCAAAGCATCTTCACTGACAAGTTTGATCTAATGTCCAAAAAAAATATGGTTTGCATTATTTACCAGCATTTTGCACAGGGGGAAATCTAATTACATTGATATTAATGATAGAAGGGTGTTCTTTGACTGAAGAGAGAGCTTCTTCGGGGAAATAAAACTTAACTCTGCAAGTGTTTATAGAGCTGAGCCCTCGGTGCACAGCCCCAGCGTGCAGTAAGGCACTCACACCTCAGGATCTGAAAGTGGGAGCTGTCTAGAAACAGAAAAGAAAAGGCAAACTGAAGAATCTATGGTAACTGCAAAAAATGCAAATCACAACAAAGCAGCATTCACAAGGAAAGGCACCTAATAGTTTAAAGATGCTTTTGTTCACTGAAGGGCCTGATTCTGATCCATCTAAAGTTCATGGAAATTTCACTACAACTGTGAATGAGCACAGAAAAGCCTATCACATGCTGTACCAACAGTATCTCAAAAATCACATTGGAATTTGGCTTAAGTCTGCAAGGAAGCAACTAAATTAAACTGTATTATTCATCTGCACAAGCTCACAAATCACTGTCTTCAAGAAGGCAGTATCAAGGCCTGCATAAACCTCTGCCGTCCTTCTGCTCAGCTTCTGCTGACTCAAGCTTCTGCACCTATCCTGCTAGGGGAGCTCCATTCGCTCACGTTTCCTATATTTCATTTATACCAGAACAAAGAAATACAGGCTTATAAATATATATATTTATTTTTACCTCAGCAGTTTCTGTGCAAACTTAGAGTGATCTAATGAGCATGCAGTGCCCAAACAGAATGGATGAGAGAGGTGGGGGATATTATTATACAGACTATATTCGATCCCACCCAGCACTACTTGCTCCAAACCCCGATTCTCAATGGCCTGTAAATAAACTTGCTGTCTTCTCTGCCAGGTCCTGCAGCATTCCTCCACCGCTGTCCTGCTTCCATCCTCGCTCCCTGCTCCACTCTGTAGAAGCTAACACCACAGTCCTGGCTGCGTGCGAGGGCACCAGAGATGGGACTGATTTAGTGGAGGTTTATTCCTTGCTGTTCCCTGTGCCTTCAGCTCACACTTTAACTGTCTCTCACTGCTCCAAGGCTGGGGTGCACCAGGGCTCCCCTCAGTCCCTGCTCGAGGGGTGCTGGCTCTGCATCCCAGGCAGCAGCATCTCCACACTGATGCACCCAGCCACCCTGCACCCCTCCAGAATTTGGAGACCCCTGGGCATGTGCGACACCTCTCTGCCTGCCAGACTTCTTCCCAAAGAGAAGGGCTAGCGAGGAAAAGTGTGCGCACAGGACCCTCCTGAAAAGCTCACTGGGGACCCTGCCAGGGGTACACCGGGGGCAACCAGCCTTACTAAGCACAAGACCTACTTTCATGTGGACAAGCCACAGACAACCAGTGCACAAAACTTTCTTCTGGGGAGATCTGAGCTCCAGCAAATGCCCAGCTCACACGTGACACGAGTTTTCTTGGCTCAGTCATTCAGAAGGGGTGCTGCTACAGGGCAGAAGTGGGGAGCAGAGGCAGAGCCACGTGTCCTGAGTCTGGAAATAAGAGACTGCTCCTTCTAGCTCCAGCCAGGCCAAGAAGGTCAAGGCATCAAGGCTCATGTTTTCCCAGCTCCTTAAACTGGCACTGCTCTCACAAGCTGGCAGGCTATGTCGCTCAGTTCCCACAGCCAATTTACATGCCATCTCCTAAGAAAAAGCTGCCGGTGTGCTCTGCTGTCACCCCCCAGGTCCCCAAAGCACTTTGGCTGCCTTGGATAAAAATTAAATAAGTAAGAGATGCACAGAAGAAAAGCCCTTCTAAGACAGGCACACGAGCAGCAGAGTTGTCAGGGGACTCCCTGCGCTGGTGCCCTCCCTCACTCCCCCCTCCATCCTCTTTTATTTCCCTCAGCTGGTGCGGATGGCGTGGCAGGACTAGGAGAAACCTGGCAAGGTCATGCTGTTTGATTCCAACGCCAGTTTCAATTACGTCCTGGCTTTTATAACCAAATCAAAAAACAAAAGGCTAAGAAGAAAAGGGGGAGTGGGGGAGAGAGGAGAGACAGCAGCGTCCAGCTGCAGGCTGGGAAATGACATTTCAATTTGTCAATTGATCCGATCCGCCTCCTTCCCCACTGCCGCCCCCCCCCCCCCTCCTTTTTTTTCTCTTTCTGCCCTGTACTGCCCTGTAAATTAATTAGCCCATTTATCATGTGGAAAAACTGCAAATGGGGCAGCCTAGATTCGGAACAAACTGGAACAAACCTACTTTCTGTTTGGGTATGGGCACCAAAGATGTGGCCACAAAGCTTCAACAGCCAGGTGGAAGAAATGTCCCCAGGTGTTCAATTCTCAGGTTCCAGGTTGTCCTGGGGAGATCACAGATACGCTTTCCACCGCCCCTCCAAAGCATCTATGCACGTGGAAACTAGGTAGCTATCTTTCTTCATCAACTGAGACTTGGGAAACAAGGGCGATGAAGGCATTCAGCTAAATGAAAAGCTGAATTCAAAGGTGCTGAAATGCCTTTTTTCTGCACTTCCTCCTCCCCACCCCCCCCACCCCCCCCTCCACATGTTATATTATTAGACTGTGGGACTGCAAGCTAAAGAAAACAATTGAAAGGAGGGCTCTCACAGTATTCCAGAAGGGGCAGGAGGGAGACACATCGAAACATCCAGAATTATGACAATGAATGATAGCAATATTACTGAAGAAACATTAAAGCTTCAGAAAGTAAACTAACTCCTCGCTCTCAGGGCTAGGGATGAGCCTCTGCATGGGGTCAGACCACCCAAACGGGCCACCTCGCTCCTTTTCCCTAGTGTATCTGCTACCAACCATCACGAGAGCTGGGCTTCTGAATCAAATGGGTATCAAATCCAACCCAAACCTCCATGCCCAGACCTCCCAGCCTACATGGTACCAGCTGCAACATGGAAGAAGTTAAATGCCCTGAAGAAAAAGCTCCTCAGGATCTTTTCAGCTTCCAGCAAACTCTGCCATGACAGTCCTAGGTGCCACTAAAAATCTCTGGTACTGGTGTGAAGAGGAAGCAACCTGGTCCAGCTGGATCCTTTGATACAGGCCTGTGGCTCAGTCCCTCCAGGGATGAGAATGTCTGCAAAATTGAGGACCTCAGGGATTCCCTACCATCGGTCTGCAGCCCAGGCAAGTTCATGGTGCTGTGGGTGCCTCTCAGGGCTTCCTCAAATTCTAATTGCCATGGGCAATGGGTGTTTTCCTTGTCCAAAGTCCCTTGGAGAGTACTGCCCTGCTACCACCCCACTACGCACCACAGGATCTCTGCAGCAGGGAAGTACCTATGGACAGTGAACACAAATACTCTCCTCTCTCCCCCTAATGAGTAATGAGAAAGAGCATCCTCAAATGAGACACAGGGAGTTAGTCAAAATAAGCAATATGATTTAAAAGCAAAACCAGGGGCTAAGCATGGAGTTGGTGCAAGTGTATCCAACTCTGCTGAAGTCCAGAGAGTCTTCCTAGGCATACATTCAGCTCCATACATTTTCAGTTATTCAGTATTCAAGCGTTCTTCCCCCAATCTCCTCTTCTTTTTATCCATCCATATCTATGCAAATCTCATTTCTTCAACCCAGCTCACCACAATAAGTATCTCTCTCACACACATAAAGCCTAAATTTTATCAAGCATTTTATTTACTTCTGTCCCAGTGGAGAGGAGGAAAAATGGAGAAAGAGAGAAAAAGAGAAAGACAGAAGAGATTACTGCTGCCTCTTTTTTTTTTTTTAAATAATTGGCAGGTACTAAGACATTTCCATTACTGGCGCAAGCAAACAAACAAACAAAAAAATCCATGGTGGGTCAACCCAGCAGCAGCTCCAGGTGAGAACTGCATGTGACAGGGCTAGCTACGGGCAGTGGTACCTCCTTATGTGGCTGATGAAATGCCACCGCAGCCTCTGCAGAAATGGAGGCAGAAACTGTCATTATCCACTCAGATCCTAACAGGGGGCAGGCCCTGGCCGTGCCGTGCCAGGTACGCACGCTAAGTGAAAGACAGACCCCAAAGAACTCATAAGCAGTGTGCAAGGAAGGACAAAAGTGGCAGGGAGAGGAGGAGGGAAGGGAGAAAGATGGAATGCCTGCCAGCTGCCTCACTGTGCTCCAGTGTTTGCTCTGCCGGGAAGCGGGAGAGGGGCAGGTTGGGATGTAGGACTGTGAAGGGGTAGTATTGTGACTGTAGGAAGAAGTACAGACTGCAAAAAAAGTCAACTGCTTCTGAAACAGTCCCCACATACTTTCTGATTCTGTATTCACAACGTGGCTGGTTGCTACATCTCTCCTGCTGGTCATAGCCAGGCGATGGGGAGCTGTGACCCCCCCTCTTCCTCCCTGCACAGCCTTCACCACACTGCAGCAACGGACAGGATGTTATTACGTACCCACCTCCACCCCATACAGCTAAAAGCTGAGCACTGGGACTGCCAGCTTACTGGGACCAGTAGTTTGGCACCCATCTCTGCTGCTGCTGCTACTCGGTGTTCCTATAGGGATCTTTTTTTCCCCCAAAAGCACAATACAAAACACCCTGCTTCTTTCATTCTTTATTAAACACTGTCTGCTGTTGCCCAAGACAAGCAGTGTTTAAAACCTCTCTAGTGGAAATGATGCCACCAGTGAGCCCAAGTTAAAGATCCACACTGGGAAGCTCAGTGGCTCACACGGGGCCAGCATGCCAGGGCTCCCTCCCAAAACTGCAGTTATCCCCACTGGCTGCAGAAGAGGTACTTCACGCTCCAAGCCCTAACGAAAGTGCCATTACTGCATCACACAGCCGGGTTTGTTACACAGATACTCATCCCCTGGCACGCTGCTGCAACAAGCTGAGGGGTGGCTATGACCACCGTGCTGCAGCTATGGGAAAGCAAGGCAGGAGCCATTCGTTTCTCATGTTTCATCCTGGTGTCTCCCTCCAGCTGGCCACCCCCTGCAGCCCTTCCGTGATTCAGTTTCCCAGGAAAGCAGTGAGGATGATGGTGTTCCCAGCCCCAGCTTGGGGGCTGTGAGACCCTTTGATTTGCTATACAGAAGGCTGACAATGTAAATACAGATCACTGAGCCTCCACAAGACAGAATAAATCTGTCAGAGCAGTTTCTCAAAACCTCAGCTCAGCCCTGCCTACAGCCCCGATGACCATTTTACTGCAGGATTTCACAGATTTGACTGGGTTTATCCTCGCAACAGCACTAATACATGAGTTGTAACCTCTCCAGTTCAAAAATGGGGAAATCCAACTGCATGAAGACCAGGCACCTTCCCCAGGGTCAGCTCACGGAGGAAGTGTGTGGCACTGCAGAAAGCAGCATCCAGGCCTCCTGCATCTCAGAAGCACAGCAGTCTCCCTCCTCCTCCCTGCGACTGAAAATTTGTATCTGCCCCTGGAGTCATCCAGCACTGAGAAAAGATGATGTGCTCCAAAGCTTTAGCAAAGCAAGTTGGCACTAGTAAGCAATTCCCAGTAAAATGAAGTCAAAATTTCTTTATCTTTGCCTTGATCAAAACATGATACATACTTAAATATTTTTTTTTCCCTTAAATGCCCTCCTCACAAATGTGAAACCCTGCTGAAAGACATTTTCAGACCAAAATAGGTTGGTTGGCATAAAAAGATGGCCCCCTCCACTCCTCAGCCATTTTACTGCAAACTTTTGTGTTTAATGCTAAAACATCTAGTTTGCTAAAGGTCACAGAAGTGACAAGAAAAGCAACTAAATAAATACTCAAAGTAAGGGTATAAACATTTGGACATACATTCACCCTGAATGTACCTCTCATTGTCTGGACATGATTATACACCTGAGTCCTGTTACATCTTTCAAAGACAAGGACAGAACAGTCGGTAAGAGGGATGTTTTTCTTCTTGCACATTCAAGAAGTAAAGGACGCTCCTTGCCCAAGAGATAGATCTCACTGAGGCACTTTCAATGCTCCTTGTCATCGCAGGGAACACACTTGTGGGAGTGCTGAGCATTTGGAAGGGATCAACCCAAGCGCCTGGTCTCAGGACCCAATGGACCATGATTTCCTCTATGTTTCAATCCTCCAGTTTTTCAACCCCTTCCTTCTCCTTCCCAGCTTCCCAGGGAGATCTACAGAAGCTGAAGGAACTGTACTTCCCCCTGGAGCTGACTCCTGACATTGCTCACCCAAAAGATTTTCCCCTTCTTGGGATGGGGGAAGAAAGGAGACTATCAAGTCAACCACAAAATTTCACATCCCAGATTTCGTCACCCTTCCTTGGGCCCTCATCAGTCCTCCTGGTGCCACCCAACTTGCAGGCAAGGAGATCTAAGAGGACCTACACTACAAGGAGATCTAAGAGGACTACTACTACTAATGGCAAAGCCATCTCCAAACTTGACACTCACTTCTTCTCGTGAGTACTGCCAGCTTAGACTCATTGATGCAAATGGAGAATGGCTTGAGGGAAAGTGGTAGTACAGGTGTCTAAGCTACATCTCTGAATGTGACAGAACCTGCACAGGCCAAAGACCCTAGGATTATCTTATGATTCACAGAATTTTGAGAGCTTTTGGTTGCTTATATGAACTTAAAAATCTTTTGATGTTTCTTTCAGACCGGCAACAACAGACCTATCTAAGTACACTGACAAACTTCATCAGGCTACTCAGCCTTTCTATTTTTACAATAAAAGAGAATTCTTCTCTTTCTTCTTAACTAAATTTTTGTCTTTTCCTATTACTCTGGAATGCTGCTTTGTGTCTAGAGCAGTTCTGTACTGGACCACAGAAGCAATAAAAGAATATGTTCTTCATGCCCATGCAAGGACTTCAAACTGTCAGAGCTGTGCTAATAAAACGTAAAAACAAAAACTGAGAGGACATAAACCTGTTTCTACTTCAGACTTTGAGACAGTCCAGATTATAAATGGGTTGGAGAAGGGAAAACAGGTCAGAGGGTATCAGTGGCTTATCTGTCTGTGAGAGACCTCAAAGCACTTTCTAATACTAATGAATGAGCCTTTCTAGGTCCTTCTGAGATAAATCAGCACTGTTACTGCTGCAGAAAGGATAAGGAAACTGAGGCATGGGAAGGGGATGTGCTCCATGCACAGCCTGACCAAGGCACAGCACAGAGCCTGAGACGACAGCCTGCCCTTAGCCACAGGCCACCCCCCTCCCCTAAAAGGGACACAAACGAAATCATAAAAAGTTGTGAACAACTAAAGCAGGCCAGCACAACACACAGCCTGTGAAGCTATATATTTAGCCAATTAACCGGTGTGCATGATTAGAACCTCCAGGAAATGGGTACATGGTGTAGAGGGTCAAAGGGAGGAAAAGTGCAATCCAGTGTAGAAGACTCCAGAGGTACAGCCAGTCTGTGGGCGCACTGACTTGGACTCAGTCCATTTCTCACTGGGCAGGAACCACATACAACTTTCTACTTCACCTCTGAAATTAGTGAAAGCGTTCCTTTCCTCAGCCTGCTTCCACAGGGACATCAAGGGCTATTAGAGCCAAGGGAAAGCGAGGGATGCTTCTAGGACAAATGTTAATGAGAGGGTGGCAAAGTTTGTTTTACAACTCTTGGAGTACACTGTGCTCTACAAATAAAAAATTACCCTTCCAAAAGGTTGATTTGACCCTTTTCAGGAGCACGATAATAAAAAAAAAAAAACCAAAAAAACCCAAAACTAAAAATCAAAAAAACACCCAAAAGAACAGGTGGAGGTGGGGGAGGCCACAAAATACATGCATCAAATGCTCTAGAGCAGTGGTCATGGCTGCAGCACATAAAACATTTGCTCCACCACTAGACAAAGTGTAAATCCTATTTTTCTTCCATTAAAAAAAAAAAAAAAAAAAGGATAGAAAAGATGAAAATCCCCTAAATGATTCAATATTTTATACATACTCCGTACACTGTAGCCTTGAAAAAGATGCCGCAGCATGACGGGCTTTGGAGACTTTATCTTGCTGCAGCAACTGAAGAAGAGCAGTTTTAACACTGACATAATAGTCAGGCATGTGTTTGTTCAGTAGCTATCCTCAGCTAGTATTAGGGTGCTGGTGAATGTGTTCTTGGCAGTTTTGCACAGGCACAGGTTTCATTTTAACGGGCTGCACTCCATGTAGGCATATGTTTCAGGCTCTGTCTACATATAATTTGTTAATGCTGTGCAAACGGAGGTGCCAGACCTGGGCACATGCTTTTGGCGTGTGCTCTGTGTGCACGCACTCTGCATGCTTCCATGTGCACACGCGCATTCTGGGCTGCAGGGTTTTGTTCTCACTGTTAGGTGTGCGCTGTGAGTGATTTTGCGGGGTTTGCTAAGGCATGCTGTCATTCTTTTCTCCAGGTGACACTGGCGGTAACCACTAAAACACAGCATCCACTCCTGCACCACACGAAAGGTTCATTCCCTTTCTTCTGTGACAGACACAGTCAGAGCTGCAGTGTGCCCTTCACCATCAAAAGACTGCCCCTGCTCCACACAGAGCAAGCCCAACTGCCCCCCAAGCAGCACCAACTCAAGCAACTGCCCACCACAAGGAACCCTTGTTCCTTGCTGTACAAGGGTAGAAATGGATTGTCCTGATGTCCCTTTGCAGAAGCAAGTCCTGCCCTAGCACCTTCCCAAGCAGTGGCCCCTGCCCTCCCGCTGAGACTGAGCAGGGCCATGCCGCTGCGCTTTGTGCCCTTGGGCCCATGGGTAGAGTTTTCCAGTGCTGCCTGGGGGAGACAGCACTGACCAAGGGACCACAGGGTGGAAAATCAACAGAAGAGTCTGCCCTGGGCCATGCTGAACAAAGATGCTGTTAGCAGGAAGCTGCCATCAGCTGTTCAGAAGTTATGCTAGATGCCTCTGCCTCGTGGGAGGACTTGCACCTTGGCATCTCCTTATTCCCACATGGACCAGCTCCCTACTACACCTTTTAGGAGAGCTGGGGACCTTCCCCTGTGGTCATGACAAGTAAGATGAAGCTCCTGCCACAGGAACCAGCTAGGAGAACCTCGCTCAGATCACCAGCTCTGGTAAAACAGTGGTACAAGCAACCTAAGCTTTGATAAGGTTATAGGAGGTCTAGCTTTGAGGCAGGCAAAACATTCAATCTGTAACATAAAACACCATTGGAGTAGTTTCTGATGCACAACTCTGCCTTTTTTATTCTTTCTTTTGTACTCCCTCCACTATTCCAAATCAGGTTATGACTCCTACATATCACAGTAGTTGCTAAATTGAACTGGGATCGGGGGAAATACCTCCCACTCTCAGTCATCTAGTCAATCCGATCAAGCCCATCATCTACATCACAACACAGAGCAAGAGGTCAGCATTTGGTGTGGAAAAGAGAAAAGGGGTGCTCTCCTATGCAGAACAAAGTGTCCTGTAACACTCTCTTGTGTTTATGTGGCAAGGCTTGAGGGGAAGGGGGGCTGTGGAGGTGGCTTCTGTGAGAAGACAGCAGGAGCTGCTCCCACCTCACACGCACCAGGTTCAGCTGGCTCCAAGACAGAACCTGCCACTGGCCAAAGCTGAGCTCACCACTGGTAGCATCTCTGCGACAACATATTTAAGAAAGAGTAAAAACCCACTGTGCAGCAGCTGTGAGAGAGGAGAAAATATGAGAAGAAAGTCCTGCAGACACAGAGGTCAGTGAGGGAGGGTAAGGAGGAGGTGCTCCAGGAGCCCAAGCAGATTCCCCTGCAGCTCATGGAGAAGATCAGGGTGATGCAGGTTGCCCCGTTGCAGCCTACAGAAGGTCCCACGATGCGGGAGGTGGATGTGCCCTGAAAGAAGCTGAAGCCCTTGGAAAGCACATGCTGGAGCAGGCTCCAGGCAGGACCTGTGGTCATGGAGTGGAGCTCACCTACACAGATGGAAGTTTTCTGGCAGAGACTGCAGCCCATGAGGGATGCATGCTGGAGCAGTCCATTCCTGAAGGACTGCACCCCATGGGAAGGACCCACATTGGGTTCCTGCAGGACTGTCTCCCATGGGAGGGACCCCACGCCGCAGCAGGGGAAGAGCATGAGGAGGAAGGAGTAGCAGACACAAAGTGTTACAGGCTGACCGCAACCTTCATTCCCTGTCCCCCTGTGCTGCTCGGGGTGGGAGAGAGAAGAGTCGGAAGTGAAGTTGCGCCTAGGAAGACAGGAGGGATGATGGAAGCTGGGTTTAGTTTTGTTCTTACTTCTTCCTATCCTAGCCTGTTCTTAATTGGCAAAAAAATTAAATGAATTTCCCCAAGTCTAGTCTGTTTTGCCTGTGACACTAATTGGTAAGTGATCTTCCCCTGCCCTGCTGAGGAGGAGGAGGAGTAATAGAGCTCCTTGGTGGGCATGTGGTGGCCAGCCAGGTTCAACTCCCCCCTCCCTGCAAACAGAGAATGCCACCAATGGAAAATAAAGGCACATCTCTAAGCAACTGATGATATTGCTGCAGGTGGGTAGACAGCAGCATTACAGCCATGTGTCCTTGGGGCCTGGTTACAGAAAGGAGGAAGAACCACAGTTTCCAGGATGCTGAACATCAACTGCTCCCAGGGACTTCAGACAGAGGAGGAGGTAGACTGCACTTCCGAAAAATCACCCCCTCGCTCCTGAGACAAATGAACTACAGTAATTCATGCTCCAACCAAATAATAATAATACTTCAAACAATAATTCATGCTCCAACTGAAGTCTGGGACCCGAAAAGCTGCCCCCTCTTGCCCAGGACACAGAGGGAGGCAATGGCTGGGACTCCCTCTCCAGAGGCATTCCCAGCCCTAAAGTGTCATCAGCAAAAAGAGTGATCTGATTTCTTGGCAGCACAAACTGCCATGGGCTCATGAGCCGCTTCCTTCCCTAGGATGTGATGGCTCTGCTCTTGCTGCCTGCCAGTGCCTGCTGCCTTCCCCACTCCTCGCTCAGCCCCCCTCCTCCCTCCACTACTCATTCCTTTGCTCAACGAGGCTGGCATTTAAGAAACACTTATTCCAATCCATTTCTACCCTTGTACAGCAATTGGGTGTCATTTAGTTTGATTTAACCAATTTAGTCCTATGAATTAATTGGTTAATAAGCCATCTGTATGCATCAGGTGACAAGAGTCGCGCTCTCACACACAGACACAGACAAGCTACCCACTTGTCCTTGTTTAATAACAGGCTGTAGGGAGTAGGAGCAGGAGAGGCGTGCAGGCTAATATCACTCCCCATGGGGAACTGCCATCACAGGGACTTAGCAATCATTGCACCAACCTTGACCTCTGAGTGGTGGAACTGTCTGTTTAGGGTAACTCAGAAATAACCTACGCTGTAGCTAGAGAGAAGTGCCAGCTACAGAATATATGCAAGAACCACAAATATGCTTCACATTCTGAATTGTTTTATCTTTAAAAAAAAAAAAAAAAAAAAAAAAAAGGGGGAAGAGAGGTTTAGTTCCTGCTTACTAGACAGTGGGAAATTCTCAGCTGCATTCCCAAGCAGCGGAACTTTGTATGTGTGTAGGAGGGGAAGAGAGGTAGGAAGTAGGGGGAATAGGAGGAGACTGAGGTCTAAAGCATTTTGTTTAGGTGTGATCTTTAATTACAACAAAAATACTCATCTATCTTGATTTCTTTTTAAACGCCAAGAAAAAAAGCACCCCTCGCAGGCCCCAACCATTTTGACATTATATACAACCCCCCAAGCCATTCAACAAACAACAATGCTGTAAACCAGAAGCAGATTCAGCAACATATCCCAACCCACACAACAGAAAAACATCAACTGTTTAGACAGAAAAACAACAACTCCCTCCCCTGGCCACCCATCCATCTCAGCCAGCTCTGGATGCCCCAGCAAGCAGACAAGTTTCTTGGCATACCCTTAAGGTCAGCACACGGAGGACTTTCAGAGTGAGAGGGAACAGAATTGCAGGACAATGGGACCCTCGGGAAAAAGCCCTGCCGGCAGCTCCCTCCATTTTCTGCCCGGAGAGCTACCCTCCATCTCAGCCACTGCAACTGCAACAACATTACGTGGGGATGGGGTTGCTCACCGATAGGTGTGGGAGGCTCCCAAACAATTTGGGACACTAAATGCCAGCACTGGGGTCAGAAACTACAAAATCCAAGCCAAACGGCAGCGCTTTGGTGTGACATGCTGGGCAATGTGCTCTAATTAAAGAAATGGACCACATGCTCCTGTACCAGGTGGTTTCCAGTTGAATGCAAAGCGCAGCCTGCTGTAGGCTGCATGGTCCAGCTGTCACAG
>JAVJGJ010000057.1:4875317-4914001 GCA_035590215.1 Microhierax caerulescens | reverse complement strand
GCCAAGGAACGAGCCCCCAGGGGAACCGTGGCCAAGGCCACCACAGGGAGAGGAGATGGGGCTTAGCCTGTGCTGGGTGGTACAGAGCAGCAGTGCATCCGCAAGGGCTCCTCCGGGCCCTCCGGCTCCCAGCGTTTTCCACTGATCTGGGAGAGAAATTAGCACACTGCAGAGTCTGCGAGAGAGACACAGAGTAAGTAGCGGGGATATAGCTCTGAGGAGAAGGTACTTCCACCCCCCACCCCGTCTCCCTAAGGAAAATGAAATTACAGTGGAGTTCTCTTTAAACGGATCCCATTAGTACAACAGGCACCGCTGGAAAAATAACATCCTCTGTGCACTGAAGTGAAACACTGACAGGCGGAGCGCAGCAGGCTGAAAAGTCCCTTCTAGACAGGAAAGGGAGAAACCTGCTCACCCAGTACACTTAGTAGGAGAGAGCGTGAAAGGGTAGCGGGAAGCGATGGGGGAAACCAGCCAGAGCTCCTGGTTGTCAGCATGCCCTACCAGCCCGCCCAAAGCAGGCAGGAGGGAGCCTTTTCACTGCCTGCGTGGGGAGCCCCCCGTGTGCTCAAAAAACATTCTTTATCATGGGAGTGCCTGTTCTGGGATGCTATAAAAATACCAAAACACAGTTCAGCTGCCCTGCTTGAACAGCTGGAAGCTGCAGCTAAACTGCCTCTGCTTGGTCTGTAGCAGTGATGCTTGTGAAATGAATGAACATACCAACCCATCCATAACAAACAATTTCATTTGATCAGTGACCACAAAAACCAGAATGCCCCAGCCTGATTTGGGCAAGTGGCAACGTGGCTTTACAGCTTGGTTAATGGCCACATAGACCGTACGTATCCAACTGCTACACTTTCCCTGTTAGGCAACTCATTTGCAGAAGGCAGTCACATCACACTTCACACAGTGTCTTATTTTACCAATCACTAAGGACTCCAGGCCCAAAATGTGTAAAAATACTTAGGAGATTAAAGGGGCAGAAAGGTTATTTTGTTTGTTTGTTTCCCAGAAATGCCTCACCAGGCTCAGTTCCTTAACATCCACTCCTTTCAAAAGGCAAAGATGCCTCTGCTGCTTGGCAGGACTTGGAAATCTCACCAGCTGCCTTGTGGGAGCTCCCAGAACTGAAACACCTTTGAATCTGTGTGGCATCCCCTTCCAAAATACCATTAGTCACAGAGCCAGTGCATCTCTATGTGCAAGGCTCGCACATCCAGATGGAGCTGCACAAACACTGGTAGCAGCAGAGCACAGGGCAATGGGGCAGCAAGAGAGACCAGCACTGCTGGAGATGTGGGTGGCACGGGACAGGCCATTAATCCCTAGGTTGCTGCCAAGGGAGTATGGGACATAATATGGGACGTGGAGGAAGAGCATTTGGGGATTGTAAGTGACTTATGGGATATTTTAGGGAAAGATCAAAGGGGGGGGGGACGACGACAACAACACACCAAGGTGGTTTGTGGAGGGAAAAGCATGGTGAAACAGAAGGGTAAGGGGGCAGAAGGGACCACTTGCAGGTCTACAGGTTGCTGGTCGGCACACTCATCTGTCCTGCCTTCTCATTAAACTCCACTTCCCACTACTTTCCTGGATGAGAGGACTCAGCTCTGTGTGCAAGTACTACAAAGCTGCACTAACTAGTGAATATTTCAAGTGGCTTAGCAGCCCAGCGAGTGCGTCTCTTTGGGAATGACACAACTGGAGGAGCTGGAGTCTGCTGGAGGGACCACAGAGGTCAGTTGTCCAGCAGGACAACTGCTGAAGAGACCAGCCAAATTGAGCCTCTTTGCTCCTGCCTCTTGTTGTCTCCATCTTCCACATCCTCTCCAGCCTGGGAACTGTCTCCCTTAGTCTCCTTCTTTCTCGCCGTCTTTTTTCAATCCTCCTGACAAACCCTTGAATGATCTAAAAGCATCCCCAACAAGGATGGGGGAACGCAAATGTCTTAGCAAATGTGCATTTGAGCTCCACATGCTCCCAGGGATGGCGTAGTAATAAAAACCAATTAGATAATGCTCAGCAGTTACAGTGAGAGGGAGTGGTACAAACTTACCACGACTAATAGGGGTTTTAATAATAGATAGAACTCTCTGAGCAGTGTTAGAGAGGGGAAGCTGAAGTAGTCTCAGTTACATTGCGTCTTTCTGCCCAGTGAATTCTGTGAGTGGAAGATTAATATTCTATGAAAGTGGGGATTAACTCGACTCCACGATTACTACTTCTACCAGGGAGATCCCTGCAGGGTCAAGACTGGGCTCCCTCTGATGGTGAGGAATGGGGGAATCCCATGGAGTGGCATGCTGAGCTCACTCTCGCACCCCCTCAACAAAAGAATCCATCAGTCCTACATCAGTAGGATGTTGTACATCAGTACAACTTTTGAGCAGCTTAGTAGTGAGGAACCTGGAAAAGCACATGCTTGCTTGCTGTCAAGTTCCAGGAAAAGTCCAAAAGCAAAGTTGCAACTGATCACTGACGCAAGGCTGAAGAAAGCCCACCACACCAGCAGCAGCCCTGTGTTCCTCAGGTGGGTCAGCATCATGGGCAGGGTGCCACAAAGCCCCCTGCCTGCACGTTTTCCCGCTGCCTTCTGTTTACAAACCTTCACTTCATGCCTCCTTGCTCAAAACACAAACAAAAGCCATGGAGAGCATTTTCTTGTTGCCATAGAAACGGTTATTATAATCTCAAACATACTTAATGCATCACTTTTCCCCCTCCAGCACCTTGCAACAGCTTGCTGTGCAATGGGAAGGCTATGCTGCGAGAAGAGGAAGAGGGCAGGCAAAAGAGCCCTGACAGCTCACGTCCTGCACTCGAGACCCAGCATCTCTGCAGCTGCCCATAATCGCCTTTCCATCAGCACACAGACACTTTCTTTTCTTCACTCTTTCTGACTTGTTTTCTGTTCTTTGGAGTGTCACATCATTTACATTTATGAAACGAATTTTCCTGTGGGTGCAAAGACAGTTCAAATTGTCTGTGATCTGATCAACCTTGTGCATAATACATTTGTATGAAAATAAACTCCCTGGAGCCCACACTCCTGACTGAAAGTCTCTGTAATGAAGTATTTTACTCTAATTTAGTTAAAGATGATGGAGATAGGAATGAGTGAGCGCCTGCATGCATATAGAGGAGGGGAAGAAAGACAGGATACTCTACACACACAAAAGCCAATAATTATAAGATTGCATGCTAGTTGGGAACACCACAGAAGTACCTCATTACTACAATAAGTTAACTTCTTGTCTGATCCCTCTGAAAATCAATCCTGCTATATATGGCTTCTTGCAGACCAGATCTGGACAACCTGAATGATTGTTCTCAGAAGGGATAAGCAGAAAACTACTCTTCCATTCTGCATCACTTATTAAGAAATCATTCCCATTCCACATCCAGACAGAGCCAAGACCACACTAGGATAATGAGCTTTCCTGCTCCCCATTCTTCTCCAAATGCAAAAGCAAGGCATCACCCTCGATTAGGGTCACTCCTCTGGAACATCAGTCTTCCATTTTCCAGCCTCTGCTCTATGTGATTCAGAGGGATGGCTTCCCCATAGCGCTCCTTCCCAATGCCTCCAGTCCCAGCTGAGTAACTTGGCTCCCAGGTTCCTGGCTACCCCTGTGTGACCCCTCTGGTCTGGCTAGATGCTTAAACCTGGAAATGTGAAACTCTTCCTGGCAAAACCTTGTTGAAATGAGCGCAATTCCACCCAAGGTTTCTGTTTCAATTAACTGGTATTTTCTGAGGATAACAAATTTGCCCAAACACAAAAATATTAACCGGATCTGACTGTTAACAAAGGTTAAATGATTTCAGTGAACCTTGGGTCAAGTCTGAAGTACAACCACAGGTAGTTGAGTTCTAGTACACTCTGCCACCCTTGCATAAATCTCTGTTTTGTTTTGTTTCCCCACTTTTTCCATGGAGGACAAACTTACCTCCCTGCTCAACAAAAAACCCATTATATTTCATACAATCTCCCAGGGTTCCAACCAGAGACGGAGGTACCCAGGGACATCCTCAGATGCATCAGGTACGGTCCCTACAGGAAAGGGATAATGTTTGATTGTCACTGCTTTCAATTCAAGAGGATTGTGTCCTCCAGGCTTCTTTACTGTCAATAATAAAATACTGGGATTTCTTTACTCTGCTATTGTAGGCCTAGTACTTCGCCATCCTAGGAGGATGGGCAAAAAATGCAAATAAAAGCTATTAAAGGACAGGTGAGGGAAAGCAGTGGGGACATAGAAAGCTAGGAGCCCCTGATAAAGTGTGAAGGGATGGCATGATTCAAGGTGCACAAGGACTGGCAGAAGCAAAGCGATTTGGCAGACAGTAAAGATTTGTGCTGTTTGTGCATTTTCCTAATAACTTTGCTGAGAGGATCTCCTCTGGATAATGCTGGGGTTGTGCAGGAGTCTTACATGCTTAGACCCAGGATGGCTACACCACTTATTTTCAAAGGCTGTGTCACATGAGACACAAAAGAAAAGATTATTCTAGGATGTGAATGGAGACACATACGTACTATAGAAACACGTATTCTACTGAGTCTTTTTTTTCTTTTCCCATTTCTGCACTGTAAAAAGAAAAAGACAATCAGCTTTTGTGCCTAGACAGGCCTGGACAAATTCCTACATCCTAGTGAAGACTTGATGTTCCATACTGTAAGGGATCAACTCTTCTGAAAGAGAAACACCACAAAATACACCTTGAAAATGAAGGCAGAGGACTAAACCCATTCCTGGCAAGAAGAAGGTGCAACTCCCTTGGAAGCAAGAGAAATCAGTGCTGCTGAATTTGTCTTAGGGAAGTAAATACTAATAACCAGTCTTTCCCAGAGGACAATCTGATAACACTGAAGTTGACACCCACAAATGTCAAGCAGGATGCAGTTCCTCCTGTATACCAGTATCTAAGCTTATCACCCCATTCGCTTTTTTTCTCCCAAGTCATTTTGCAGGGTCAAAGGCTATCGTGAGGCTTTAATTAGAATGCCATCGTAATGAGCTGACACTTAAATCAGCCTGCCAGTGGCTAAAGAAAATTAACCTTGGAGCCAAATGAGCTCCAGTCTGGGAGTTCATGTCACGAGGGGACAACAGATGCTTGCAGAGCTAATGTGCGTGGTGGAGGGATAGAGAGCTAAACCTTGCATTTCTTTGAACCGAGAGATCTACACCAGGGAGCTCACCTATCCTAGCTGTCTCTGATGCACAAATAAAAGGAAGCAGGCTCTACTGGGCTTTGCAATGCATGTTTGCTGTACCAAGCCAAGGAGAACTCAACAGGGAGAACTTACCTAGGGATAAAAACTTTTGGGCTCCTTGATAAAGGATGCATCTTGAGCTCATATACACCTACGATCCTATTGTGTGTGGTAAGCCATATCAGTTGCTATGAATAACTTTGTCGTTATGACTTAGGTGATTACATCGTTATTATACAAGATCCTAGGCTGCAAATAAGGGCAGGTGCTTCACCCAGCTCAGACCCTGCAAAGCCTAGGGAGCAAACACATAATAAAAGGATATCCCTTGTTGGATAACAAATAGGAGGGGCTTTCACAAGGATGAATACACACAGGGGATTAACTTCCCCCCTACCCTTGCACATACTCTTTGCCACTGATGCCCCTGCAACTGTACTGCCCCACCCACATCCATTTTGCACCAGTCTCTCCCCACACCATCTATGGCATGAGTCACAGCAATGCTGTATTACCAGGGAGTTCTGAGTACGTTCTTCTGCACGGTCAGTGGCAGGTTCTCCCAGTGAACCCAAATATTCTCTTTAGTACCATTTTTCTTTGCATCCTAAAGGCACCCAGTAGCCTAGAGAAGAAATCCAATGTGTGTTACTCACAGGTGCCAGAGAATCCATAAAGGCTTACTGCGTTCTTCAGAGCTGAACTGCCAGTGCCATCATTTTCCATAACATCTCTTTTATGCCACTGCACTTTGACAAATACCTTGTGCCTCTCCACAGGTATTGAGGAAATCCTGCCAGTGCAGGCACAGAGAACACACAAACGGACCTAGTATCTCTATTTATTCCAGAGCTGTGCAGCAAACCCAAGAGATTTTGCTAACCAAATCTGGCCACAGAGCTGCCTGCGTATAGTGGATTCAGCCCCACATTCCTTGCCACAAGAGGACATGTTTTCCTTTCATTAAGATCAGTACACCTCAGAGGCTACTTTAAACAACCTTCGAATCATTCTCCTTTTATTTCTACTACCACCATAATTGACCTTTCTCTAAAGGGGAACTATCCAATTGACAACCTTGGGAGATGACTACTTATTCTACCATAAAGTTTAAAACTGAATCAACTCCACCAGAGTCAATGCAGCAATAGTGAATTTACAAAAGGATGCTAAACAGTAGAATTTACTGCAGCACCATCTTTTTAAAGGAAAGCTGAAGCGACCTCCTTTTGCAAAAGTACCCTGTGAAACACTTGCTTCCTATGTTGCCAATGACACCTTCAACTAATTGTTCTGCAAGACTGCCGAATGCCTCAGTTAATTCTAGTTATGGTCTTTGTTTACTTTTGGGATTTGACAGCACTATGGAGGTCAACTTGTTCCCTTCTTAAGAACAACGAAGCTCCAATGGGCTCAGTGTTATAGTTCCCAAATGAATGTGCTAGGGACTAAAAAAGTCAAACTCATCTTCCACCTCATCTAAGCTTCACCCACAGCTTTTCATACCATAGGGGCTCT
The DNA here is from genome assembly GCA_035590215.1 of Microhierax caerulescens. Taxonomy (NCBI): domain Eukaryota; kingdom Metazoa; phylum Chordata; class Aves; order Falconiformes; family Falconidae; genus Microhierax; species Microhierax caerulescens. The sequence goes on along the minus strand of JAVJGJ010000057.1, from coordinate 4,907,250 downwards.
GATACAGGTGGACCACAAACATCAGAGTAGAATAGTTACAGGCATTTTTAAACTTGGCATTATTTGCACTGAGGTATTTAAAAAGGGCATAATTTTCTCTTCACATTAAACTTTAAGTACAATTTTGTTGTTTTCGAAGTAATACTAAATCACAGGATTTGGGCACAAGTCTTTCAATTTGTGATACTTGTTTAAAGGTTCAGTTCCCATGAAGCTTCAAGAGATTTTCAGCTTTCTCTTTTTTTTTTAAAAAAAGAATGTTATTAACCCCTGGGGGGTCTATTGAAAAGCACGAGATTGTAACCTTTGGCTTGACCCAAATGCCTTAAACCTAGAGACAACTAACAGCAAGTGCAGGTATTTGGGAATGGTTCCTGTGGGGTGAAAAGGACAGTGAAGAGGGTCATTTCCGAGAAACACAGAAATTTGGAAATCAGTCTCATGTTTTGGGGGCAGCCAAACAACTGGTACTGAAAAGGGACATCTCTGAACATGAGCTTTGAAAGGAAAGTAATCTGGGGGCTTTTTTTTTTCTTGTAGTGTTCTTCTTCTCTCACCAAATCTTGTAATATATGGCTTCAACAGACAGTGTGATCTCTTCCTCCCTCTTTCCCCTCAAGTCAAAAAGTAAAATACTAAATACCACTGTAAGTTCTTAATGCAGAAGTAAACCATTGCAATACAAGAAAGAGGAGCTTCAGACACTTAAAAAAAAAGAAAAAAATTAGAAAACACAGGCCCTCACCCAAGTCATACAGTTCCACATAGAAAAATGGTATTTCCTTGTCTGTCTTCTGACAACAAGAAACAGTTTCCCCTTTACTTCCAAATAAACCTCAGGCTACTGGAACATCACCGACATTTTCTTTAAAGAGTTTTTAATTAAAATAACATTAAGTATGCCATGTTCAGTATTTGTCAGGCATCAGTAAAGGCTACTAAAATTACCACTGAGGGGCCTATTAAATATCATCATACACTCCCAGAGTAACTAATTACAGACATTTTTAAAGGTTCTGGCTCCTCTACCCTGCAAAAATCATTAACTTTTTAATTTCTTTATTTACTTGCATCAAATAACCAAATGTTAACAATGTTAATCAGCACCTGTCCTGCAGAATGGACAGGGATTACCCTGACGGCACCAAAGAGCCCACCAGCATCTTGGGAGTCAGGGAGCCAATGTGACAACAGGTTTCAGTTCCCATCCCCCCACCACCTCCTGCACTCCATGTTTCCCACTATTTGCATCACTTGAATGTTTGGGCAAAGGCCACAGAAAACACTGGAGCTTGGAAATAAAACAGGTACTCTCAGCAATTGAAATCCAAACGCTTGAGGAGCTCCAGGCCTTTGAGAAACACCCAGCCTTCCTGACTGGCATGGGCACAGCATTTCACGCAGTGGGATCACGGTGGGTGGCAACTGCAACGACCGGCTACAGTGACTATGGTAAATGATACTGAAAAGGGCTTGGCGCGGAAATTTTCTTTCTGCACAGAACGGTATCAGGACAAAACCAGTGGTGATGGTTTATTGTGTAGACAGGGTAGTAGCAAGACCTCCGTGCTGTTCTTCACGGATCTACTCTTCAGAGCACAGGGGAGCCACTGCTCCTAGATCCATGCCTAACGCCACACCACACCAGGCCACCCAGGCATGGAGGGTATGCCCAGAGGCATACTTTTAGGCTTGCTAACTGCGAGGTCAGACAGGCTGCTCTTCAAGCCATCCAGGGAGAACCCAAAATCCAACAGAGACATACCCCAACAGACACAGTCGCTCCCCGGACTTTCCACCTCCCACAGCCAGCACCCACGTGTTGCCCAGCAGCCCCAGAGCAGGAGAGCACAGCCCATCTCCTGATGCAAAGGGGGCCTTCCGCCAGGAATTTGGAGCGATCGCAGTGAACGCTGTTGCTGCTCAGCTTTATGCATAAGGTGGACCAGCTTCTCACTGACCTTCACGTTGCTCGTGAGGAGGGCAAGCATTTTCAGCACCTCTGCCATTTGCAAATCTGGTCATTCCCTCAAGGATACAAAAATTAGGTCAGAGGCTTTTCTCTTCCCCCTCTGTTCCTGCAAAGCACATTAGAGCTCAAATCCTCAAGACAAAGCATTATTATTATTGTTGTTATTTTTTTATGGTGGAAGAAAATATTAATGTTACAAATAGCTGCCATTAGCATAAGCAAAGCTGCATATTAATATGCACACGGGTGTCTCCACTGTCAGGAAGCAGAGGCCCCAGAGGCCCTGCTTTCACTGGGGAAAATGATGATGGCATTAGCTCTAATGATAATGATAAGGAGGCTGCCATAAATGATATGACAATTTCTTTTGTAATCCTGTTCGGGCAAAGACTTCTTCCTTACTCCGCAGTGTCCATAAAAGGATGCTGTTGGAACAAATGGCAGCTTGACTGATTTATTTAATTTCACCACAGCTTTATGGTTTTCTTAAAAGTGCCAGCTCTTTGAGTCCTGTGATTAAGAAGGAAACTCAGTTAAGCCTTTCAGATAAATTCCTAACCACCAAGATTTTGGAGAATGGGATACTAAATAAAAGGAATCTCACAACTATCTATGTTTTTAAAACCTTGTGATGTTTGAGTCTTTTTGCACTAATGATGCTATTATATCCAAGGACAGCAGGAGTTATGAAGGAAAAAAAAAAAAGGCTATGAAAAAAAATCCCAGTAATTAGTTGTCTCTGACATAAGGTGTTCCCAACCCTGTTGCTGCCTTTCTCCCCCTTCACTTATCATCACCCCTATACATATTACTTCTAGGAAGCAGCAGCAGATTATTGTGAGACTACACTATGAATCAGATGAGAGAACTGATCTGGCTGAAGATTAACAAAGCAAAAGAGAGCATGGAGGGGGATTTCCTGCAGAAAGGTTTTAGATGTGCTCAACAGCTCAGACCTGTAGACAGGTGTGCTGGTACAGCTGGGAGGGCAGAGAAAGTGTGGTCTAAGCTGCTCCCATTACTGGGAAAATGCATGCTGGAAGACATGCAGAGGGAAGATCTGGGTTCCTAGGGTTCCATGTGTCAAGAGCCTGTCAAACCCTTTTGTGGTTCTTCCAGATGTGGAACAAACATGAATTCTTTTTTTTTTAGGCCAGAGGGAAAACAGAAATCATTATCACCAGCTGTGATGCTAAAGCCTCAGTTATGCAATAGGACTTGTCTGCAAAAAATGCCAAAGCAGTTCTTCACCGAACTCTGCATCTGGACACAGACAGAAGATGATTCTCTCTGGTTCTGTATCTTCTGAACTAATTACACAGCTTTTTGGTACTGTCACTGCACAGGATGTCTCTGGCCTGGAATCGTCTGTCATGGCTACAATGTGCAACAGGGATCTGAGCACATTAAAGTGTCAGGGAGGCAGGGATGCTGGGTTTTGGTCTGTCAGCTTCTGCACTGAAAACACTATTGAACTCAGCTAAAATACTATGCTATCCGCCCTTCATTTTTCACATTTGTTCTTGTGATGTACATCCTGAAGCTCATCAGAGGAAAATTTAAACTTTATACCAGCAATAATATTCCTTGCAGTAAATTCAATCTGAAGGGAGTAGCTAAAACCACAAAGAGCCCTACAGATGACTGCTTCAGATCAGGTGGCCGGGTGAAAATTCTTGATACAGAGATATGTCCAAAACTTGGCATGCACAGACCAGTAATACACGTATTACAGAAAGATGGCTTCCTCCACCCACATAGCCTGCAGGACACTGGGAATATGCACAAGCCTCACAATCTGCCTCCCAGGTAATATCTGCCCCAGATCACACAAGAGCAAAAAGATCCATCTTTGCAGTACAAACAGCCGTATTAAAGCTGCAAAACTGGTGGTCTCAAGACAGAAAACATCAGGGTAGTCCAAAATATGAATCCTATTTGTTCTCCTCTTGTGCTCCTTGCTCTCTTTCCCTTTGACTTGGTTCAGTGGTTCAAGTCTGTATCAAGCTCAAACTCACTCAGTGTCCACACAGCTTCTCCAAACCCTTATTATTCCAGCTGGCCTGCACAGAAATATGTTTTCTCATTTGTTTTCTTGTTTTGGAATAGAACCTCAGTTACCCAACAGAATTCTTCTGCAGAGACAGCAGGAATATCCCAGCAGGAATGCTAAGCAATGATGACCATGCTTGGGAAATTCCACATTATCTAAAACCAACAGCAGATCTTCTTTCCCCAGCTAAACCCACCAAGATAGAGCAGATAATCTGGAGTACTCCTCTAAATAACCAACACCACAACATTACAACTGTAAGCAGAAGCACATACACACACACCCTGTACAAATGATGTATATTAATATCAGTTGTTCAATACTATCTCCTACTGTGCAAAGTCGAGAGAAAAGAATTAAACTAATATATGAAGTCTATTTGCTGTTTTTATATGACTAGAACTTATACCTATAGTCTGTGGCGCACTCGTATTTGGATTTCCAAGCAAGTTGTTTGCTGGTCTCTCAGACCAGGGTCTACCACAAAATGTCTGTGGATTTAAAAAGAGCAGCAGCAACTCTGAATCACACAGTATTTGTATGATCCTCAAAGCCAAATGCACAAACCCAAAGCTATTCCCTGGACAGCTGTACACTCTCAGTACATAACAAGGTATATGGTATAGATGTAACCGTAAGGTGCTTGAAAAGTGGGAGGATGATCTCCAGCCCACTGTATGTTAAGTCCATACAGACATAAATCTTGATTTCAAATGTGGCCATCAGGACTTCAGTGCCAAGAAGAAATAAGAGCCATAAAAAAACACTTTTAAAACTACTTGTCAGACTCGGGTCATGCACCACAAGAATGTGTGTCTGAAAGGGGAATCAGCTTGGCAGATATGAACACATTTGCTTGAGTTTGCTGTTCCCACAACTCGCACTGTGGCTGTACAGGGGCATTACAGTTACAAGACAGAAATTACATGAGTGCCTGTTCCAATACTGGCATGGCCTTCTTGGCACCCAAGCTAAAGAGAGGATGCAGTGGTAGTGCTCACTGATCTCATTATAAACCAGCCCGAGGGAGGGGAAAGGTGACAAAAAAAATTACACACGCCTTTGATCACAGATGACATTCCATTAGCCCAGGACAACGATACGCATATGTACGCTATAAGCACCCTGACACAGGTAATGACTTACTGACAGAGTATAAAGCAATGCGGGTTAATCATCCTGATTGCTGGATCACACAGTCATGAGACGACATCTCTTTTTCCAACAAGTTTTTCTAGCAAAGACTTACAAACAAACAGGAGAGCCACGAACACCTGAGACTGGACTCCCCTCGCTGTGGCCTTCGAGCCAGAGAAGACGTCACCTTCTCCGTTCACCACAACCCAGTCAACTGGTACTTTTTGCACAGGAAAGCCAAAGCTTCACTTACCTAGAATAGGAGACAAAAAGATAAGAGAGAAAATATGGTTAGTGGATTTCCCTGAAACATACAGATGCCATTTATCTTTATTTCCCAGGTGATTCCCACATCCCGGCACCTTGTTAGGAGATTCCTGACATGTTCAGGAACAGGAGTGATCTATGATAGCGCTCTCAGCACATAGCCACTATCTCCCCTGGTGTAATTGGTCTGTAGTACTATTTAATGTTATACAGATTATTCATTAAGAAAAGCAAAACTGAGCAGGTGTTTTCATCAGCATCTTTTTCCATTAAAAAAAAAAAAAAAAAAAAAAAAAAAAAAGAGAAAGAGGCTCCACAACAACATTAACCACACGGAAGGGCACAAATTATTCTGACTGTGAACAGCAGGGTGCAGAAGGTCTTGAAGTCTACTGAAAGAAACTGTTGCAGGAAAGGAAAGGAAAAGATCTCCTTGTTAAGGGAAGGATGGATTGAGTCACTCGGCTTCATGCTTCTGTCATGTATTATCTGAATTATGGCTGCCCTAAAAAGCCTTGATAATTTTGTTTTAGGTAAAGTAGGCTCTGCCATGGGATGGAAGGATGGAGCAGATGATCTTGAGGTCCGTGTGACCCCTACATTTCAAAATTTTCAAGAAGACACAGCACCTTTGAGTACAATACAACATGGACATAAAAAAAAAAAATAACGAAAAAAAAACCCAAACCCCACATTACTGTCTCACAAAGGGCTACCACCTGAATAAGCCAGAGGGAGGACATAAAGGGGGGCTGTTGGATAGGATGTAACAAATCTAAGCAGGTCTGAAACAGTACTAGGCCTTCCTTCTGGACCAGTTTCATGCTTGCTCAGAGCATGGCTAGGATGTGCTACTCTTTCAAACACTGATTTATAGGTCTGGAGCCAGGACCAGCAATCAATCAACGAGGACTCAACCTCTGCAAGTAATAAATAACTAAGTAAAGATTGCTTATTTATTCTCAAGAGTTAACCTGCCTCTGAGAAGTAACTCGAATTTCCAGAGAAGGGGGAAAAGCAACCTATACCAAGGCTCCGGTCCCGAGAAAGTTAATCTCCCTTCAGCTCAGTTTTGAACAAGTCCAGTCGGTGTTTTAATGTTCAGAATCTATGCGTCACATTTACTCCTGCTTGGTTCTACCAGTCCAGGACAGCACAGAGAGGCACTTAAACATCCCTCACAAGCTTTGTCTGCCACCACAGGCTGTGTTATTTGAACTGTAATGGAACATAGCTGCCACCACAGAATCCCCTAGGGGAGAGGCAGCCAGGCTCGCACACTATGGGGAAAGAAAGAAATAGATTAATACACATTCATGGCACATTTGCAAAGAGATTGCTTTGCTCATAGTGAGATTTGCACCTGTATAATTGTATCACTTTCAAATTAATCATAATCATACTCTCAACCAATGTATGATCTACAGAGCAGGCCCCATCTTCGGACTCTCATAATCAGGATAAAAATAGCTGGTTCTGAAGGCACCAAGATTTCTGCTGGTACGCAAGAGAAAGTAAATCCCAGGTGACCCACTAAGCCGTGATATTTTGCTTCTGCAGAGCCCTAACATGGCATGTATCTTTGCACAACAGCCCCATGCAGTGCTACAGGCCTGGGGCAGAGCGGCTGGGAAGCTACCTGGGGGAAAAGGACCTGGGGGTGCTGATCAGCAGTCTACTGAACATGAGCCAGCAGTGTGCCCAGGTGGCCAAGGTGGCCAACAGCATCCTGGCTTGTATCAGAAACAGTGTGGCCAGCGGGACCAGGGAGGTGACCGTCCCCCTGTACTCAGCACTGGCGAGGCTGCATCTCGAATCCTGTGTTCGGCTTTGGGCCCCTCGCTTCAGGAGAGACGTGGAGGTGCTGGAGCATGTCCAGAGACAGGCAACGGAGCTGGGAAAGGGGCTGGAGAACAAATGTTGTAAATGGCTGAGGGAGCTGGGAGTGTTGAGCCTGGAGGAAAGGAGGCTGAGGGGAGACCTGACCCACCTGCAGCCAGGTGGGGGTCGGACTCTTCTCCCAAATAACAGGTGATGACAGGACAAGAGGAAACAGCCTCTGGTTGCACCTGGGGAGGTTTAGATTGGATAGTAAGAAAAATTCTTCACCAAACGGGTTGTCAAGCATTGGAACAGGCTGCCCAGGGAAGTGGCTGAGTCATCGTCCCTGGAGGTATTTAAAAGATGTGTAGATGTAGCGCTTAGGGACATAGTTTGGTGCTGGACTTGGCAGCACCGGGTTTAGGGTTGGACTTGATCTTAAAGGTCTTTTCCAACCTAAATGATTCTATGATTCTGTAAGTAAGACCCGCTCTGTGTGACAGCAGGCACCCTAACATTTAGCGACAGGTTCCCTTTGCAAAACACTACAGAAGTAGCCCAACCTTTGCTTTTCTGAGGAAAACTTCAGCTCAAAGAGAGGTTAAGTGATTTGCCAGCAGATACATTGTGCCTCTGTCACACAAAGAGACACGGGACCTGTACCTCTTGGCTTCCCCAAGGTACACGTTTAATTACTGGATATCTCCGCCCAGGAACAGCAACCCACAAGTGCAGCGCAGCATCAGCCTGGAGCCTCCCTAGCGCCGTGCCTGCCCCTCCCCTGCCGTCTCCTCCAAATGGCTCCCAGCGAAAGGCGGGTTCCTTAATTGTGTTATTAGCTGAATTATTAATTGATACGAAAACAGCGTTTTACTGGGCATAAAAAGTCATTTGGAAATGAGATAAAATGTTCTCGGCGCTGCCTGCCTCCGAGCAGAGCTGGAGCGAAGCCTCTGACAGCTTGATTATGCACGTTAGTGCAATCTGGTGAGCTCCCAATGCGGGGAGCAGAGAGCCCCCCAGTACTGTATCCATCAGGCTGTACCCCTCTCCTTTTCCCTTTCTTCCCCCCGTTGTTGCCTGCTTTGCATCCATGTGGGAGACCTCAGGGGTATTTTTTTCCTCTCTGATCAAACCCAGCTGTCATCATCACTGCAGAGCTGCTAATGATAGTGGTGGTGAGCAAATAGCATTTTCCCTTCAAGCCCCACGCCAGGAAAGCCAGTCTTTGCGCCTCTTCCCCAAACCTTCCTGCACCTCAAAAGGGAAGAGATAGTTTCCCAAGACACCTCTTTCTGGAAAGGAGCTGCTTGTATTTTTCTGTCTCCCAAGTCCTTTGTGTCCCACAGTGGAAACGGAGGTCTGAATATGAATACTTCCACAAAATGTTCCAGTATTTCATGGCAGGGGGAGGAGGGTGTGTGTGTGTGTGTGTCCTGATGCTCTTTCAGCCTTTGTTCAAAACCCTGTCTTTGAGCACAATACACTTTTGCTCCAGACAGATCCTTTTCCCCTGGCGCTGAGCGGGGACAACTCAATGGATGCCCACCACGTCATCCATCCTACTCCCTGGGTCAGCCCCCCCAAGGCTTCACAGACTGTGGCAGGAGCAGAGCTGCCTGGCAGATGGTAGCAATTAATTCTGAATCTCTGTTAAACAGGCAAAATGTGCGTCCTTGCACAAAGAGGGTGACAAACCCCAGGTAGCCCCCTCCCCTACCTTTCTTAACCTCCCTTTGCAGTCACCCCACCAGTGGGAACCTACCCCCACTGACCCACATCTCTAATACACAGCCAGAAGAGCCGGCAGACACCAGTGATCAATCCCGTCTCTTATATGCAAACCTTGTAATTTAGCAATAACTACTCAACCACCATTGACCTGTTAATTAATCCATGGATTTTTTGTTGTGCCTTTAATTGTTGGCCCCGATATCTGAGTCACTTTAGACTGCTCACTCTGCGCGGAGCCTAACCAACTAAATGCTACTTCAGCTCCGTAGTAATAAAACACTGAAATATATTGACTCCCTGCCAGCTCTCGCGCTCGCTCTCTGCCTCCCTGCTTGCCGGCTGAGTGCTGGGGTGTGAAGGGAATATAGAGAGGGGAAGGCAGTGGCCGTGAGAGATGAAGTTTGGGACACAGGTGAGAGAAAGCAATAATCAGTCATCACTGACAGGCCACCAAGGGCAGCTTGTGATCCCTGCTACAGTCCTGCTCTGACAAACTCAAACCCACTGCTTCTCCAGACCAAAATGGGTTTGATGGCTCTGAAAATTCACAGGCATGCTGGATCCTGCCTCCTTTCTGCCTTCTACCCCCTAATGAGAAAATCTTTGTCCTCTTGACTGTCACTGTCATACTTGTTATATACGTGTTTGTGATAAAACCCCAGATGGTATAAGCAAAAAATGAATCCGTGGAGAGCCAGGAGATCTATATTTTCCTGCTAGTGCTGTCAGAAGATCTCTGTGTAAACATGGATGAATCACCATGAATGCGGTTTTCTGAAATGACTTGCACCTCTAGGTGCCCTGCACTGATGCAGAGTTTGGGGAGATGGAAATGGCATTCTGAAACCCTGACATGGCAGGAGCTGCAGATGCTCATTCCACTTGGACATTGAGTGACTGTGAACCAGGCCCTTGCAGCAGCCGTGTGATAACGTGGGTCACACTGATGATGGGAGTCGGACAGAGATGAAGGGACTAATGGGTGACAGTTCAGTGCTGAGAGCAGAGAAGTAGGAGGAGGTTGTTAACCCGGTCAAGAAAATTCTCCATTAAAAAGTATTCATTTTCACTTGGTTAAAATCAAAATGGAAGCTCTGTCAGCAACAGCTGATATTTACCCTCCCACATGGAAATAAAGTGGAAAGTGATAAGCCCTTCCAATTACTGCCATAGCTTGCTGCCATCACATTTGCTGTGGCTGATCTGTAGCCCTGAGCCGTTCCCAATGCCCACCTCCTGCTCTGCTGCAAACGAGCACCCCACACAACTGCCCTGCCCCACGAGCTCCCCAGGCTCCCTCTAGCTCAGCCCCAGGAACAGGGCAGCAAGTGGTGGGAGAAAAAACACAGGCAGCAAATAAAAACGAATCTAGGGGACTGGCGAAGATGAAGCAACTCCACGATCAAGCCCTCTGTGCCTTCCCCACGCCAGTGAATTACATGGGTGAATGGAGTGGTGGTGCCCTTGATGAGCATGGGCTCAGCACAGCTGGACCAGACCAGCACACTCCCAAGATAAGGATGCACTGACCCTGTCACAAAAACCTACCATACCCCTATGCTGACAATGTAATGACACTGTGACCATAATCCAATATCACAAAAACTATTCTGCCAGCGCACTTGAGATGCTGTAACTGCGGGGCAATGGCAGGACAGAGGCACTTATTGTTGGAGAAGGCTATTGGGAAAGCACCCGTGCGGTGGCCCTATGCTTCCTGATCCTAATGCTGCTGTTTCCATGTAAATAGCTAGTGTTCCCAAGCCTGCTGCGCCCCCCCGTCCCTTTCTGTTTGTCTCTGTAAATAGCAATGCCAGAGCATGTTTGGGGTACAAAGAGTGGCGAGAACAAGGCTTCCCAGCAACAACGGGTCACACTGGCAACTCTGAGGGGGTTTGGCAGCAGCATCTCTAAAAGTTTCCTTGAGGACTTCCTGGGATCTTATTGTCCTGATCTGCCCTCTCCTTTTTAATACTGCAAATAATGTTTCTGAAATGCAGGTCGTTTGGGGTAATTTATGATCTCTTTCATTGCCAAGAGAGTCTATCAGCAGCAGACCTCCTACTGGTCAACACTTGAAGACTTTTGAAGAGAAAGGATTTTTCTGTGCTTTCCCCAAAACTGTCTAGAGGCAGCACGGTCGGCTGGGAGGAAGCAGAGAATTGCTTCTTTGAGTGCTGGCACATACTGGGTTTGGAGATGCTGCACGGTACATGCAAAATATCTCAGTGAAAGGATGTCGTTTTGCTGAATAGTTTTGTCACTGAATTGCTTGATTAAAGATACCAAAATGAACCGAGTTGCCATAGGCTTGAGAAGAAACGTTTTCTCTCCGTTATACCCTATCTAGTTCTTTTATAGAGCAATTATCACTGAGAGAACCATTTCAGTCTTTTTTTAAAAAAATGTAATACAAATAGCTCAGTATTGTTTGGCAGAATGGACATTGAAACAGACCTCACATGCTATAGTGGAGAATTGTAGACTGGTTTCATTTTGGAAATGCACTGTTTTACAACGTTCTTCCTGACACGCACATGGCTCTAGTCTAAGGGGTGGAAGGTCAAAACCTCAGACGTCAAATTTCCCTCAAGAGGATGCTTTCAGCTTGGGCTACCAGGCCTTTTTGCCTGCAATCTAGTGAACTGCCTTGTCCAAGATGGGAGGACAGAGCCCTTGCCCCTTATGGTTGCCTGAGAGCCTGATGCCAACCTTAGGCAGGACTATACGGACCGTAGGGTGTCTTTAAGCCATAGTTCTATTCACCAAACCCTCGAAAATTCTGCAGGTGGCTTCCCCTCCCTATTGACAGGTATGGGGAAGTCAGGAGTTGCTGTACTGCTACATGTCCCTGCATCCCCATGTCCGAAACACATCCTTAACACCAAATGGCTGTGATTTATGTAGTTAAAGAGCCTTCGCACTCATGTTTTGCTGATTAAAGTGCTGCTTTAGATGTGTAGAATTCAGCAGAGTGCTTTAAACCCCTGGTAGTAAAAGCAGGTTTTTGTTTAAATTAAACCTCAGCTCTTCCAGAGAAAAAGGAACCTGCATTGATGTTAGTTCTACTGCAAGAAAACTGTGCTGTGCTGTGGAACAGATACACCATATCGAACCAGCTGAACGGTGGTGGCCATGCCAACTTAGTTCCAGGTGGACACCTTTGCAGAAAGAAGGGCTGTTTGCATGTGGGGTGTAAACTGGATTCAGCCCCTACCAGCTTTCAAATGTGTCTTTGGGGTTTGTCCCATGAAGATGCTGCCTCCACTACACTCTAAAAGAACATTTTCCCCTCATCGCCTGACTGCCCTACAGAGCCCAGGAGCCGCTCTGCAGTTACATCAGGCTTTCCTTGCAGAAACCTGGATGGACAAGAACTAGAGAATAAGAGAGGTGGTAAATTGGTTCAGGACTGAAGCGTAAGGCTCAACCTGATGCGTGATCTCCGCTACTCCAGCAAGATCAGTTAAGGCTCTTAAGAGAAATCTCACTGCGTGGGACGTACACAGGGAGTAACAGCATGTAAGCAAGAACCTTGTAAGGAGAGGGAGCAGCCAGATGGGAGCTCAGAAAGCTTTTCCATCTGTGGCTGTTCCCCAGAAACTCCAACCAGTCATCTACAAGACCTCCACCAGCAACATCCTATCTGGGCACCCTGCCTGTGAATTTCTACCCCCCAGCTTTCCTGGGAGGCAAGGAAGAACAGTTGCGCCCATCTGAAAGAGGGAAACAAGATTCAATGAATTCCTTAAACTCAAGCTTGCAGCTTCTAGCTGAGATGAGAATCAAACACAGATTTTCCAAGTCTGACAGTCTAACAACCTCTTCCCATCCAGTTTCCTGTACTGGAAAGTAGAATAAAAAGTTGGGGTTTGGGGTCTTCGGGGTTTGGTGGGTTTTTTTGCTTTCTTCTAAAAGCAGTGCTCTGTCTCACATGATTTAACCTCTACAGCCAACCCTAGAGAATGAGTGGGACGCTTCCCATCTCAGCCAGCCCCAGACAGCTGCTTTACCCTGTCACACCTCACAAAACCATAAAGCTCATGTCATACTATGGCACCACAACAGCACAGCAGTAATACAGGAGCACTTCCCAACCCCTTTCGGCATGGCAGTGGGAATCTGACAAAGATGGTTTCAGTGGGAAGGATCTGCCCAGTTTGAATTAAACCTCAGCCACCACCTCTGTTCAAGCAAGTCCCACCTTGCCGATGCCATATGGGCACAGCAAGCTCAGGATTAGTTTTGAAACTCCTGTCTCCTAAAGCAGCAGCAAGCTGCCTGCAGCCTTTCCAGCTATTTGACCATGCTCTTGCAGCACTGGGAAAAATTCATCTCAATTGAAAGATCGGGGTATAGGAAGTAGAGTGGCGTTTCCCAAGTGTCCTCCCCTCAACTCATTGTGGCAGAAGGAGGGGATGGTCCTGTTCAGAGAGAGACAGCCAGAATGACTGATTGCATCCATGGCACTGAAAGATGCTGATGAGAAAAACCCAGGCTCCTGCCTGTCATATTTTCAAAACCCCCAGACGCTGGCTCAGAGCCTTGCCTGTCGCTTTCCTTAAGCCTCTGTTGAGGAGGAAGAGTGAAGATCTCAGAGACAGTGTTTAGTGTCATAGACAGTTCGGCAAGAGACAATTTTTCACCCCGTTAAATCCCTCTGCAGAATATTATCTGCTGGTTTTCCTGCTTTTTTATGATTTTCTTATGATTATCTCCTGCTGTTTCTGTCCTCAGCAGCCAAATAAATAAATAGCAGTATAGCTGTCAGCAGCTTTAGCAGAGTAAGAAGGCCCTGCAGAACAGCCTTGGTGGGCTACATCCCTCCTCACCCTTGGCACTGCTGCCCTCCAGGCCGTGTCAGGGCGCTGAGACCCTCAGGTCTAAAAGTGAAAAGGCCTGAGAGTGCAGCCTCTTGCCTCTCTGCTCCACCTTCTGCTCTGCAGGCAGGGACACGCCAAGGTCTCACCTGTAAAAGATGATGATAACATTCACAGCAACTTGATGGGGAGGGGAGGGCTCTGAATATTTAACCTCCTCACCTGTGCTTAGAGCATGTTTTTATCATCATGCCATGGCACAAATGAGGAAAAAAAAAAAACAAACAACCAAAAAACCCAGACAAAAAACAGTGTCTGTGTCAGACAGGTGAAGGGACTTCCATGGGGTCACAAAGCCAGCCTGTGGCAGAGCCAAGAGTAAAGCCCAGCCAATCTGACAGCAAGGCACTGCTGTCTTCCCCATAAAACAATTCTGCCCTTTGAAAAAAGAGATCCACAATCCACTTCTTTCTCTGGTGTATGTTTATCCTTTGCTCCTTATCTCCCCTACTTTTTCCTTTTCTCTGCCTGGTTTATTGGTATGGCAGTTGCACGGGCGTGCAGAGCACTTTACCTAACAAATGCAAAGAGAAGACGCCTGCACTGGGGGACTTATAGTCTGGCCACCATGTTCACTCATAGCTCAGGAATACCTTCACAGGCTCGTTTTTCTATACAGCTCAGGGATTCTGGTCCCTTTGGGGCCATGTTTAATTCATCTCCTATGGCTCTCTCAGATCCTTTGTGGGTACTGATCCTGTCTCTTTCATGAGCTCAGTGCTCAGATGTCAGGCTTTTTTCTTCCATATATACTTTTCTTCTCCTTCCTCCTACTCAGATAAAGCTCTTCCTCTGCTTCAGCCTCCATCTTTGGTCTTGCTCACGCATTGCCTTTTTCTCTTTCTCTGCTTTCAATGTTTTCTTCCTCATTTTTTTCTTTCTGTGTGCTCCTCTCTTCGCCTTGACAGAACATGTCCTCTTTTATAATACGTGTCCTTACACCCTTCTTCAAGTACCCTCCCCAGCCCCCACATCTACCTCTACCTATGCCCCCACTCCTTCCCAACTTCTTTGTTAGGCAGGTGCTGGATCTTATCAAATTGATAACATTTACCTCCTTTTTCTCCTGCCCTACATACCACACAGGTCAAAAAAGCAGAGGAAGGGGCAGAGACCCATGTCTAGATACCTACCATGCCACAAACATGAAAACATCTCACACTTCCAGCTCTCCTCTCTGTGTCTTCCAGACTTCAAACTACAGTGCCAATAGGAACAAAAGCAAATATATTTGTCTAGGGAAGGAGAAATTTCTTCCCCTTTTTTATATGGATGGTGTGATCTCAATGAGCAAAGAAGCGCCAACCCACTCCCAGCTGTCACAGGAACTGGCTTTTTTCTGACAACGCTTTGAGAACCCAAAGTTTTTGAAGACACAAACCCAGGAGCTTCATCCTGCTTTCTGATTGTGCTCTCTTTCCTAGCGCCGGAAAGTACAAGGGTCAAATCAGTGACTTTGCGCCTATTTCCACACATTTTTAGGAGCTCTAACCACTTGATGCAATCTTCTTCAGCCATTGCTTTCCCTCTAATAGCCATCATACCTACACCCAAAGATTATCTTGTGGTTAGGTAAAAACTGAAGATGTGATCATCAGAAGACTGGGACAAAGCCAGTCTTCATGAAAATGCATAACACTTTCACACTTCCTACACCCATTGAATGGGTCAATGAAGCAACTTCACAGCTCCTTTAAGTTGTGCCCAGACAGCCTGACACTCAAGATGCTGGGAAACACTGGAACACAGTCAGTCTACTTGATTTGTGCAAATACTGACAATCCTGAGTTTAGGTTTGAAAAAACATTAAAAAAAACCCACTTTTTCTGGTTACTTGCCTAGTTTAAAATGCTTTTATCTCCCCTACCTATTGCTACTATAATACATAAGAATATTACAATACCCATTGTCCTCATATTTCAGGGCTGAGGTGATTTGGACCCCACTGTAGGGGTGCTCCAGTGTGCAGTTCTATCCTCCTAAGCCTGCCCTGCTCCCACTGACCTCTCTGAGCTAACCTCCTCTGCTGTTTCTGGCCCTTTGCACATCAGCTCTGCTCCTGCATCTGCGAGAGCAGGCACCCTCCCACGAGCAAGAGGCCATTCAGGTGAGTCCCATCCTCTTCTCCAAAACCTGGAGTAAAAGCAAGGAGGAGGGAAGATAGAGAGCAAACAGGCCAGGGAGGCTGAGCTCTCTCCCTCCCCACCAAGAACTGCTGGCTGCTCCTTCCTTTTCCCAAAAACTTCTTAGATAAGGAGAGAGCTAGGAACCCAACAACACCCCACACCACCTCCCTGTGTGGCAGGCAGAGGCAAGAGCAGCCAAGCGGAGAGCTCTCTCCTCGGGCTATAACAAGCAGGAGCTTCTGGAAGCAGAGAGGCAAAAGTATTTTTGGCAGGGATTCAATCAAGAATACTCAGGGAACAGTCTGGCTAGCCAGAGAAAATACAACCATGATGGGTAGGTAGCTCAGCCCACCATGCCTTCTTCCTCCCACCAACACCACCAGCAAGGACAATCAAAGCAAAATTATTACCGCCATATCAGCAGCTAGATCTGAGCAAACATGCCCTAGGATCAAAACCACAAGACATATCACCTCATGGAAGCTCTGCAGCTTTCCCTCAGGCCTTTCTGTGCTTTACAGCCTGGACCAATACTGCTTCAGGCTGACCACTTGCAGGCACCCCCCTCCTCCCCACCAAAAGAAAACATTATATCCTGGGTGAGCGAAGAGATGTGACAAAGGAGCAAGGCAGGAACACCACTGCACAGGGATAGACGGGAAGGAGGAGGTGACAAGTTTGCCTGACATTATTAATGAGTTGAGGAAGCCTCATGGCTGCATCAAGGCCAGCCTCAAAGTCACCCTTGTTGCTCCAAGCTACAGTGGGCCCTTGACTGGGAAGAACAGGGCTGAGTACCCACATCTCAGAGCCTGTCGGAGGAGACTGGTTGGCCTAAACCCTTGTGATGCCCTTGGCCTGGGACACAGGATGGCAGGGGCCCTGCAGAGAGTCAGGCCAGCCCACGAGGGCATCCAGGCATCAAATGGAGCTAGGTGGGCAGCGCGGCTCCAGGGAAATGAGGAGGGCAGCAGCCACCGGGGAGCTACAGCTGTTAAAATACTGCCAGTGTCCTGCCTGCTGCCAGGCAAAGCCAGTGCTGCAGGAGAGCAAGCTGCCGGGAAGCGTGGGTAGGGCCCAGCCGTGGGCTGTGCCGTGTGAGCATCGGTGCCATGGGCAATAGAGCATGGCCAGAGCTCCACAAGCAGCAGCAGCAGGTGCCCAACAGCCCGCCCGCTGGCACAAAGCTGGAAGAGCTGGGCAGGAGCCCGGGAAGCAGAGAGGAACCATGTTCCTGGATGTGCCAGGCGATGTGGGGGAAAAAGGCAGCTGCTTCATGCAACCTCCACCTCCCACACCTTTAACACTCAGCAGTCCTTTGCCCACCTATGGGAGCCGGCACTTCAGCAGAAGGATCTCCCCAGGCAGAAGAGGACAGTGGAATAGAGCAGCAAGAGCACACTGTGCTGAGCGTTGGTACAAGCACAGATTTGCTGGGGCACTGGGAGGTTTGATGAAGGAAATAGAGAATACACAGTGGGACCAAGAAGCTGTTGTGTCTGGTCCCATGCGAAGTCAGAGCAAAACTGAAGTCCCCGCTGCCGTCATTATACAAGGTACAAGGCAAGGGGCAGTCATTGAACACCAGAAAGGAAGGAGAGGAATTATTAGGCTAGAGCAAAGCTGCTGGCACTTTACAGTAGTAGCAAAACCACTGGTCCCTCTTCTGCAACAATCCTCAGGCTTGCATATTGTATTCACATGTTGCTAGTTTTCCTGATCCGTGCTTCCCGATTACCAGAAACTCACTTTGGAAAGCTTTTGCACACATCCGTGTTTCTTCTTACCCTGTTTCTGCCGCAGTGAAGGTCAGGAATGGGTTTTACCCCTGCGCTCTCCAAGAAACTTTCATGCTGAAAAAGTACTGCTGAGCACCCGCCAGCACAGGGAAAACACTACTGAACCACTGACGAAGAGCTTGACTGTGCCTTGTTCACCTAATACCTTAACTGGAATCAGTGAAAGCGTTGCAGGAGTGCAGTGAGCAGCCTCCGTCCCTACGTGTAGAAATACAACTGCCACACTCATGAAGCTACAGCTGGAGGGGAATTGAGCTGTTCCCTTCCACTGCACTGTCGAATGTAATTTACTCCCTGGCATTGTGTGATCAAGCAAAGGACGGGCAATAACATGCACAGCAGCTTATCCCGGAGAATGGCAACTTCACCTCTTTGCTTTTAACTGAGCCTGACTGCAACTCGAGACGTGTATTCGTACCTCTGCGGCAGCATTCCGACCCCAGCACTCCTGGCAGGGAGGCAGAGAAGGCGTCAAGGGTCTCTAGTATAAACTGGGGAAATCAGCAGCCAGTAAAGGCAAAATCCCAAGGCTTTCCCCTGGAGGAGTAAAAGCTGTTTAGAGCAGCGTGTAAATTCATGGCAAGAAGCAATAAAGGTGAGTTTTATACATTCCCATTATTGCTTGTACGTCTTTGCAATAATGTTTATTGACATGTTTGAACGGAGCGCAAGCTGCAGTTCGGTTCAACTGCCTGTGAAAATGGGACATTTGTCAAGAAACAAACCTTACAGATCTTAGCAGCTACTCTCTTCCCTGTTATCAGTTGGGAAGCACTGGAAAAGCTATGGAGCACCAGGGAAAAGGCATCCACTGAGATGCCCAGGGTGCCTTGGCCAGCAATCCCTTAGGTGCAGAGAGGGAGGAGGAAAGCTCAGTAGGTTAATGGGGAGCATCTTACTTTGCATTGACACTCATGCACAGCCTCAAAGCATGCATGCACATCAATTACAGAATCCCTATGAGGCACAATAAAATTAACCTTGCATGGCCAAAGAGGTATACTACAAACGTGTCTCAACGAAGGCACTTGGCATGGCTTTAGCCAAGGTACCCTGTAAGAACTTGGCCATGACTTCCCTTGACACACAGAAATGCCTTTGCTCCTCCTTTCCACCAGGTCCGATTCCATGAGGTGAGGAGCCTTTTCTAATTCCTCTGAATTTTAAAGATCCTTGAAGACACGAAGCACATTTAAAATTCATTATATGCAAAAGACACTCTTTTTTCAGGAGTTACCATGTCAGAACTGACTGCCCCAGATTTCGACAAGGCTTGGACAGGGCTCTTAAAATGACATCAAGTCATGCCGCACCAAAGCTTTGGGATCTGAATTCCTGTGCTGAGCTTTAAACAGCCAACAGTTCCAAAGGTACCACGCTCTGTGATTCTGCTTCAGGCACGCTTCACCTCTCATCACCCTTTTTACACATGAGGCTACTTCTGTTTCACATAACGCAAGGTTACCATACAGCTCATGCATTTCAGTCCCTGTTCTGTAGCCAATGCTCTCCCACCCTGCCCCAGCACCAGCCCAGCCAGTACCGCTCACTCCACAGTGGCAATTATTCCAGTCATATGTCCTCTCCACATGTGGCACTGGTTACCGGATAAACCAGACCTAGCCTTGTGGACCCCTCCCTCCCCAGCATCCTGCAATGTCACTTTTCATTAAGCTTCATAAACCTTTCGAGTGACAGTTCTCTCTGCATTCATTGCTGCATCAGCCCAGGGAATACGAATGGCCTCTGGTTAACATCACATCACTGCCGTGGCTTTGTTTTTGTGCATGTTGATCAGAAATTACCTGGCTTAGAGAAAGTAATTTAGTGATAAATGATTGCTTGTTCAGAGGTAGCTAGTTTCAGCCATAGCTGCCAGGTATTAATCTATTTGTCAATCCTTTCAGATCTCCTGCACTGATGAGCAGTGGTACAGCGAAGGCGCAAGAGCAGCTCCCAACTCTGGAAAGTGAAGCCCCCTCTTCGGAGGGCAGAGAAGGGAGCAAAGAACTTATTTCACACCTATTCAGCTGCATTTGGCAAGGTGCTCTCAAAGCAAAAAGGACCAACTGGGAGGGATTAGCAAGGGCCAGGGTTCCAGCTTTGACCTTCAAAGGGGCTTTTGAATGGAGCTTGGAAGCAGGAAGAGCACAGATTTAAGTCTCGAAAGTGCCTGGGAGTGTCTAGACGGAACACTGAGAAACACTGAATGGGAACATGCCTGGTCATACAAAAAAGCCAAAATTTGTCACTATTACCAGCTTTCCCCAGAATTTCAAGAGAAGCATTCCCACAATGAAATCTTTGGACGTAAAGGGACAAAATGTTGAGTGAGTAGCTGGACTCCTCACCAGAGACATGCAGCTCTCAAGATCCAATTACTCTTCTGCAACAGTTTGAAGCTCAAGCCTCCCACCTTTTCTGAGCACTGCCACCTCTCTTTGGCACAGTAACTAACTACTTACTAAGAGTAAGGAGGTTTACACCTCTTTTATTCCCATCGGTGATTCTCCCTGAGACAGGAACCCAGAAAAACAGCAGCAGCTTTCCACCAGGACAAAGAATGTCACCCATGGTTTGTTTTGGCCATAGCATAAAATCAGAGCAATTCATCCAAGCCTGCTTGCTTGTAGAACACATGAGGTTTAAATAAGGATTGGCACACACAGCTCCCAGGACCAGCTGCACCTCTCCAGCTAAGAGAGGAGCTCCCAGAAACCTTCAGGATGAGCCTGAGCTCTACATTCAAATACTTATATTTCTACAAGTTTCTAATTCTACAGCGCATCATTTGGTACATGGATCCAACTTTCTTTCATCTTTGTAGTTCCCAGACATGGACAGGCCACTAAACACATCAAAATGTGAAACCTACAGCCTATTTTCATCATGCCAGCCAGAATTTAAACTCTGGAAACAATTCTTCAGTCTTGTTCTGGATTTAGGATTGCTATAGGACATTAGAAAAAACTCCTGGCTTTAAATAATTGTCCTGTGGAGAAGTCTGAATTGCAGACAGCTATCCAAGCCATTACCAGAGTCCTGACAGCAAACTGCACTCACCCAGTTGCGCCAAGGCACCCAGTGGCCTTGGAGCAAGCTCCTCTTTAAACAAATCAGAATAATTTGACAGTGCTTCCTGATGCCCCCTATTTAGGGTTCCTGGAAAAAAATGCTCCTTTTTTGTGACAGGGAACTTCTCATCTCCCTTTGGCTGGGGCAAAACATCTGCATCTTCCCTTTCCCTCCACTCCCTGCTGGGCTGCAGCACTGTTTTCTTGAGCTGTTCAAGTTCGGAGGCTTCAGCAGTGAGCCAGTGACACATCATGAACTGCCTTACCCAGCCCCACAGTACCAGGGCAGCATGCACTTGCCTTGAAAGCAATGCGCAAGGCAGCGGGGACCCTGTCACCAAAGCTTTCCTCCTTCTACCCACCCTGCTACCCCTGTGCTCCACTTGCTCTTGCTCTTCCCCTCCCATAAGCCAGGGAGAGACGATATTTGGAAACAATTCCCTCCCTCTCTGACTTGGCCCCCAGCTCCCCTCTTGATGTGCTGGTTTTGGCTGGGGCAGAGTTAATTTTCTTCGTAGTAGTTAGTGTGGGGCTATGCTTTGGATTTGTGCTGGAAACAGTGTTGGTAACACAGGGATGCTCTAGTTAAAGCTGAGCGGGGCTTCCACAGTCAAGGGCTTTTCTGCTCCTCACATCACCCTGCTGGTGAGTAGGCTGGGGGTGCACAAGATGTTGGGAGGGGACACAGGGGGGACAGCTGACCCCAAGTGACCAAAGGGATATTCCATACTGTATGACATCATGCCTAGGGGTAAAGTGGGCTGGTCTGGGGGCTGCTGCTCGGGGACTGGCTGAGCATCAGTCAGTTGGTAGGGAGCAGTAGTTTTTCATTTGCATCACTTGTCTCTCCTGGGTTTTATTTCTCTCTCCTTTTTTTGTTAATTTCCTTTTCATTACATCACTGCTACTACTACTACTACTGCTTCAGTTATTAAACTGTCTTTATCTCAGCCTGTGAGTTTTCTCACTTTTACCCTTCCAGTTCTCTCCCCCATCCCGCAGAGCGGGGAGGGAGGGAGTGGCTGTGTGGTGCTTAGTTGCCGGCCAGGGTTAATCCATGACACTTGTGCCCACGCCTCAAGCAGAGCCGTGACAGCTGCTGGATGCAGCAGCCCGGGTAGGAGCAGGGCTGCCCCATTGCTCGCAGCTGGGACCGCTTCCCCTTCCGCTCAAATGAGGTGACAAGGAGGGAGCATCCTCACAGCCTCCGGACCTGGTTGCAGCACCCTGCCATGGGCACGGGCACCCTGCCTGCAGCTGGCCAGCATTCATGCAGGTGCGACGGCATCGGTGGGAGCTCAGGCAGATTCCCACGCTTCGGGAGTGCTGCCGGGAGCCGTTCCCCCCACCTTCGAGCCAGCAGGTTTACAAGCCTCTAATTCCCAGCTACAAGCGCTGCTCTCCGTGCCAAGGAAGCAGCGGCGCGTGCTGTCATTCACGCGGCTGGGAGGCCGCTCCTGCCAGCCTTTGCGGCTATCGTACCAGCTGCTCGGGGCTGGGAGCAGATGGCGGGATGGCACACCTGACAGGGAGCAGACCTTCCAAGGACGAAGGGGGAGGAAGAGCTTGCACACAGCATGGCCAGCCCCAATCCCCAGCCACGCAAAGACGGAGCAAACGTACCCACCCCTCCCTCTCCTAGTCCTACAAGTCACAAGAAAAGATTTTCACACTAGGGTAAAGCTGGACAAGTGTCATTGATACCTCTAAATTTGTACACTCCTCCTGCCTCCGCCAAAATGCCCTTTGTTTGAGCTAATTACCAAGCACATTGAGCTAATTACCAAGCAAAATCCCAGCTCAGCCTTTCCCATGAGTATGCAAGAGCATTTTCTTCAGGAGAGCACAGCTACTTTAAGCCCGTTCCACTCCCCAGAAATGGTAAGACTGGAAAAGGCGAGAGCTTTGGTCAAGGGCGAGCGTGTTTCTTCTCCAGCCTTAGCCCACCCCTAAAAGAGATGATGACAGCGCACAGGCTATGGAAGTAACCCCAGTCCCAGCTTCTCGTCTTCCCATCTCTCCCAGATGAAGTTACTGAAAGGAATGGATACAGGAGAACATCACAGCGCGCAAGAGATATAAAACAGTGATTACGTCGCATACAATCCATCCTGAAGAACTGATATGTGAGCGCACATACATTTAAATATTTGAAAAGCATCTTTTACAATGAATATCAAAATGACTTACAATCCAAGTCAGAGAAAAATGCCCTTACTTCTCCCTATCTCCCTTTTCTCATTACAGAGATAAATCCCGGGTGCGTCTCTCGGCTGCAGAGGGAGACTGAAGAATACATATATATAAAAACATATATATGTGTGTGCGTGTATGTGTGTATGTATAAAATATACAACTGTAATAATCTCAACAATTTTAAGAGAAGCTTGCTTCACAATACAGCCAGTCTGGGAGATGAGAAACTCTGGGTAATAGCCAAAGCCCCTCTCTTCCCATCTGCAAAGTGGGTGGGAAAAAAATGCCAGGTAGCAAATGCACGGGCTTGCACTGTGTACCAGAAAGTAAGAGGAAGGTAGGAGGAAGGAGTGGGAAGGATGATCACATGTGTCTAGTGATAGCGTTTGCGGTCCAGCAGCCACGGACAATCAGCATTGTCAACACCATGCATGCAAGCAATGTAAGTGCAGGTGCTGCACCTATCCCAAGATTTTAAATCATGTAAATGTACATAAAGTAAGTGGCCCCCTTTTCCATTTCATTCTTGTTGGGTAATGACAACTGAAATGAATCATGACTTCAGAAGCTCAGCCTTAGTTTTTGTTTTCTTTTGGTTTTTACCTGTCAAACTGCCCCCAGCTACTGTGGAACTCAATCAGGAGCCTTGGCAGCACTGTTGCCACTGCAGCCATGCTGCTCCACACATCACAGGGGATGCTGTGACTCGGGGGGGAGCAATTCACACTCGCATGCATTGAGATGGAGAGATGTTGCTCTTTTAATTAGAGGGCTTCACCTCTATTCCCAACCCTGGTCACACCTGAAAGCGTATGCAACAGCACAACTATGTCTCAATGTACTTTTCTCTCTCCTCTCTGTGATACCTATTCAATGCACAGGCTGTTCATTTGAACACATTTTGTGCCTGAACGTCTCAATTTCTATTTGCTTTTCTCTATGTAAATACATATACATTTGTAGGTTTTGATCTGTGTGCCTCCACTGTGGACCCGGGAGCACTACTGTATGCACACCCCTGTGTCAGCATCCTGGCATAGTGCGATGGTCTGCCAAGCTGTAACACCTTTCACTGCGCAACACACGGTGTCCTGCCTACACGAGGCTGAGGAATCCTGTCAGCAATCCAATAAACATTCACAACCCTGAACCACGCAAATATCGTTAATCAGTTTTCTAGAAAAGAGAAAGGATTTCCAAACAATATGAAAAGTTCATTTCCCCCCCTTCTTTTTGTCATTCCATGAGCCTCAGTGGTGGATGCAAACCATATTTTCAAGCCTTGCACTGCCCCCAAAACCACAAAAGGTTGAGAACAATTTACTTTCAGAAGCAGAGTGTCATGGTTTAACCCCAGCTGACAACTAAGGACCACACAGCCACTCGCTCTCTTGCCCCAGCACGATGGGAGAAAATTAACTGTATCCCTGCTAAAATCAGCACACAGAGGCATGTGGTAAAGCACAAATTATCACTGAGACACACAACAACAAATTCTAGAACTGGTAGCACAGAGATTGCTCTCAGTGTAGAAACACTTCCCTGTATGTATGTATCCAGCGACCAGGCACAGTGCTTGTGCAGTTATCAGTGCATGCCGAGGCTCCTACGTGTGCAGGGTGCTGGAGTCCAGTATATGTGCCTTGGATAACTAATCAGAGCCCTTTGCCCTGGCTGTGCCTCTTACTGTTTGAGCTTTGTAAAAAGTGACAGATGTGTGCATTTCTCCTCGGCTCCGACTCCCCAGTACAGCAGCGCTTGCATGGACCTAGGTGTTAAAGAACGATCAGCCAGTTGCAATGTTACTTGAAATGCAAGTTTGTGTATTGGCTCTGGGAACAAGCCTGAGAGATGCAGTTGAAACCAACACAGTCACTCTGAGTACAGGATCTGCATAAATCACTGTCCAATATATTCATTCCTATTGACAGATTAATTCTTTTCTCAGGTTTTGCTTAAAAGTGTACCACTGCATACTAATAACAGTCCCCAGAGCTGCAGGAATGTCACTCAAGGCACAGTGAAAGATGCTGGAGGGAATGATCTATGTATGGCCTTCACGATGGGGGAAGCTCCCAGCTGCTCCAGCTCCCCAGGCCAGCAGCTGGAAGCAGTGGGTGGAAAAGGAGCCGCTTCCTCACCTTGCGAGTGGATGGGATCACCCAAGTCTCTAATTCAGGGAGGAGGCTGCACTCTAAGGAACACTACAGAGATGCTAGACCTGGAAGAAAACCTCTCCAAGTCTGCCAGAGGAAAGCTGAAAGTAGCAAGGTAAATAAATCCACATCTCCCCATAAACTAGGTGCATATGCGACACAGCAAGGACACTGGTCTGAGAGGCAGGGCAGGCAGTGGAGCAGGGAATGTCTGTAACGTTTCCCAGCCCCAGTTGATTCCTTGGGTGCATTTTATTCTCTGCACCTGAAAAAAATGAATGCAAAGATATTTTCACTTAATCAAGTCTCCCAGCCGAGGTGTCAGGCACAGAGAAATCGCTTGTCACTCCAGTGCTTCCCAGCATGCGCTCGCCGCAGCAAGGAATGGAGGGCAAAGGGATTACAGAATTAAGCGATACCGGTACAGCAGTCAGAGAGTGGCCAAGATTTACCTGTCACTCGGGAGAAAACTCCATTTCATTTGGTGATTTACTAAGAGTGAAAGTTAAAGTGGTGGGGCCTGGCCAAGTCCTGGGATCTATAAGCAGGCAACGTCAAACCGTCAGCCCGTGACAGCCCACACCCCGCAACTTAACCTTTCTCTGGGCAAGGCAAGAGCAGCTGCAGCGTAATCCCTTGGTTCAGGCTTAGGTACAGGCTCCTATCAGACTTCATTGCTGCCTGTCAGTTACTCGGAGGACCAGCCTCATCCTTTCTCAAAGAAGCAGAAGTGGTGTTTTCTGGGCGTCAGGATGATGGCATTAGCCCCTGCAGGTCTGGGAAGGTGGCTTCCCACTTCCGTGGCGTTTGCATAATGCCCGCAAGTCTGAAGGGAAAAGGCTGCTTAAGCTGTGAAGTGCCCGCTTGACTTCTGTTGACAACACCACCGGGATCAGCCTGGCAAGGTCCTGCACAGATCAGGACGAAGCATGAGAGCAGAGGAAAAGGCCCAGCTCGTGCGGTCCCTCTGCCCCACCTCCGCCTTCACACCAGGCTGCCTCCAGCAGCAGGACTGGCAGGGCGGTGGGAGTCCATAGTGCTGTGTCTGCCTCTGCTATTGACCAGTGACCCTCAAGGCAAAATCTGTTCCTGCCCATACGCTTCCTTCAGGGAAAACACTATTTCTGCACCTCCTCACTCCACCTCCCCCAAAAAAAAGTCTTGGCCTCTATCACTCCTCTCTTCTCCACTTGCTCATGCAGAGGTATGACTAAGAGTCCTTGGGATAACACCCTCAAAACTAACATCTTGCTGTCCTATTTCACCCCATCTTCCCCTAAGATCCTACCTGCCTCCTTCTGTGTCTGCTTCTCTTCCTCCTCGGCTGTACACTGGCTGGGATGCTCCAGTCAGTATGAATTACAATTACGTCTTCCTCGCAAACAATTGCAGCCCCTTTGTTACAATTGTATTCAGGCTTTCCCCTGCATTTGGGGTTGTGGTACCTCCCTGCGGCCACCCTGCCATTCCACCAGAACTGAGAGCTCGGAAGGGCGAGTGCTGAGCTCCTGCCAAAAGGCACAAAGCAGCAACTTCACAGGTGCCAAGGGGGGTGCCAGGGTGAAAATTGGGAGCCTGCAGCTGGCTGGCCAGCTGTTTTTTCTCTAGCTGGACATCTCTCAACTTGGAGGAAAATCTAGCTCACTTGGACTCTATTGCAGGTTGTAAAAAGTGTAAATAGAGCACTTTTAAAAGCCAGGTGTACCTGAAGGCAGATTAATCCCAAAGTGTCATGAATCAATGCAACACAGTCCCACACTGCAATGATAACCATTCGCAGGCTCTTTATGTGTCGGCAGCTTTGTTCCTATTCATTGTGTCCCATCAGAAACTGCACCTTAATGCCAGCGAGGGCCTTTCCCCTGCCCTCTTTCAAGGCTGAGAGCACACTGCCTTCCAGCTTGGTGCAATGGCCCCAGCATTGCACAGCTCAGACTCCTCAAGCTTCTGCTTGTTGTCTGTAATATAAATGGACCCGAGGGCGACACAAACACTGTTTTGATACACACAGGTGCTGGCTAGCTCTTGGCTAGAAAGATGACAGCACATGTGATGCTGGAATTAAAAAGCAATACCTCTGCTAAAGGGTTATCTGCCTCCTCCTGCTCTGCCAAAGGAACACGTGCTGGTTATGCTCGTGTCCTAGACAGTGTCACCTTTACCATGCAAGCTGCATCTTGCTCGTCATTACAAGCTTATATGCTGAGCCACATCCTGCTTGCAGAGCAGCAACAGACCATAAACACCCCATGAAATGCACATATTCTACCATTAAGCAAAGACTTCCCATGTAGTTTCAATGCTTTGCTGTCTCCCTGTCTTTTCTTCTTCCTCCCATACATGCTAGCCTCTGTGCTTTCTTCTATTTAGACTAAGTCCTTGAAAACCTTAAAAGCCATCAATGCGCAATTACCTTTGTTCTCTTTCTGCTTCTTCAGTTTTTTCCACTGCCCTTTTTTCTTCCCTTCCTCACTCCATTCACCTGCATCTCTACTTGTGTTCACACATTTTGCCCCCCAACACCCTCTCTCCCATGCCTTTCTCTGCTTCCAAGCTCTTCTATCAGTCTTCTGCTTTTCTATTTCTCTAATCTACCCTGAATTGTCTTCTCTTTGCCATTTTTAGGCAAAATTAAGACTGCCCATGAATGTAAGCATAACCTCCCTGGATATTTTTAAATCTCCCAAAACAAGCCCCAAGGCTCAGTCAAAGCCTATTTTCCTAGAAATAGCTACACAAAAAGGCTTGCGCCAGTTACAGACACAGTTAGTTCTTCACACACACACCAGGAGGTACTTGTCTGTTCTACTTTATCTCCAAACAGCAGCACTGAAATACCATGCAGATTCTCTTCCTTGTCCTTCCTTGGGTCACTGCTAGGCAGAGCTGAAGGGTAAACACGGATTAACTGGCTTACAGCACTTCAGAGTTGGCCAGTACAGGGCTTCTCTATGTACACCCACTGCTCTGATACACCAAACAACGCATAATTTATCTTATTTACACTGCAGGTAAACTCCTGAGACCTCTCATTTTAGATACAGATTTATAACGTTGCTTCTCCAGAAGCAAGAAAAAGCCACAGTCCTGGTCGGGGGTGAGGGTACAGCCAAACACCTTAGTTGGGTGCAAAGTTATTCAATCAAGCACGCCTGGATTTGACATTTTTGCCTTAACCTTTACCTGCAACCAGCTGGAAAATCAAGGGGTTAAGCCTGGCACCACTAAAGAAAAAGGATGGCCAAATGTGGCATGTATCTTGAAAAATGGAGGGACTAGGGGATTATAAAGCAGAGAGCTTAGCTTTGGTTCCCAGGAACTGCCTGGAACAAACCACCAGACTACTTTTAAGCATCTCCAAGATAACAAGGAGATGAGTAACAGGCAACATGCACTTGTCAAGGAAAATCACGTCAAACCCATCTAATTTTCTTCAGTGGAAGGGTAACAGGTCTTGTGGACAGCAGAGAAACAGTTCAGTCATGCATCTTGTAAGCTTTCTGGCACCCTTTCTCCTGACATTCCTACAGGCAAGCTCAGAAAATACGGTCTAGATGAACACACTGTACAATGGCTACACAACCTGTTGGAAAACAGTACTCAGAAAGTAGTTACCAATGATTCACTGTCAAAATGCAAGGATACACCAGCAGGGTTTCTGCAGGGATCTGTTTGCAGTCTGGTGATATTCAATATTTTCATTAATGACCAGGATAAAGTCTGTTTATTGAATTTGCAGATGACAGCAAGCTGAGCAGGAGTGCACATGGAAGATAGGTACGGAATTGAAAATTATACCATATTTACAACATGAACTGAAAAAAAAAAAAAGTAGAATAAAATACTACATGGGTGCATGCAAGGCATTGGACCTTGGTAGGAATAACAGCCTCCACTGATACAAAATGAACAACCAGGCAATGAGCAGCCTGGATGAAAAGGGGGTTACAGTAGAAAAGGCAACGTTAGACCAAAAGCTCAGCATGAATCACCACTGCCTTGCTAGTAAGAAAAAAGCAAATCCCTTGTAAGTGTACAAGGGTGCAATCTGTAAAGCACAGAAACTCATCTGCTTTAGCTAATGCTGGTGGGAGTCAGCCAGAGCGCTGTGTCCACCTTGGGAGAGTGAACCCCAAGGAAGCGTGGCCCCACTGGAGAAAGACATGAGGAAGGCAGCGATAATAACCAGAACTTGAGAAAGCACCATTTCTAAGGGAGCTTCAATGCATTGGGGCTGTTTACTTTAAAGAAGACAAACAGAAAAGAGGAGACACTAGAACAGTTTTCAAAAACTTTTAAAGGTAGTTTGTTCTGCATACCCACGGGGAACACAACAAGGAAAGTGGGGGTTAAAAGCAGAAAGGGAGATTAAGGTTAGAAGTCACCTCTGAGATATAGCTGTACGGACATTTAAGCACCAGAAAAAAATTGCCTTGGGTTGCAGACATCCCACCGTTGGAAGGTGTTCTACAGTCAGCTAAATAAACATGCCAGGAGACACCAAGTATAGCTGATCTCATCTTTCGGCAGTGGGATGAATGAGACCCCCTCCCCAAGTTACTTCTAGCCATCTCATCATGAAGTTTCTTCTTCACCTGAAACACTAGTCCATGGACAATCCTTTCCTCAGAGGCATTGCTCACAGACATTTGAGTGTCATGAAAAGTAAACTGGACTGCTGATCCCTCTGCCACCATGCCATGTAGTGCTGCCAGTGCTTTGTATGGTGACAGTGGCCACCCCACAGTGTATCTTCCTAAGTGTACAGTGGCATGGGTTAAAACTTTTCCTTTCACCTGATTAAACAGATCAGCTTATGACACAGCCCATGAGGGATTTACTTTCTGGCATCACTGGTGATGACCCCACCAATGTAAGAAGCAAAGGCAGCAGATCACAAAATAGGGGTCTTGACTCCAACAAACAAGTCTGAAATCTTGGAGGAAAAGTCACTGTCCCTGAAAATGGGGTATCATGAAGAAAAGTTTGGAAACTGCTTAGCTAAGGGCTTTTTCTCCAAGAATCTGACAACTTTCCTTCTCAACTGAAAGCTGTTTTGCGACGCAAATCCTATATGGAGGTAGTGGCCTTTGTAACTCTATATTCCTTTGCAGTGTAAGGAGCACCAGGACAAGCACAAGCTCCTGTAGCAGTGACCTGGGTTATCAGGCAGGTCTATGATTAGAGCTGCTCAGAAAATGGAATTTTGTCCACAGGGAAACCATGCCGCCCACCACTTTCCAAGCAAATGCATCCTGACTGTACATTCCTGTCCTCCTCTTTGCCTGTGAGTGGTTACAACAGCCTCTGCTGACTGGGGACCAATTCCAGGGGCCAGTCCAGGCACCAGTCCCTAGCTATTTCCTCAGTGCACATCCCATGCTTAGCTGTATGGGATGGAAGCTGTCTGGACTTTGAAGGTAAATCACACGATGAGAGAAGAATGCCTGGGCACTTTTCATGACCTTTCTAATGAAGATATTCAGGTCTCAAAATGTTACTAGTGGAAAGGACACCTGTGCCTTTTATTTTCTAACAGTTCTGTGGTGGGAATATGAATGACTCTGCACCACTGCGTATAAGACATAAATATCAAGGGAAAAGAAGAATGGCTTGGGTCAGTCCAAATGCATCTAATTAAGGAACAAATGACACCAAGAAAAACGAAATGAAGGCCTGAGGTGAAGGACTACTTAGCTCAGAGTGTGACACTCCATATATAATTCTCACCAAGGAAATGCAATACGCCTCATCTCGCATGCCTTTGCATCGCCATGCAAAACGACTGCAAGATTAGATCCCTGCAAGCATGCCTGCTTGTACATATGCATGCCTCCCAGTGAAATGAGCTACTGATTTTTTGTGAGGCCACTTCCCTTTCTGTGTTTTTCTGAATGTCTGCTGATTTCCTCTGCTGGAGTCTCCAGATGGTGCCCTTACTGAAATGGAGGCTCAGTGCTCCCCTGGACCCTCACATGGTTAAACACTTAGCCATTGCTACAATGAGAAACACCTTTTACAATTCAATTTGATCTTTCTCAAGGATTACTAGAAGCACCTACGCTCGCCGCAGTGAAATGTTAGGCTGCAATAAATGATTTCACCGTAAGAGGTTTTAACTGTCACAGGCATCAAAATGGCTTTGCAATGGTTATGAGTAGATTTAACTCAGAAGTTTGACAGTCCCATGTGCTCAACAGCACACTGAACGATTCAGTAATGATAGTGTACACATGTCCCCAGGGGACCCCAGTGTGAAGATGCACAGACACTTGGAGCTCACAGCCCCATCCCCAGAAACAATGAGGTATCTCGCTTCCTTGGCTGCGTTTGGGCAGGAAACCAGCTTTTCTTTTAGATCACATTGGTAGCATCAGCGAGCAAAGGCACCAGGGATGATTACACCTCACTTCTGCAAGTATCTGACAAGCCTCCCCCCATCCGTTCATGATGCTGCGTTAAGTATCTGCAAGGGGATTCCTGTGCCATCTGCAAAACCGTGGCAGCAGAAATAAGAACCGAGGTGTGGCAGGAAGGAGGCACAAAGCCCACGGCCAGTACCAGACCAGGGCACGAACCAGCTGGCTTATACCTGCGTTGCAAAAGGCAACACCTCCTACAGCAAAGCACCTCTAAGGTCATGCCAGAGCACTGGAATGGGGCCAGAAAAGAAAGGAAAAAGAAGGTGTTTCCAGCACACCAGCCCCCCTGGTATGAT
>JAVJGJ010000057.1:4847796-4871427 GCA_035590215.1 Microhierax caerulescens | reverse complement strand
TGCAGAGACTCCGCCGGGCACATGGCCGCGAGCTCGGCTGAGGGGCAGGGGGGGTGGGGCCTGCAGGGCCGCTGACCTCCCCCGCCGCTCCCGCCTGGGGGCAGGGGGCTGCTGCCGCTCCCGGTGACCCCTCTGCCCTCAGCCGGCCTTCCCCGCGGGGGCTGGGGGGGGCCGTCCCCCGCACGGCTCCCGGGCTGCCGCCGGGCCCAGGCACAACCGGCACCGGCAGAGCGGCGGAGGCCGCGCCGTTTAGGACAGCGAAGAGCATAATGGCAGCGCCCCAGCGCGAGGGGTGCCCCCGGGCCGAGGGAGCGCAGCGTGTGTCCCCACAGGGACAGGGAGGGGGACAGGCATCATGGCCGCCCGGGCAGGGCAGCGGCACAGGCCAAGCGAGGCCGTGAGCCTGCAGGGGACCCTGGTGCAGAGGAACGGCAGCGCTGATAGCGGCACGGTTCCGACGCCGTTACCGTGCGGGGTGTGGGGGTGTGTGTGTGTGTGCTCGCTGCGGGCCCTTCCCCTCCTGCTTTGCCCCTTAACGGGGCGAAGCGTGCCGCCTCGGGCCGCAGGTGAGGCCTCCCCCCGCTTCCCGGGCGGGGACCACGCACAGCAGGAGGGGGCGCAGGCAGAGCTGGACGGGGCGAAGGCAGAGCAGGAGGGGGCGCAGGCAGAGCTGGAGAGGGCGCAGGCAGAGCAGGAGGGGGTGCAGGCACAGCAGGCGGCACGCAGGGGAAGGCACGGTTCGGCTTTGTCTCGGCTTCCGAGCGTTTTAACTCACGTTAATTGCTCCCCAATTAGCCGGAGTTAGCTAACGCGTTTGTAAACACCAGTCTAGACACTCCACAAACATTTGTTCTGAGACACATATGTAAAATAGTTAAGTGGATGCTAAGGCAATTAGGTATAATCTCATTACTTCCCTTTCTTGCCGTTTCCTTTTCACCCTTTGCTGAAGCCAGACCCCAGCGCTGCACTTGCAGGGTGGGTTTAGGTTGGATTTTTTGTTTTTGTTTTTTCAAAAGACACTACAAAAGGTAAATCTTAGGGCTATCACATGCAAAAACCCTGATACGGAGTTCCCAGTCAACTTTCAAAGACAGAGTGCGGGTCCGGTTTTACGGCAGCAGACATGCCATGCACACAGAAGCCACTAAGCAGGTGTAAAAGCCTTCCGAGTTTCTAAATTTTGATTTATATTCTCTTTAAAAAATCATTAGGCAGTAGATTTTCTGGTGTTCTTTATACAGACAGACCCCTCACCCCCTTTGTTACAGCTATATATCAAAATGTAAGGTTTCAACGTGACATTCACACTTCTGCTCCTTTAGCACACGCGGCAACACATTCCCCTCTGATTTTCTTTCAAAGATGCCTTATCAGTCTTTATGTATGATCATAATGTGGAGCGTATATCAATGGGATTCTTCAGAGCTGGAGAAGAATTGCAATCTCTGAGTACCTTCACAATACCACAAGCAAAAAAAAGCAGGATATGGGTTTCCAAATCCGGCATCATTCCCAGCTCCCTCCCCCTCACGTTAACAGAAACCTGAGGTTTGTATTCCAAGCAGAACCGAAACTGGCATCAGGATGTCAAACATCCATTTCTGCAAGGTTCTCGGGATACAAGGCAATAGATTCTTCTTCTCATCACAGGTCAAAATATGCAAGGCCCCCCTCTAAATGAGCCACCCTCTGCTGTTTGCTCTTCCACAGGGTGGGCAAGCCAGGGCCAAGCAGGTCGCAAAGAGCTCACCATCCATGTCCCCAGCTGTGCCTCCTTGGAGGCTGAGAGCAGCCACCACCCCCTTTTGCAAGCAAGCAGCGTGGCACGCTTTGGATAACCAAACCTCACCCCAGTCAAGTATTTCCCTAACAAGTTGGCTCTCATCTGAATTCAAAATGACACCAATTTTGGAGCTAACCCTCACAGCCCAAACAAATTTCAAAATTATTCACAGAAATTTTATAACATTTTCCTTCTGGGTGGGAAAGAGAGAAAGAATTTTAATATTCCTATCATCCAGTGTTGCAGTCTTATTTCTTGAAATGCCCCAAACTGCTTAATTTCAAGCTGGTTTAGCGTTAAGATGCATTTTCCTTTTGTCTTAAAAAGCCTGAGGAAAGTTAAACGCCTCCATTCTTCACTACGGGCTGTGCTATATAGATCATATCTCCCATGATTTAAATTTGCTTTGTCAAAAGGGAGCCACCATCCTGTACCATTTTGCTTTTTTCTCCAAGTTGAGCTTCCTATACAGAAGAAGGTGAAAATCAAACACACCCACCCCCAACCTAATAAAGGAAAAGAAAAATAGCTTCGTGGGTTTTGAACTAATTAGAAATTTAAAAGTTCAAGCCTACTAAAAATGACTATGTTTTTGCTTAGGTCAAAGCTTGACTCAAAGTTCTCTGACTCAAAATTCTCCACTTTCATTTTATTGATAACAATGGGCGGGGGGGACACAGGGGGGGAGTTGAGAAATTTTTTTTTGCACTAAAAACCTTCAAACCTACTTTAGTTTTAGCTATCTCTGGGTGCTTGGCAAAGCAGTTCACCTACGTTTGCAGCGAACGATCTTTAGCCCAGATATGCTCTGCTGCACACACCAGATTTAGCAGTCAGAAATCACTTAAATTAATTTGCAGTTATTTGGTGCTGAGGGAAGACGGTGGTCAGAGCACCTTGAAGAGGCCAGGCTTCTGCTTGCCACGTGGCAGGTGAGCCAGGGATGTCAGTAGGCAGCACTGCCCTGCCTTGCTGCTGCTGCTGACGTTGCTGGGTAGTGCCAGTCCTGATCGGACTGCTACGTGTGCATGTGCGTTCAAGGGAATGAAAGTCATAGAAGGGAATGAAAGTCATAGAAGGGAATGAAAGTCATAGGCATGGTTTGCTTTCATAAGCGGGGGTGGGTGGGTGGGCAGGGAGAACAAAGAAAAAAGAACCTGTGTTTTTAACCTCATGGCAACTGTCAGAAGTCATCTCGAGTGGAAAAACATTGCAGTGATAGCATACTTTGGTTTTACCACAAGATAAACTTGGTGATGTCAGCCCCAGGCTCAGCTAATTCAGATTGACCTGACCTAGATTGCTTTAAAAAAGACCAAACAAACAAACAAAAAAACAAAATAAACCCCAAACCAAAACAAAAACCCCTCCATCAAACAACCTGATTTTTCTGTGGGTTTTGCCTGTTAACCACATTACTCAAAAGTAAAAAAGACAAAACACACCAGTCATTACACAAAGGTAACAAAATTCCCTTCAAATGATAACATGCAATTCCTTTGCCACATCAAATTGAAGTCTGTAACTGAGAAGTCAGCCACCACCCCCACCTACCCCCTTGCCTTCTCATAATGTTTTGGAGCAATACATTGCCTGGATCAACTCCCCAAACACTCTGCTAGTTTCTCTGCCAGATCTTCAGGACGCGTGACGGCCCCTGGGCAGGGTGCAGGTGACGTACTGACCCCACATACCTGGAGGACCACGATGCTGTGCTTAGTGTGGATGCACGTTTGATGGAGGGAGACATTTAGCCCAGTGATCTTAGAAAATGCAAGGGCCAACTGGCCTGAAAGAAGGGTGAAGACTGCAGTCTGCGTGCACTCTGAGACTCACTGCCCTTGGCCCAGGCGCTGGCTCAGGTGTGGGAAACCGAATGTTGCTTTTGGGAATGAGCAGCAGCTCTGCCATTTACATACATTAATCCAGGGAAGTACAGGAGGCATTATCATTTGCCAGACTTGTTTGCATAATGAGGAGCTCTCAAGAGAAATTTCTTGGAGAAGTGTTGCCATTAATGTGCGGTGTAACCACGGCATTTCTATTCAGGCCCCATCCCCTCCTCCCCAGCCACATACACCCACTCGTTGAAAATGTGAAGCCTCTGCAAGAGCCCCTCGCAGTAGCTCTGTTGTAAGGAGCTCGTGTCCAGCCTTCTCAGAGGGTTTTCAAACCCTCTGACACCTCTCACCTCCATGCCACTGACTTACTGACCCCCCAAGCAGGCACCGGGGTGGGCAGGACTTCTGCCTGGCTAATTCGTTGCTGGTGGACAGCTATCACTTGGCAATCCTTTCTTGCTGGAAAGGGGCAGAAGGGGATGGGGCTGCATGGGCACAAGAAGAACTGGGATTAAATAAAGAGATTAAAATAAGATGCAAAGGCTCTGATTGTGTGAAGGACATGACCTGTGCTCTCTTGCAGAAACATAGGGAAGCAAAGTGAGAGGAAGCAAAAAGGTTTTAAAAAAACCCAGCAGTCAATGTTTCTGAACCACCGCTGGTGTCCCCTTGAACTTCAGCAGGGACATCAGAAGAGCTGCTGCGCTACCAGGAATTTCCAACAGGGAGCTCGTGGCATCACCCTGACTGATGGACCTCAGCTCTCCCGGCTTTCCGCTGGGATGCAGTAGCCCAGTGCCCTCCAAGGCTCAGCAGCGGGTGGGTGAGAGCCCATGTTGCCAGGCTGCCTAAATAACAGCCTCTAATAGGTTCGGCAGCGTTGAAAGACCCTGAAAAATGGCCCAGAAAGCTACCCCCTCCTCCTCCTCCCCTGCCACCACCACTTCCACTGACTCAGATGTATTATCGGGGCTGGAAGTGCCAGCAAGCCTCTCCTCTCCCTCGGGGGCTGGCAGCACCAGGGAAGGGAACCCCCGCCAGCCAGTCTCACCAGCTTCCCCATTTGTTTTCATTTTGTCACCAGCCGTTTCTATTTAAGCTGCTTGGAAGGATATCTCAATAACAGCCCTACTAGGCTCAAGGAGACAGAGGCTGACAACAAGCACGCCTCCCTCCTTTCTCCTGAACATCACCATCGTGTCAAAACATCCAGTCATGCTGTGAGGGAGATGGGGAGAGGCTGGCATGCCCAGGGGCTCCCTTCCCACCTTCCTCCACCCCCTGTACCACCTCAGCCATTGATGGAAAGGGAGCTGGTTGTGAATCACTGGTACTACCCTGCAAACCAGCTCAGGCAGTTCAGCAGTTACGGTGCCAAACCAGCGTCAGCAGAGTCGGAAAGGATGGCCTACTACCCTCCTCACATGGGTCAGACAACACTAATGCACAGGTTCCTGTGCGAAATACCATCAAGCTCCTTGCTGCGGTTCCTTTAGGGGGCTGCCTGGTTTTAGCACAGGGTCCATGCTTCCGCACACTCAAGAGAAGCCAGACATTTGTGTGGAAGTTGTGCACCCATCCTCCAAGAAGGAAACACTAACAGGGTGTAGGCAGCTGAGGGGACCTCTATACCGCACGTTGCCTGAACTGCGTAGTTCTGTTCGCATCCTTGCATGATGATGCATTGCATGCAGGGCAGGCACACCTGAGCTGTCCATACTGGTGGCCACCACAAGGCAGCCTTGAGCCAACCTGCAGGCACCACAGCCAAAAGTCAGAGCTGCAAATCAGCGTAGCCCTTCTCTACTGTTACACAGCCAAGGAAGAAAGTACTGTCATTTCCAAGGATGTGGTATGATTACAGGTAGGAGTGGGAAGTTTCCCCTGTGGGAATTGGGATGGGAACTCAGGATTCCTACACATGAGATCCAGAGTCTACTCCCAGCTCTGCTTTCAACGGCTGCGTGGATCTCAGCACTTTGTCTATTTGCACTTTGCTTTCCCTTGCATAAAACTGAGGAGGATGATTTTCCTTGCAAACCCTTCTGCTGTCCTTGAGCAGAACGCAGCACACAAGTGCTTGTTATTGTCATCAGTGTCACACTGATGGCCTGCGTGCAGTCTGCACAGTTGAGTGCAGTCGGGCTGTATGGGGTCTGTGGGCTCCTGCATCAACGTTTGTGCCTGCTAGGCAATGCCTGCCTGCACTCCCCCTGTGCAGCCTGCACACAGCTGTATGCAGCTGTCACATCATCTCTGGAGGAGACTGCATCTTCTGTCACATTCCCCTGCATCCTCAGTGATACATATGCACGCTCTGGGTGTGGATGACTGTAAGTGGGATACATATTTAGATCTGACTATCTCTCTGTGCATCTCTGTCTACGCACACGCATGAGAACTGGGTCAGGAGAATATCTTTCCCCTTTCATGTTACTCATCACAAAATCCCTATACCCAAAGTCACCTTTGCAGGTTGTTTTGCAAGCCCCTGATTGAAACATCTGCTTCTCTTCCTTCTTTGCTGAGTGGGGAGAGCATCCACAGAAAGAAATGGAAGAAGCCATTAGCTTAGTCTCCAAGGGAGAACCCTTGAACAGCTCAGAAAAGCCTGTGCCAAGAGGAGGACACTGGAAAGCAAGAGCAAGCCAAGGAAAGAGACAGATGGGGCCAGCTCCACTCCAGTTCTCAGCTGCTTTTGCTGCACTGTGCACATAATATTCGTACAAGGTCTAATTTATAAACCCAGCTCGTGTTTATAAACTCCGCTGTCCTAATGGAAATGAAAACATTAATACAACCCGAGGATTCTTCACTTTCCAGGTTTTAATTAAAATCATAGGCGTTAAGAAGCAAGAGTGTCTTCGTGGAATACAAGTCTAATGAAGTATTTCCTCACACAGCACAAATCTCTGTGTGCAGTCCCAGCTCACTGGCACTGGGTGCCTGAAACACCGACCCCCCTGGAACCAGGAGTTCACGTTTTGAAAATTAGAAAAACAAATTATCCTGCAATTTGTTTCAAATAAATGTCGGTGCCAAGATGGAGCTGAAAAAATAATATTAAGTAGGGAAAAGAAACCCCAACAATCTAGCACAACCGTAAAACATGATCTCTTAATTGAGTAACTGGAGGCAATAGTGACTACATGGCACGCCAGCGAGGGGGGGCTGCATGAGAAAAAGAAGGGGGCTCAGATGGAGGGGCAGTGCGTGAAGGCACAGCAGAGGAGGGGTGATGGGGAAGGAGTAACGAAGTGAGAAAAGGCAGCACAGAAGGCTGGAGAAAGGGGAATTAAGGGCACTGGAGAGGCAGGTGAAAGTGTAAACACATGAAAATTGCAAGACCAGATCACACGTCTTGCACAGATCACACGGTTCCCTCCATCTCCTGCGGGACCAAAGGAAAGCAGGAAAAAAACCTGCATGGAATGACCTACATGTGTAGACACAGATGAAGGGACTGATCTTTAGCAGGTGTAAAGCTGGCTGGAGGTCAAGGCTGATGGCAGAGCACCAGTTACTGCAGAATGCAGCCCAGCAGAAGCAGTGATTTCCCTTCGCCATCATCCTCTAGGGAAAAATATGTCTAGCCTGCTCACTCCAGGACCGCTTTCTACCCCACTGCATGACAGTGCCTGCTTTGTCATAGGAGGCACACAAAAAGAAGAGGGAGGGGGCCCTGAAAGACAAAGCCAGCATGGAAGTAACCTAAAGCAGTATAAAGATGTGATGGCTCTAAGTGGGGACAGGGTGACTTTGCCTCCCCTGTCCCAGGCTCACCTCAGAGTGCTGGCATCCCTCAAGCACCTAAACAGCAACCTTTTGTGGATCTGGTTTCATTTTAAATGCCTCCATCTAGAGCTAGGGGAGCTAGAGATGGACTTCAGTCCAAGAAGCATAGCTGTGGTGCTGGGTTTCTTCCAGGATTCTGAAAGTTTCCACCAGCCACACTTTGGTTTGACCTCGTTTCTATAAGGAACACAGGTTGCATCATATAGCAACCAGTAGGTTGCTTGTCCCCTATTCTTTTCAGTTGAGGCCAAGTCCACTTGCTTAACAGTTTCCTACGATGCTCCTGTATGCTTGGTTAATTCTGTATCATGGTGAGTTTTAAAAAAAGCAAAAGCTTTTTTCTTTTTTTTTTTTTTTTCTTCCCCTATTGTTCCTTTTCTTTAGTACTTGTCACCTTGGGAGACAATGGAAATGCAGAAGCACATTGGTCAGAAGAATATGACTCACAGTCGAGGGAGCTGGAGCAATCGCGTCCTTGGCCCTACATTCTGGGGTCAATGTGTGATGCAGGAGCAATGGAAAAGAGATGCATCATTTCCTTACCAAACGCTGCTCAAGACCTGAATATGCTTCAATCCCTGATCTAGCCAATAAAGCACATCTAAACAGCAAAGACGTGTCTTGCTTCACACTACTGTGCTTAGAGAGGCTGCGACATTCATAGCTGGAAACTCACGAGATGCTGCAGACAGGACTTGGAGAAAATGGAAGGACTCCTTCAGCCCCAGATGAAGTTGAAAGCAAGTGCCTTCTCTGTCAGAAGGGAAGCAGCTTGCTGGTTATGTCAACCAACTACGTACTGCTAGGCTGCTATACGTACGGTATGTCCACCCATCGACGCCAATATTGTGAGGTGCAATGCCCTCAGCTAAAAAAAAAACCCTTGTCTCATCTGAACCTGTTCAGGGTACAAGAGGATCCAGGGCCAAAGTACTTGGGAAGTGAAGGAAACAAAGGAATTGCTACGTTTGAGGGGGAAACATGTTTTCTGACCCTTGCAGGGGGCTGTACATGATGCTAATGAGGCCAGAAAAAGGAACTGAAAGCATCACTGAGTTCTGCAAATTGCTTCCTATTTACTGGCCAGGTCTGGCAACTTACTGTTTTATTGGGCTACTCCTTTGGTCAAGGTCTGCTTGGTTTGTATTATTTTTATCCTGGCAATAAAGGGGGAGGCTTTAGCTTCATTTAAAAACACAACACTGCAGAATCAAATGGAGATGACCTTGCAAATCTGGGGGTTATAAATCAGCCAATGGAAAGGAACGCTGTGCTGTACTAAGAGAAACAGGGCAAATACATGCGCTTACATATACTTGACTAATGGTTTATATTTTATAGCACCTTCCCTTAGAAGATCTCAAAGAGCTTTACAGTAAATAGAAAAACAAAACAAACAAAAAAGAAACAGAAAAAAAGACTTTGGATGTCTGATCTTGCATTCACAAGCCCCGCTCCCAGCTGGTTACACCAGTTGACACCATCTGGAGACCAGGACTGTCGTTTCCTTGTGCCCAGAGCAAAGGTAAAACACAAAGAAACCAAAATTCTGTATTCATGCCATCACTCCCTTGAAGTGATACAAGGATCTGGTCCTGACTTTGTACAGACCCAGTTAAACCCCTGGGAAAACAGGAGAGCGCTGGTCTCCACTGCATCAGTACAAATCTCATGTCCTACTTTAGGTTTTTCTCTGGGATGGTGCCATCAACATCAGACAGACACTAAGAAGCATCTTCCAAATTTCATCTGTCCCCTTTGCAAACAAGTTTTTACTATGCATCTGGCTAGCAGATAAATATTCTACCCCAGTCATTGCTGTCATACCTGAGCACCCATTGACACTGTCCTTACTCCCCTCGGGTTAGTGACAGATAAGCAGAAATACTGTAAGACCAAGGTCAAGTTTAGAAGCATAAAAGCTCACAGAAAATTCACAGTTCTTACAGGCTGGTCCTGCAAGAGATGCCAGCAAGTGACTCAGCCAAGATCACAAGAAAGCAGCAGTACTGGGGCCTGCCCTTCATCCCCTGAGAATTTAGCACAGCCCCAAAATAAACTGTTAATACCGATGCCGTGGTAGTTTATTCTCAAGACAGTGTCTGATTCAACAATGGTTTTACATCTAAGAGTAGAGATCTCCCTACTAATCTGATATATCTGACTGATACATATATATTAATATCCTTGGACTTCCTCTTCTATACATACCTATGAAAAGGCATACATACACATCTTGGTTTTTCCAGTAGTAAGTCAGGAAAAAAAGAAAAGGAACCGAACGAAGACATTTGATTTTGACAGTATCTATCCTGGCATCTCATGCCACTACTTGCAAAAGCTAATGGAGAGTGATCACAATGCCAAAGGAACAGGAGCAGATAGAA
Organism: Microhierax caerulescens; assembly: GCA_035590215.1. Taxonomy (NCBI): domain Eukaryota; kingdom Metazoa; phylum Chordata; class Aves; order Falconiformes; family Falconidae; genus Microhierax; species Microhierax caerulescens. The sequence goes on along the minus strand of JAVJGJ010000057.1, from coordinate 4,861,618 downwards.
AGAGCTGTTAAGGAATCGGAATAAGTTGCAAATGCATCTAGACAAGTGATTAGGGATTTTACCTCCTACCTACCAGCAGTCGGTGGCTGTGTACCTCCTACTGCACTCGAGGAGGGTCAGACCGGACCTCACCTGTGTTTGGGATGCCCATGCTCTCAGAGAAACCTGGGTGCTTATTTGCAAGCAAAGCTGCCTTTTGATTTTGCATGCACCAGTTTTGGCACGCTCGTATTCCCCCCAAAATCCTGACCAAACCAAAATGCCTAGAGAGATGAACTAAAACCTGGCTGTGACGTTTTCAGGAGTAGCTGTTTGTGGGCCTGTACATGTAAATGGCGTAAAAAGGGCATCCCCGAATGGGGACACTAGTACTGAAGGCTCCAGGAATACAGTTTTTTGATTTTTCTATTTCACAGTTGGTTGATTTCAAGCATTCTAATGGCTGCTTCCTAGCCTAGTGCCGATCTGTCTATTTTAATAAATGTTCTTGGTAGCACCTACCTGGCAAGCATTTGAACACCCAGCAGCACAACCAAATTTCACCCTAAATCAGGGGGCTGGAACAGCGAGCTCCATGGAAGTGATGCAATCATCCTTCTTCCACAACACAGGCACTGGCAGCAGCAGACAGACAGATGGGCAAAGCAAGCAGGTAAGAGAACGTGATGGGCCTGGCCCCTTCTCTCCTTCTCCCTTCCTTTTTTTCTGTTAAAGACTGGGTGAGCAAAGGACAGGTTCCTTTAATACTTGGGTGCCCTATGAAGGCACAGAGGTCTTCTGGGTGGCAGTTGGAAAGATGAAAAAGTTCATCAGCTACCTTGGGGATGCTATGAGATAGCTGATGCACTGAAAGCACCAGGTGACAACGAACTGCCTCTCTTTGGGACCCATTAGTTATATTTGATCTGCGTCAATCTGGATCTAATCAGTGGTGATGGATGCTACCGCTTGCTCCACCCCCCCCACCCCCCCACCCCGGGGCATCCAGCTGCACTCCTTCTCGTTTGTCACAGGATACCCATCCATTCCCCATCAAACCCTCCATCCCACGTGCAGGTGCTGGGATAGGGAGGGGATCAGCTTCCTGCAGACCAGCTTGTGCCACAGTTGAGGAAGATGGGCCCAGGGTGGGTATGTCACCTCCCTGAGCTAGGAAAGCTGGACACTGACTGCTGTGTTCATACCCCAGTTCTGTGTCTGGTCCCTCTCATCTGTTCTTTATAATTACCTTGCTGTGTGAAACACAGGCCGGGTCGCGATGTGAGGGTAAAACCCCTGTATTTTACTTGAACTGCAGTGCAAGCAAGTGGGCTTTGCTGCCTGTTACTGCTCCTTGCCCCCTCTCGTACAGTCCTGGCCCAAGCCCTCTCAAGATCGTCTCAGTGATGCTCTTCTCTACTACAAAGCCATGGGAACTCCAACTCTCCAATGTCCTTCTCATCAAGTGCCTGTCAAAACTGCGCAAGGTACCCATAACTTAGAGACAAGTGAAACGATGAGGCCCAAGCAGAGCACTGAAGCAAGGACCCTAGGTTCTTTGTGGGCAAGGAAAGGATGCTTTTTGAGGTGAACCTTTGACGTCCCTTCCCCTCAAGTGTCAGATGGTGGAAAAGTGGGGAGAGCAACTCACAACACAGGGAAAATTCAATACCAGGTAAATACTTGTCATGCTAGGAGAGCTGCCTCCATCCATGAACAGTTTTCCTCCCGCTTCCCTTCACTCTCTAACCCAAGATGTAGCATCTGCATGTGGCTGCTCTTAAAATGGTGGCAGGAGCAGCCCATGTGAACGCTGATATTCTGTTACTGCCTCAAGGACATGAGCATGTGGTTAAGTCTTGGCATTTCACCCTTCATCAAGACTAAAATTTAGCAAGAAATGTGTACAATGAAGGCTTATGTCTTAGGCCTTTTTTTTATTAATCCTATTACACTTGTCTTTATGAGCTCTCCAAGTTCCTTTTACTCCCCCCGGGGCTTGGCTGAAAATGAGATTTTGCATCTCAGTGTAAAATAACCCGAACATTTTTCTATAAAATTAAATAAAAATCTTCCATCCTGACAGTACATGCCCAGAATCCAGCTTCTGGAGTCTGCATTTTTCCAAGTGCTTCATTGTCTTCTCAACTTCCCTGAGCTTTGGGAACATGCTTTCATTCTACCCTGATCAATATCATGAAGAAGAGTAAGGAGCAAACTTTAAACAGCTCAGATGAACAAGAGGCAGAAAATATGAGACTAAGCTGCAGAAGGCTATGACGTCTGGCAAATCTCCTCTTCTTATATATGCCTCAATTTTCCCACGTACAAAGCGGTAACAGTGGTAGTCCTGGTCTGCAGTGCACTCAGGGTGGCTCAGCTTATGGATGTTCAAGCATACAATGAGATTCTGTTACAACTAATAGTATCCACAAGTTTATTATTGTGGTTACATACTATTTAGGTAAGCATTTAAATTTCTGAACTTTACCGAATTTTCCTAGTATTGCAATGCTGGACTGGGATTTGTGCAGTTTCCAGAAATTCCTAGTACCTTCTGTTTTCTATCAGGCAAACAACTATTTTTTTTGTTTTTTTAAATTTTATTCTATTTTGACAGGAAGGCCTCAGGTACCAAATCCTAGTGCCAGATTTGCATGTATGTTAAATAATGAAGCCATGCCTGCTCCCAAAAAGCTTACCATAATGACAAAAAAAAGCAAAATGAAAAGTGTATTAGAATACTTAATACCATCTAGAGTTAGTACAGCAGAGTGGAATGGCCAGAAATGAAAAATAATGGCTGAGGAGAGTTAATAGCATCCCTTCCCAGAGCTCGACTGCTTTGAATTTCATCTTTCAGGGAATGCTAAGTATTGTGTGGAAAGTAATTCCTACTACATTAAGGGAAGGGGATTTTTACTGTACCATGTTTGAATGGGTTTGGTGCTCCAACATAATCATTTACCTTTGATCTGTAAAATCTGGATACCTGTTAGCAATTCACCAGTACTACGCATAATGTGAAGCCTTTAATACCTGATATGGCAGGATGACTTGGGCTGGAAGAAGAAAACAAAATCAAGCACAACTTGCAGTGCCTTAAAGAAACATTGACCTCTAGCAGCTGAACTGCTTGACTCGGTCTCTCCCCCAGGCAGATTTCCACCTGCACAAGTGTATTCCTGTTCAGCCTCTGCAGCATACCACTGTTTACCATAAAAGCTGACATTTAGATATGAAAAAATCAGGAAGGAAAGGGGATGATTTAAAAATAAAATGTAATTTACACTAATTATGTTGTTACATAGGATGCTCTGCAAAAAACATTAGCAAGTGAGATCATGTCAGCATAGCACAAGATGAACTGTATGGAAGACTTACACGTTCCCAAGTCAGAAAGCTGTGGCTTCCTGCTGCTTCTCATTTCTTGGCCAATCAATGCTTCATAAAGACTTTTAGGATATAGTCAAAGTACCTCTGCAGTCCTAATGTCTGCAGTATCTAAATAGGAAGCCAGCGGTAATATACTGATATGCGTAGCATCCTGGTGCAGGAAAGCAGATGAGCACTCCTGTTACAAGGGAACCTGCTACTAGGGAACAAAAAAGGAGGTGGCCCCAAGTCACCTGTGGCAAAATAGTCAAACCAAAGACTTCCAAAGCCCAGCATCATGCCATGATCACTGGTCACCCTTAGTTTCACCTCCAGAAAATTGCCAAAAAGGAGATGACCACCAACTCACAGCGTAGGGCGTGCGTCATTGTGCAACTTCATGTCCCCCTGATCTGGATCAAGGACTTTTCACCAGCCCCGTGTTTTTCCCAGTACTCATCCTGTACTGAATGGGAAGGGTGCATGTCTGTCTTGTGTCTATCAAAGGGCACCATTAGCAATTAAAAAAAGAGCACAGAAAATTCACAAATATTTGAGTAGGTTGGGAAAAGCAGTTCTTCAAATAGCATCATAAGGCTTGATGAGGTTTTAACACATCTCTCAAGTGCCTTCATCTCAGATCATCTCAATTTACATGTCAATACCTTTCAGTTTGTTCTTCTGAAGCCTGGAGGAGTAAGGGGAGAACTTGCCTTTGTCGCTATCCCCAGCTGATCCAGCTCAAGTATTTCAGGGGGTTGTACAGACACCACCTTACCTCTTAAAACCGGCATGTAATCCATACCATGCCTCCCACCGGCACACCACGTTTCTATCCTATAGCAGGCTTCATTTTATGTGAAGCAGGCCAAGATTAAAGCAAACCTAAAGACAACCATTTCACTAATCTTGTAGTGAATGTAAAGATACGTAATTTAAGCTATTTTAAGAGGCACACAAATTGAAAAAGGAATGTGGGATACAGCAAACGGGTCCTGCCACCTATTTTCAACTGGGGTTTTGCCAACACCCCTGCTCAAATTCAGGCGGCAAGCTGATGGCCTCAGAGTTTCTGCCATCCAAGAAATGATCAATTAACAGAGTTGACACTTGTATTCTACATTTTATAGCATACAAAATCTCAAAAAATGGGCTTCAGCTGTGCTTTTTCTGCTTTTTTCTTTCCTGCTTTGTTTTGGTTTACAAAACTGTTCACCATCAATCTATCTAAACCACTTCACTGACCACAGGGGCCAGGCAGCTAAGGGCTGTGATTATTTGTCAAAGCTTTTATTTTGAAAAACACACACACACCCAAAAAAAAAAAAAAAACCACCAAAAAAAACCCAACCAAAAAAACCCCAACCCCACAACAACTGACAAAAGTAATTCAACAAATTTTTTGACAAATACATTTGAAAATTGTTAGGCTACCTCAGTTAACCAGATGAATAATGCAAAATGATACAAGGTGAATAATTTATTACAAAATATGGGGAAAAAACACTATATAAATTATTGAACTAATATTATTTGACAAGTGCTTGCCCTTCCCTGAAGTGCAGCTTTCTCTGTGATGGAATGTAGCAGCTGTTTAAAAGCAACAATAGTTTAAGGCAGCAAATTAAGAAGAATAGCAAGTGCTGGGAGAGTATGAGATTAGGCAGAATGTAATTATCCAGATTGGAAGCTGGTTAAAATCAGGAAATAAGGCAAAGGTTCTCTTATAAAATGTATCATACAATAACACCCACAAGTGGTACAGATATCTTCTCTTGGTTTTTATCTAAAATGTTTATTATTAACCAAGGAATAGAATTGACTATTTCAGTTGGAAGGGACCTACAATGACCATCTAGTCCAACTTGCCTGACCACTTCAGGGCTGACCAAAAGTTAACACATGTTATTAAGGGCATTGTCCAAATGCCTCTTAGATGCTGACAGGCTTGGGGGATCAACCACCTCTCTAGGAAGCCTGTTCCAGTGTCTTGACCACCCTCTCGGTAATGAAAGGCTTCCTCATGTCCAGTCTAAACCTCCCCTGGTGTGGCTTTGAACCATGCCCCCTTGTCCTATCGCTGGATCCCAGGGAGAAGAGCTCAGCGCCTCCCTCTCCACTTCCCCCCAGGGAGCTGCAGAGCGCCATGGGGTCGCCTCAGCCTCCTTTCCTCCAAACTAGACAAGCCCGAAGTCCCCAGCCGCTCCTCACAGGACATGCCTCCCAGCCCTTCCATAGTTCCTGTCTAACCCACTGGTGGGATTTCTTCCATCCCTGCTCCATAAGACTGCTTTCTGCACCCTAGCAGAACACAAAGGTCTATCACTCATAACAACATACGGAATGAGAAATTGAAAGGTGAGAGATTGGGCAAAGGCCAGGTCTACCCAAAACCCAAGCATACCCTGAGCTCAAGTCTGCCACGACCCCGGGCGCACCCTGAGCCCAGGTCTACCCAAAGCCCAAGTGTACTCCGAGCCCAGGTCTACTGAAAGCCCGAGTCTACCGAAAGCCAGAGCCTACCCTAAGCCCAGGTCTACCCAGAGCCTGGGCGTTCCTCAAACCCAAGCATATTCTGAGCCCAGGTCTTCCCCAAGCCCAGGTCTACCCTGGGTCCAGGTCTACCCTGGGTCCAGGTCTACCCTGAGCCTGGGCACACCCACAGCCCAGGTCTACCTAAAACCTAAGCGTACCCTGAGCCCAGGTCTACCCAGAGCCCGGGCACACCCAGAGCCCAGCCCCCCCCGGCACTGGCCGCGTTCCCGCGTTGCCCCGCACAGCCCGGCCCGGCCATGCGCCTCAGTGCGCAGCGACATCTAGCGGCGGGCGCGTGAGCTGCGCCCGGGTCTGGCGGGACAGCGTCACCCGTGGGCCGGGGAAGAGCATCCCCGCCCCGCCGCGGAACGCGGAGGCGCCGCAGGTGCAACCCCCACCCATCTGCCAGCAACTCATCAGAACCGTCGGCAACTCCACGCGTCGGTAGTTGCAGATTTAACGTCTTGTGGGGCGGCTATTACTCCTGCTGGGCAGCAGGGAGGGCAGCATCGTAAATGCAACGCTCAGCGCTGAGCCAGACGTGCATTAGCCCCGAGTTTTTATATCAGCCGTGACGAGTGAAGAAGGAGGCACATTTCCTTCATTAGCCTTAGAGCCAGCAGGATGCCCTTCCTCAACGCCGTGGAACAGCACCCCATCCAGCTATTAGTATGCCTCCAGGACCTGTTCCTTTAAAGACACTACTAGCCCCTTTCAAAAGGGCAAATCATAACGGCGGCACCTTGGAAAGATTTGCGTCTAGTATCTAAAAGCAGAGCTGAGCTTACCCTAAGCGTTGCGAGAATTATTTGGGGAATTTATGCTCTTGGGTCCTGGCTCCTCGGTCACTGGTGGGGAAATGCAGGACTGAGCAGAGAACAAAATTTACAAATCTCTGTCGCCCTATGGGAGCATTGTGATACTCCCAATTTACACACACACTTTGGATGTGTAAATATTTCAGAGCTGCAGTTTAAGGGCACCGGTGATTTGCACAGCGCTATATATCACTGCTTCCCAGGGAACACAGCGCTGCTGAAAAGTAGCACTCAAGTCAGAGGTGGATTTAACATTAGCATCTCAGCACTACGCTACCAGTTTGATTGTTTATGTACAGCATGTCAACCGATTTAAAATCTATATTTACACACACTGAGATGGCCTCCACTCATTAATAAATTAAGACACTTGTAAACCACTGGATCTGCAAGTTGGCTTTCTAATTTACTGGCGTCTGAGTATCAGGTTGCCCACCCTTCCTAGGCAAAAGCTGCTGGGAGGAATGAAGCTAAATGCTCCACACAGCCCTGCAGATTGCGGTTGCCCATACACCACTGGCATTCGTGCTCCTCGTACTGTGCCTCTCTGCAGGCTAAAGAAATCTCTGCTGTCCAGAGGGTTATTAGCCTTGGATCTTTTGCCAAGCCTGAACTCAATCATTTAAATTAGTTTAATGACAAAGGTTCGCTTTTCCAAGAGGAAGCTGGAAGCCTGCAGCAGTACGGTCTTGAGGGCTCAGAACTATGCAGCGAGCGAGTTGCCATTGCAGCCACTCACAAGGGCCCCTTCTGCCATCAGCTCTCCAAGCTCATAACTCCCTTCCTTCCCTGAGCACGAATGATGAAATATTAGAGGCTCTGATCTCTGCCTCATTAAATAGAGCATATTCTCACTTTGTCCTGACCTGTGCTAGGGCCAGTTTAAGGAGCAATCCGTCATGAGATCATTAATACAAAGACTTGCTCAGAGGGCAAGGATGTTCATCCAAAATTAAATTCTTAACCTTTTTGGGAAGGACTTCGGAATGGATATTTTACCTTTTCTAACTGGAGGGATCAGTTATATATTTTTGCACTGCAGTGATGATGGAATCAGAGCCAAGAGGCCAGCACCATGCTGAGACTTTGCCTCTCCAACTTCTCCAGTGATGCCCAGCACCATGTGAGCAGAAGCCCCAGAGATCAGGAAGAAAAGCGATGCTAAGGGAGCAAACCAAGGTCAGGAAAAAACTAAAATGAATATGGTACAAACAGGCCAAAGGCACAGGCCCCAGAACAGCAGCCTGGCAAGGGATATTACGAGGACACTGTAGGAAATGATGCCTGGACATAGAAGGATGCTGTAAAAACATTAACAAGTATTTGCCCTCCTTTCCATACACAGATCTAATTGTCAGACGTGCTAAACTTGCAAGTCACATGAGTGACGAACGAAGGTGACTCTGGTTTTGCTTGCAGTGTTGCTCATAGACATCCTGGAAAGGAGTCTGTCCTTTAATATATGGATTTACTGTGCCTGGTATCCGAGTGGGTCTTCCTCCCACCCCCTCTCCACTCTTTTAATACAAAGAATTTTAATGGCAAGAGATGCCCATAGCCTGATGATGAGGGCAAGCTATAGAGGATGGATGCAGCTGGGGGGAGAGAGAGAGAAAGGAAACCTCCAAGACATGTTTTCTCCTAACAGTATACTATCTATACAGACTGCTGCAGAAATGGGATGAATAATAGAATCACAGAATTTTCTCATCCCCTGGCGCTGTCAAATCCTACTAAACTCACTCCAGGTAAAAGTTGCGTTATCGACACTGCTAAAAGTGCACTAAACATTGGGGTTATCATAAGCAAATGAAAGAAGATGGGCGTGAGAGAGGATAAAGACAAACCACAAATCATCATCTTCCCAGTGAAGCATCAAGAGGATACGTATTGGGGGTGAGGTGTTATTCCTCAGGACATATAAAAGCTATATCAGATTAGGACTAGAGCTTAATATTAACCCTCTCGTTACTGTTTTTTCTATGAATGCTGGCTCTGCTGCTTCTTTTGAGGCTAATGTGCTTTTATACCAAAGAAGATACAGACAACTGGATTAGTATGGGATTTAGGGAGCCGGCTGTGTACCAGGTGATGTGACAGCGAACAACTAAATTTAATATGGCAGCTTGATCCATTATGTATTTTATTCCAAGAAGAGTCTACATGGGCACATGAAACCCGGACTGGATCTGGTGTCAGTGGACTGGGATCCAGAAGTGCCAGATCTGGGCCACATGACGATCACATTTTAACAACCACTTTTGCTGCCACTAAGTACATTATACATGGCTTAAGCTTATCAACACACAGAATCCTCATTAAAAATCATCCTGACCCCAAATTTTAAATAAAGATCCATAACATTTAGCACCTTTCTGGCATTTTTACTCGTGAAGCTTAAAGATCTTTAATTGATTTATATCATTGCACTCATTTCCACAGGGCCACCGAGCAGGGAGGCTGAGGCATGCAGGGTTGCCTAGTGAATCCAGAAGACAGCTAGGGACTGCAGCTGGAGCTCCCGGCTTGCTCAAACACTCCTGCAACCTTTGCTCGGCTCACCAGCAGAACAGAGACCTTATCCACGTACACCAGATGGGCCTGAAATTTGTGCACAGAACCAAAATCCTAGCTCTGACCATCTCAGAAGGGTTTCAGAGCAGTGCAGGTCCCACCAAAGACACAGTCCGTTGATTATTATTACTCTTCCTCAATAAATTACTGGATGAAATCAAAGACATCGCTTGTAACTTTCTGCAGGTACTCTGAAACACCTCTCTCTTCTCTCCTGGATCTTACGCCGGTTTAACTTCATACCTGCACATACATACAGTGGAGTACGTGGCATGCTAAATGTGTGTCAGCTGATATCCCTGATTACAGCAAGGCTTGGCCCTGACTTGGCACGGCAGGACAAATTTGCCCACCAGAGATGAAGCAGCTTCTACTGCCTCATCCTCAGAGTAACTGTAGAGACTAAAAAACGTAAATCCTCTCTTATGTTTTATTAAAACAAAAAAGATTAATGCAAAAAGGGCACATTTAGTTTAATACCAAGCTGTCCTTTGCATATCACTGACCTGATCCTACCATCTTCCCAAAGATTTATCAGCTCTGAGAGGGACGCAGCACGCAGCTATTCCAAGAAGCAAGGAGAAGCCTTTACAGAAACAGGTTTTGTAATCATTCGCAATTCATTTAGCATACGGAGCAACATTCTGGGTGTCACGTCTCCCAGCTGGTGGCCAGACGCTACAGTGGATGCGACCAACTGGCCACAGTCCTTCAGCCTGGCAGACCAGGCTTCTGTGTGTGCGTGGCCTGCGTGTTTCCATGGCTGAGGCTCAGAGCACCATGTCCAAGTCCTGTAAGCAGACGCCAAGCCAGCTGAACCACAGAGGAAATTATCCCCTGGCCAAGCCGGGCGGGGGGATGCCAAAGTTTGGAAAAGAGCACCAGCCAGCCAAGAGGATCTTACACGGACAGTAGTCATCCTTCCCTAAATGGTCTTACTTCTCAGCAAGAGGGGAGGGACAACAGATGGCTTTTGCAGTCAAAGCCCAGGCCAGGCGTTCAAGGGGATGTCCAGTATCTTTTTCTGCAGCTCCTCTACACTCCGCACGCCTACATGGAGCAGTACAGGTGGGTGGCATCAGAGGCTCTGGAGCTGGCTCCGTGCAGGCTGGAGTCCCTGCTTCACGGGGAGCCATGGGCTCACCTCCCAGAGCAACGTAGCCAGCTCGGTACAGCGCTAGGTCCAGGCTAACGTGCCCAGGTCCTGGTTGAAAAACAACCTTTGTTTAATGCTAGCTTGGAGATTTCTCCAATGCTTTGTCTGAATGCTTCTCAGTGCCACTTTTTCTTCTGCAACAGGAGGGAGGGTCCTGATCTGCTCTCAGACATTGCCTTAAGAGCCAGGAAGGAGCTAGGTAGATACCACTTTGCCTAGGAAAAATTGCGGATGCTGAGAAAGAGGACAGAGAAGTTGTTAACACACGTTCAGCCTGGAGAGCTCCACAGGTAGACATGTCTCCATCCGTGACAAGGACTAAGGCCCATGCAGCCTGCAGGATGGGTTGCACTTAATTGCTTTGCCCACTTGCAATTGTATTTGTTCATTTGTAGCTACTTTCTGCCCAAATTGCGACTCCGCTATCACTTCCGCAGCATTATAGCTAAAGATGTGATTGCATTTCCAGACAGGCTTGTCACTCAGAAAACACTAATGCCCCACTTTTGCAAGGCGATTATTAAGGGGTACTCTGACTTTATAAGATATCGACTGTCTGCATGGCTACGGACTGATAACATGGAACCAGCAGCAGCATTGATGAAGTGCTGCTGGCAATCTGGCTCCCGGAATAGTACAGGCCACCAGAAGCCATAATACAGGAATAATTAATAATAATGCTTCATCTTGCCCTCTAATGAACAGGAGAAAACCCACTCTCTCACCCTGGCTCATCCTCCTCCTCTCCATGAATCCTGAGTGGAAGCAAACCTGTGATGTAGCAGTTACCATTTTAAGGCCAAGGGTCTGAGCAGAGAGGAGCAGGCACGTGGCTGTCATGCAACGTGCAGATAGTTGCACAGGTGCTAACACCCTACGAAGGGAGATACATCCAGCCTCTGCTGGCTGTGAGAAACGCGCTTGCTGCGAGTCTTTGAGGGAACAGTGAAAAGCGAGTGATGCCTTATTTCTAATGTATAAACCAGCTCCAAAATCAAGGCACCTTTGTTTCTAAATAGTCTGTCTTTGTTTCCCTGTACTGGCAGTTCAAGCAATCAAAAACCCTGAGTCTAGCCTCCAAAAACTATGAAAATGAGTTTTCTAGATGTGTTCCTTTTGAATCATCAGGTGACACTTACGCTGTATTTTCAGGCTTTTCATCACAACATTATTGTAAAAAACCCTCTTCAAGCCCTCCTCACTTCCCCTCCCCAGAAAAACAATGAAAGAAGAAATTTCATCTTCTTGCTCACACACCTACAGGGTGGCTGAGCTTGAAATTAAACGTGGAAGGACTAAGGACTGCCGTTAAAATTGTGAGAGTCAACAGCGCGAAGAAATTTCCAAAATCCCTGTCCTAATGTTGAGGCTGTGGCAACGCTCTATTTGAAATGAATAATGCTTTATTGTGCTATACTTGAAGTCTCTCACGCTGCTCTCCTCTACTCATTAAAGACATTCGCAGGGAAAACCTCTGGATGCTCTTTGTATACGAGGGAACAAAGTGTCCTCTCCCATGGAGGCAGAATACAGTGTTACTCAAGCTAAAAGGCCCAAAGTGCCATCTAATGCTAAAATAACAGGGAGTTTTACCTCTACTTATGTCTCATAATCCTGAGCTATTTGTCCTCCAGATGAAATGAAAGATATATCCCATCACCTCCGCTGCATGCAAACACCATTGCCTGTAGAGCTACGTATTAGCAACTTGGGAGACTCCCCCCCCCCCCCCCAGGAGGGGATCCAGCAGCCAGGTGAACAGTGACTAAGAACTTTGCTTTTTTTTTTTTCCACTAACTCCCATCTTATACCAGAAATTTACGATGCCCGCTAAAGACGTATGTAGCTGCAGGAGCCACGGTAATTACTGAGGCAAATGAATCTCGTGCCTCAGGAAGCAGGGTGCTTTCCGCAGGGCTCAGGGAGGGAGCCCCCCACCTGCAGCGTTACCCCAAGATGTGCAGAGCCCACGACTTGCTCCCTGCAGCGGCTCTTGCCCTGTGCCTTGCCCATCAGCCAGCTCAATCCAAAACCCTTGGCAGGAGACCGTGCCAATAAATATATTTTCTGTTGGCAGGATATTGCTCTCCTCTGAAATATCACATATTTGGCCATTAGGGAGGGTAGAGTCTGATCTTGTATGTCAAATCCTATACGCCCATGAAAAATGAAGGAGCCACTTTGCTCTGCTCTCCTCTTCTCCCAGCTAACCAGCCAAGGATGCCGTCGCAAGGAAAACACGCAGCATGCGGGGCTTGCTTGGCCCTGGCAACAGAGGTACCTGAAAGTAACACAAGAGGAGCAGGCTGGAGAACAGAAGAGGGGCAGGAGATATGTGTGCTTACTTGCCCACTGAAACTGCTGTGAATTTTAATTTTAGGCCTCTCGTCATCCCCGACACAAAAATTGTAGCATCACTTAAGTTTGTAATGAGTTAGCGGCGCATTTGATGTCTACAGCCTGTAGATTAGGAGCAAAAAGTGAGGGACTTTGCAGGAGCCTCGCTACGTGTAGATGCAGGGTTTGGACCTGAGGCTTAAGATCAGGAGCTTCAACAATAAACTGAAATGCTGGGGGAACTGATAACAGGTTACAAAGCTTTTCCTCTGCGCAGTAAACTAGCTCTTACCAACCGCCACCAAAGCTGACCAAAAGCTCTTTAAGATGCAAAGCTTTATTTTGGGCGGGCATTAGGTGGCCCCTGGGTAGTTGATTTTGGCACAGATACCAGTCCCAACCCCCTGCTATTGCAATCATTAATTGACTTCCACGCTACGGGGAAAATGTAGGACTTCTGCTCAAAACACACAGGGCAGAGGGGAGCAAAAAGAGAAGAGACTCACAGAGCCGGCTCAGCCCACTCGACTCTGGATTTTGACAACTGTGGGGCCTGATTTTCCCTCAGGATACGTCAAATCCTTGCCAGCTACAAGACGTCAGCAGAAAAGCCCACAAACATTTGGAACGCGGACCAGATCTCCGGGATAACCCAAGGCCAGCGTCACTCAGCGTGCCATAACGTTGGCCTCAGGACTGACACGGGGTGTCCGAGTCAGCCTTCCTCCCAGGGGGGTTGCAAAATGAAGCAGGGGCCCCATGGACCTCCTTCTCTGGTGGGTTTGAGTGCCCAGGAAGCCAGGGCTCCTCGTGCTGGGAGCAGGACCCCCACCAGGACCACAAATGCCAACGCTAAGCAGCCAGCTGCAGGGATGCAGGGGTCTGCAGCACGGAGCACCTGTGAATGCACAGGCAGGGTGCCGGGCACGAGGGGGAGGAGATTAGATTAACTCACATTGATAAACATTCTGTGTGCTCTGATACTCAAGAATCCTCTTTTGGGGGGGGGGGGGGGGGGGGGGGGGGGGGGGGGGGGGGGGGGGGGGGG
>JAVJGJ010000057.1:4817955-4841816 GCA_035590215.1 Microhierax caerulescens | reverse complement strand
ACAATCCCATTTTTTTTTAAAAAATTCAACTCCCCCCCCCCCCCCATTTAAACTACTTCCTTACTCTTGGAGGCTTTCAAAAGTCATCTGGAGCCCTTAGGAAGAACATAAATGTGGAATAGGAAGTGTAGTGAGATTATTTGTTGAAATACATGACAACAGGAAGTCCACCATCATCAAATAGCTCTTGCTCTACCATTTAGAGAAAGGAAAAAAAAAATATCTTGATAGCTGATGGATTTCCTATTTATGTATCTGGAAGATATGTTCCCAGTCCTCATCTTTAAGGCGCCCACCTTTCAGCAAGCTGGGCACGGCCTCCTGGAGGCTCACAGGGCAGAGGCTGTGGAGCTGTGAAGAGAGGCACCGGCAGAGCTCGGTGCAGGGAGCTCGGCACAGGAGAGCAGACAGCATCTGAGGGCTGGAGCCAGGGATGCTGACAGGGCTGCAGGACCGGGCTCGTTCACCGTACACGTAGAATTTAAAAGCATGCTTGGTCTGTGCGTATCCTTTCCAAAGAACAGAAATATATATGCTCTTAACGTTTATGAGACACGTCTTCGCAATGCAAATCCAGATACCAACAAGGACCTAGTAGGACACAGCAGTTTCAAAACACAACCATCACTAAAACGCAGCTTTCCACTTCCCCTTTTTCGACACTCAACACTTGGGTTTAAAGATCTCTTGTTGCCACACGCTAATTTCATGGTTATCAATGTCCTGACCCTTTTCCTTCCATTTCCTCAGCTCTTTGAATGGAAAACACTTCTGACCTCCCCTTTTGCCCAAGCACACACACTTTGATACACTAGCTGTCCAGCCACTCTGCCGGAGGTTGGCACGACAACAGGCCAGTTCGGTAACAACTAGTTTGTGATGCCAGCTACTCTGGAGTGCTGTGACGATGACACCGATAGCCGTGCCCCATACCATGACTCGGAAAAGGCAGCCGGGCAGCTGGCACCCTGCACCGAGGCAGCCTTGGCTGGGTCATGTGGCAGCGCTTGGGAGCTTTTGGGTAGAGTTAAGAGAGCATTAACTCTTCTCCATCATCGAGACAATCCTTGGAAGCCTGCGGGCAACCCTCAAGCAACACAGTTGCCACATGGAACTTGGTTCCCACATCCATCCCTTCTCTCCTCCCCAGTACACCTTCCCATCAGACCGGTGCCACCTTCCTTCCACCACGCCAGCAGCAGTATCCTGGGGGGCTCCATTAATCCACCAGCGCAGACGGCTTTGCTCCTTTCCCTAAGTGCATCTGTGGCCACGCTCTGCCAAGGAGGACATTTCCCTGCGGCTCTCTTCACTTGCCTAAACGTAGGCGTTTGGTGCCATTTGGAACGCCCTGGGGTACCCAAGACACCTGCACAGAAATGGCAGATATGACACGGGACTACAGGAAACCTGTGCCCATCTGCACCAGTGGCAAGAAGCCAGGCAGGACACCAGAAAGCTCTGTAAAGCAAGCAACTCGAGCACCTAACACTGCTTCTACCAGTGGGCTGGGGCAGTGGTATAGGCTGTTTCTTAGATGTTGTTAGAAGCAAGAACAAAGGAGTCCTTTCTTCTTCCTCCTGACACCTTCTTGACCTTGCCCCTCCTGGCAGCAGTCTCAGAAGAGAGTTTCTGGAATATTTTTCCAGTAAAAGACAGGTTAAAAAACTGGCACTGTGCTCTGAGAATGGAAAGTAAGACACAGTTGTTCTTTAAGTAGGGAAAGAAGTCTGCAGATCGCCCCACATGTTTTCTTTGCGCCATCCAGGCACCGTTACTGGAAAAGGGCACTGGATGGCAGGGAAGAATTTTTGCAGGAAATCCCAAATGATAATACAAATAACTTGCTTGAATGCCTTTTTCTGCTTCTCATTCCTTTCATGGTGCTTCCCTCTCCAATACCTGCTTTTAGATTACTCTTTTATTTTCTATTCCCTGCTTCCCACACTGCTGCCAGCTCTTGGCTTCATTTACTAGGTTTGATTGCATGTTATTTACTTAGCACCCGTTGATTTGTCCCCTCAGGACTTCTCCGTTTTAAGCAAAGAGAATGCGTATGATTTTAAGTGGACATAATTTTACAGAAGAAAGGAAACAATCACTATTGCTTCCTTCTCACTAGAAAAAAAAACAAAAGCAAGCCCACCTGAGAGATGTTTCAGCAGCTGATCACAGCTGAACTGATCACAAAATGGTGACCACAGGAAGGGTCAGGGTAAGAGTGACAAGAAGTCACAAGGTAAGCAAAGCAGCATCTTCACCAGTTTAGATCTCCCAAACTCACGTTACCTTTTAAAATGTACACGACTTAACAAACAAAAATCAGCTCTTCAGTATGAAGTATCCTCCTTGTCATCCTCTCAGCAGAGCTGTGGTGTATTGAGTTGTAATTTGGAAACAAAACACAGGCTTGAGAAAGGAGGTGGCCAACAGACTCACACAGATGTCACAAGACGCTGAGCTAACCAGAAGTCCTAACATGATTCTAAGTTTCAAGAGGATAGAGGCAACTACACATGAAAAGGGTGCTCCTGCCACCTTAGTTTTACACCCCCCCACCCCCCCTATTTCAATACTGGTCCACCTGCCTGCCTCAGCATGCCACCACCTCCATCAGCACAGTGATTTTTCAATCGCTCCACCTGCAGCCACCACTGGCTTCACCCTGATGCCTTCCTTGGGAAAGACATCCTACAGCCAGCTAAAAACCCACATGACAGCCTAATTCCTTCACTGCCTCAGTGCAGGAGTCTGCCAAAATCATCATTAGAAAAAGTGAGCAGGGCCCTACCCATTTCCTTCTCTTTATGCTAGTTGCAAATAGGAAGTTACTCCTCAAAGAATCACACAGCCATTTATTTCCCAAGTAGCCTACTGTGAGTGCATTGCAGCCTTTAGCATGCATAAAGACAGCTTGCTTCTATTACAATTAGGGGTTTGTTGGTATAGACAAAACCTACAAAGCTTTTAGATATCTATAATTTTTTTTTTTAATTATAAAGGTAAAACATCGCAGGAAGTTAAAGCCTCACAAACGCAGGAGCCTTTCTCTGTCCCTCTCTCCCACTCCCTTTGCAAGGGCCTGAGCTGTTCACAGAATGGCAGGCTGAGTCATCACCATGGCTGGACTAGTCTAAATCTGAACATCCTTTCAAGCCTATCGTTTTTATGATGCCATCTTACGTGGTAGATCATTAGTCACTTAAGTCACATGCCCCCTTATTGAATGACCGATGCTTTAAACAAAACAGCATACATCAAGTAATTTCATTATACGGCTGTGGGTGGTTTTTGTAATGAGCAGTTTGGCCAGAGATGCGTATTGGCTTTTAGGACTCATTTTCATAGGCAGCCAACCACCTTTGCATACTCATCGACAGCAGAAGAAGGGACATTTCCCCGATATACAGCAAAACGCAACGTACAAACATAGCAGAGTGCCACTGCGTAAACTATTTTTGGACCAGCTACTCCAGTTGTGCAGAAAGAAGAACTGCACAGCCACTAAAAATGGGATCAAGTTCAAAGAACAAGACGTATGTGCTTCTGACAGCACGTTAATTCTCAGCACTGGGTCATCCTATCAACCCCTTGGTGTCCACCTGAAATCCTCTCTTTTA
Organism: Microhierax caerulescens; assembly: GCA_035590215.1. Lineage (NCBI taxonomy): Eukaryota > Metazoa > Chordata > Aves > Falconiformes > Falconidae > Microhierax > Microhierax caerulescens. Next base: position 4,838,196 of record JAVJGJ010000057.1, on the reverse strand, counting down.
TATCCACGCTCTCCTTCCTTTCCCGAGACACAGTTGTACAGGTAGGATATTCAAGCGCACACAGCACTGGCTTATCTTTGACTTTACTGTGAGCACACATAGGCCAGCTGCAAATGTTTTTAAAACCTTCCCCCAACGTTCATCATCACTTTATATCCTCTCTTGCTCCTTGAGTGTCTCACCTCTCTAAATCCTTCCCCGCTCCCTTAACGGGTTAGTTTTCTTCAGAACTTTCTTACTCAAACTCAACTATATTTTAAGCCACGCCAAAAGACACCGTTGCGAAAAGACAGACAAGCAGCGGTGCGGGGTTCCAGGCAGTACTTGTGTTTCTGAAAGCGAGTGGGAATTTTTTCTTAGTTCTCAGCTGACAAGAGCTGCTCGAAATACCAATACATGCTCCATTCACCACTGGACCAGAAGATGCTCCACAGAGGAACGGTGGCTCACTGACAACAGGAAAAAGACAAGAAAAACGGCTCTGTTTTGAGAGAGGGGAAGGAGGAGCTGCGTGGCACAAAGCGTCCTCTGCCACCTTGTAGATGGAGCGCTCCGAGCAAAGTAAGGAAGAGCCTGCAGTGAGCAGCCAGCCTTGCACGCGGGGGCTGGGGGGCTGTTTAGCAAGGTGAAATGGTATTGAAGAGGCATTTCCATTGCAAAGACTTTCTGCAAGGTCTGCTGAAGCTGATGGGAAGAACATTTTTCAAAGAGATCTAGACAACAAACCGCACTTTCCACAATAAAAATACCCATTAAGCTCCATTATGGTTATTTTTATTGAAGCTAGTCTAGACATTCAAGCACTGTTTTTATTCAGCTCCAGATAAATAGAGATCTAGATAAAGATGGAACCACGGCTGCTGTGTAGGGTCAGATACATAACGGCCCAGTCACTATTCCATCTCTGACAGCGACCACAGCAGAACCAACATTCCAGCTTCCCTCATTCCCAAATGCCCTCTCTGTCTAGGGATATACCTCTGACTCATATGCTGCATCACTGTGTTAAAACAGGAATATTTTTTTTTTCATTAACACATCTAATATTTGGAAATAAAAAAAGGAAATTGGCTTATTCTTCTGTTGATGAAACGAACCTCACTTGAAAGCTTGTTTTATTCTAAATTCAGATCTGCTGAGATCCTTCAAGTCTACCTAATCCTAAAATACCAAACACTTCAAAAATCCTTTTTAAATGGTTTTCAGAACCTGGGAACACAGGAGTTTCTCCCAAGGCTAATATGAGCTTGAAGATGTCCTGGGCTTTTAAGCAAATAGAAATTACGGGGTTTAGGCTTCAAATATATGCTGCCAGCTAACTTTGGACCCTTTCAGGTTTGAAAATTAAAGTCTCTAGCTGCTTTCTTGGCAGAGAACCTGAAACCGTGGTTGTGGCCTGGACTGTAGTATCTCGCCTTGCACTGTTAGTGTCCTGGTACAGCGCGAAGGGCATCTCTGAACCTGACAGATCCATGAGATGGAAGCTTCTGGCTCTAGAAGCATCTAGAAACTTCCAAGGCTACCTCAGCCTGGCTGTTTCATGAGGAACTGGACAAGCTCATCTGGGATTGATGCTGAGGTTAAGAAATCTATCATGTTTTATTGTTCCTGCTGATATACGACATGCCATCCTTCATCTCTTTGTAATGCAGAATGCCTGCATGTTGGCTCACATTATACTGTCAGCTCCACTTTTACTCCCTCCTCCCCCAACTCCATTTGGTCTGTTCATGCTAAAAATAATATCAAGATTCATGTCTATGAAGGAGATGGGCGCCAGAGAGAGGAAAACTTGATGACTAAAAGACTCATGACCGTAATTATCACCTTCTACTCTACGTCTGGATCGTCTCTATTCAAAGAACTTAATTCCCAACTCTGCAAAGCAGGGGGAAAAGTGCCAAACTTTAGGAGATTGTCCACGATCTGCATCAAAACCTTTTCAGCAATGCAGGTCAAGAGACAGGGTGTTCCAGGCTCCTGTCTCCTCTGTGGCACAAGCAAAGGCCTACGAGAGGGTTTAATGAGTGTCTTATTCGAAAAAGCATGAAGAAGCCCAAAGGATGAAGCTCACCTTTATTTTAAGGCCCCATGAGGTTTGCCCCGGGTCTCAGACACCCCTGATGTGCGTGGTTGGTCGGCGTTTGAAAGGCTGAGCGGCAGCTCTTCCCTTCCAGACAGCAAGCACACGCTTGCAGGGAAGAAAGGAACTTTACAGAAGTAGATACATGGGATTTGTGCTGCAGAATCAAGTGGCAGGTGCCTGTTCTCTGAGCTTATAACAAAGCTTGCCCCTTGGTGGTACGGAGGGGCTCCAGGCCACTGCAGATGTGCCTTTACAGTAAGATCTCTAATGCTGCTCATCTCTAGTCATTTAAAAGCCTGGGGTTTTCCTTTTTGGTTCTTGTTCTTTTCTAAAATCAGAGGTCTTGTCTTTTCTTAAAGTGGAGCTACGGTGTCACGACGTCCTAATTTGTATAATTGCTGTCTACCCTGAAGTTGCCCCTGCAGTTTCAATTACATGTCTCACCTCAATTAAACTCCTTAATTCTCGTCCCAAACTGGCATACAGCACAGCTAACAGCCACAGGTATCCTGCTCCACCGTCCTAGTGGACCGGCTGAATAGAAAGCTGTTTGAAGACACCCTGGATGAAATACATCTGTAGAAATGTCAAACATTAATCAGGAGCTACTCTCCCCTTCCTTTTTGCATCTGGAGGAACATGGTTTGAACCAGGGAAACTCCCACAGAGTTAAGGGAGCAGTGCAGAAATGAAACACCCTGCCCAGCTCCCTGGGTAAAGGAATGGGAGAGGTGTGGAGGTGGGCTGAGTGGGCTGAAGACCCTATAGAGCATCTCCAGGAGATGAAACCACACACTTCAAGTGCTGCAGGAGGGAGAGGGAGGTGAGGTCCGGGGTGGGGGCTGTCGCACAGGCAGTAGGGCCGCTTCCATAAAGCAGCCTGTCTTGTAAACAAGATGTACCTTTGACATCCTCCCCTTCGGGGCACCAAGGCATGAAGCAGGCGATGTATTTCAAGCCAAACAGGTGATTTGTAGGTGCTAAGTGTTCATAAAGACAAGATTAAAGAGCTTTCTGATAGCAGGGCAGTAAATCATTCCCCACCCGCAGAGTCGAGTGCCGGGCACGGATGCTCCTCCGACCCTGATTAAATAAAGGATGGCTCAGCAAGATGGGGGCTAAAGTTGGCTGACAGCTCTTGAGTGAACTGGTGTCTTGCCTGCTGCCGTTGCTGCTGATGGCTAATTTTCTCCCAGAGGAACCTTTGCAAAGGTTGGTAATTAAAACCAGTGGAAGGTAATCAGGCTCATGGGATGCAGGCCTGTCTGTCCACTTTCCCCCAGCCGTGAGCCTCCCCTGACCGAAAGCCTGCGGGGGTCACAGCTGCTTTTGTTCAGGATGCTTTAAGGACTGTAACATGGATGGGTGAATAAAATTACAAGGCCTGGTGCTTTCACTTGCTCCAGTGAAAGCAGGCTAAAAACAAATGTCTAATAACTTTACATCCAGCGTGCAACAAACCCCAACAAGCTCTGAGTGTTCCGTGTACAGTTTTGAGGGTCAAATACACACACACATGTATATATACACACACACATATATATATATACACACACATATGCATAGATACGTGTCCCCAAAACGCTCTTACCTTTTCATAGCATCCCAAGGCCTCCCCTGGGAATCGTGCTTTCCCCTACCCAGTCAGATGCATGAAAATAATTATCTGAGTGTTACAACCTGGGAAGTGGTGGCCCAGAGGAGGGAGGTTTTGCAGTTGAAGGCTCAGAGTTCGATGGCAGAGCAGGTAACAGAGCGCAGGCTGCATCAGCTCCCAAGTCTCCTTCTTAACCAAGCGCATGTTTAGACTAAAGAAGCAGGTTTTGTTTTAAATTACCGATTTTACTAGCCTAGATAGGACCCCAAAGAACTTAATGGAAAAGAAACTTAATGGGACCTCATTAGATTGTTATAACATTTTTTCTGCACTGTGCTATTAGCTCTTTAAAATAGATTATTGGAAAGAACACACTCCACAGATTTAAATTACTTGTGGCTTTTGCCTTACCTGAGTTATTTCTTTTACTTTTTAATTCATCTGGGGGTTTCAGACTACATTGTTCAGACATTTTTTTTTCCCTATTTCTAGATTTGCAGATACGTATAACAAAGCTGGCACAGTTGGGTTGTTAAACCTGTAGTGACAGTGTTCAATCCTAAACAGAAAAATCATGTTAATTGATGGATCCAGATTTTGGAATACTTTGCTCTAAACCTAAGCAACGGAGGATTTTTTTAAAGTTGTTTTTTTACAGGGGCAGCATAGTAACAAGGTAGGTACTCAAGGGGGTTTGGGGGGTTCTCCCCCCTTTTCATTGTACTTAAGCTAGAAATGCTCCAGTCCCAGAGTTGGAGTCTCGAGTTGGATTTCCAATAGCAGCATTCCCTAACTTGAGTTAGGGAATCTAAGTGTGTGCTCAGATTTGCCCCACTCTAAGAGGGGAATGGTAAAGCGAGAGAAGTATCTGGAGTATTGGATAGTACCAATCAGGTGCTTTACTTCCAGCCAAGCTCTAAAATCCACTGTGTAGCTTTGCTACAAAAGCTTTGGTGCTGAGCTTGGGGCTAAGAATGGAAGTGGGCCAGTTTCTCTTTCCATCTTATCTTTTCTTATCTGTGTTCCAGGGATAGCTCAAAGATACAACCCATGGAAAATTGAGGATAGTTAGAATAAGGAGATCTAAACGCTGAGATGTCCCATGCAGTTGCTTTTCCTGAAAGATGCCTGCTTGTTTTGATGCTTTTCCAACTACTTAATTATCTGTACCAAATAAAACCCCAAACAAACAAACAAAAAAACCCCACAACCCACCCACCCCAAAACAATAAAGGTAGCTGCTGCTTCACAGTTCACAACATCTTATGTTTAGCATCCTGCCTCCACACTTTCCTGAAGCAGAGCAAGAGCACATGCAGAAGAACGAAGTGTATTTTCTTCCCACTGGTATCTCCTGCTCTTCACAGTACCATGAAACTGAATTCCCCTATGGGAACAGTAATTTCATGTTTTACAAATTTTTCAAGCCAGCTTACTTCTACCCTGTTCATTCGGTTCAAAACACTGCCTCACTTTCTGCTGAGGGCAATAGGGTTCACTCACTGCAACCCCCTTCGCTTCTGCCTTTTTGTCGGTCCAGTACCCCAAGACTCCGCTGTTACACTGTGGTGCACTCCAGCATGGCTTCACATTTCCCTAATCCTGGGATTTCACTGGTTGTATCCACTTATTTACATACACAGCCACAAACATACACTTGTAGAACTCTGGCAAACAGACCTTGGCTGTGAAGGGAGTTACTCTGCTGTAGAAAATCGCAGGACTCTCCATGCCCACCTCTCCGAGATGCTATTTCATCACACCAACCTTCCCACGCTCATGCCCTGCCTGAAACTGAAGATCTGCACCAAGTTAAGGTCCAGTGCAACATTTTAGCGGTAGATCATCAGCTCGGTGCTTCCTTGCACCTCTGAGGTAGACACTACGCAATTTGATAGCAAATTAATATTTGTCACTTCCCAGTCCTCTCTGAAGAGGACTTCTCCTTGCTCAGGGTTAGGATGAATCAGGCTACACCTAGGCTAGATTCCTGACCTGCTCTAATCTCTAATTGGCCATTTGTTTTATTTTACCCGAATATGTGAGAACACTGGTGTATAGACGCTACCCAGTTGTTTTCTCTGCAGCGTAAGTATTGGCAGTTCACCACATTCTGAACTTTAAGCCTGAATCCTGAATCGGTCCTTGGGTAGGCTTGAGCTAACATCCACAGATGCGTTTGCTGACCCAGAGCTAACTGGTAGCTCTTCCCATTCCTCCTCCTGTTTTCACACGAGTTAGTTTACACATGCCAACAAAAGACAAGGAAAAGCAGGGATAAAGCCAGGCAACACCAAAGGTACAGAACGAAGGACTTAACAATGAAGTGGCCAAACTCGGGTAAAGGCCAGGACGTGAGTCCCTCAGGACAAACAGCACCCAAAGGTACCAAAGATGGTTCAGGTCCATCCCACTGGGCACCCACCCATGAGCTGTGGCAGCCACGGAGAACAACCTTGTGTTCAGCGGGAGAAGAGCGTGTCCCCAAGGAGCTACATTCCGACAAATGGATTCCCTTCTAATCTGGGGGAAAGAGGGAGTGCAGGGATTCAACCACAACAGGGAAGGATCAGGGAGAAAAGAGGCAGCTGGATTCAGTGCCCTTCCCTACCAAACCCTTGGCCTGCCTGCATCTTGCCTGTGCAGCTGGGAGACCATTCCCCTTTTTCCATAGGGACCAGGTGGACAAATGCCTCAGAGACGTCTTCGCTTGCGATATTAGCAGAGACCATCTACGCATCTTGGACAGAGCCCTGGGAAGCCTTGACATGGGCTGCAGCAGCACTCCTGCCCCCCTGTTCTCACTGCCACCCCCTGTGCCTGCCACCCTCGTCAGCTGCCACCACCGAACGCGGCACCGGCGGTGCCAAGAACAACGCGCCTCCGAGCGGAGCTGCCCAAGCGTTGCCAGCCCCTCAGCCCTGCTCGGCTCCCTGCGTCTTTCCCCTTGATTTACGTATCTCCGCAATGTTATTTATCAACTGCTCCATAATTAATCAGGCTCAGAGCTTGGCAGCGCTAAATGAGCAGCCTGTCTCCAGCGCTCCCACTGCCACCAGACCCATCCCCTCCCAGCTACCATGCTTTATCGCACGCCACAACACCGGAGCCTGCATTCAGTCGCTCCTCGTAATAGCAGCCAGGGGGGCTTTTCAAATGATCTCATCTCACCGGGAGAGCAGACACTCATCCTGCCAGACTGGCAGGAAGAGAGGAATTAGCATCCAGGTAAATGCCAGCTTCCTGCCAGTTATCCCACCAGCCACCTGGCTAAAGAGCTGCAGCCTCTCTGAGATTAAATATCTTGCTGTTCTTTGCTTCCCGACCTCTTTCTGCCCCTGCCACCCTGGCCTGTCACCTCTCACCTTTCCCTCAAATTGCTTTCTCTTCTCCCCTTGCCTCTCGCCCCTGCACCCTCCCTTCGAGACTCTACTTCACTTTCCAATGCCTTTTTCCCACGTTGCCTTCTTTTGCTCATTTACCCTTGCTGCTGTTCCTTTTCTCCCAGACTCCTTCCTCGCATAAGCCCCAGATCAAGGACATTACATGCAAATAAAATTGCGCTGTGTTGTTTTCATGAGCAAAGACATTAGATGAACCTGGACTCCAAAAGTCCTTCAGCTCAAATCTGTCAGATATAACGACCACAGATCCTAATCCGCTAATAAAGTTTTGACTTTGAGTCAGATTAAAAAGCGAGGCTCGGGAGACATGGGTTATGTTCCTGGTATGGACTGACATATTCTTAGCAAGATGTGCTGCACCTCAATTTACCTGCCATTAAAATACAGAGGACAGAGATGCTAACTGACCCAAACTGATACTGTGTCCATGCTTGTAAAAGCACTCACACGCTCAAGGTTAAAGTGGAAGACTTTAGAGATTGGCTAGAAACTTAAAATCTCTCTTTTTTTTCACAGTATTGAAGCTGATATTAAACACCCACTTTTCTGAACCAACCTGTGGGAACCAAGGTGGGGGCTATAACGTTAGGGAGACTTGACTTCATCACCCTAGCTCTATTCCTGCTCTTTTCATGCAAAGGTCCCCCACTGCAGGAGCCGTGTCTGAAAAAGGCATTTGGAAGAGCGGTCTGTGATGCAATGCAGACACAGTGCAGCCTTCACAGAGAGCCTGGGCACTGACCACAGCCCTCCATGGGGGCATCGCCTCTGAGTGATGACTGAGCAGCACATCTTGGCTTGCCATGTCCTCTTACCCCCAAAACATAGGAAATGTGAGTGTTTTTCTGGATCTCAGCTGAGCTCCCCAGGATCCTTAACTCTCTAGCCACTAGCGTGCTGCCCAGCTAGCATACAACAAACACCAAACCCTTCTGAAATAAACCACCTTCTGTGGTTAAGTTGATAAACACCCATGTTTAGGCAGGACTAAGGAAGAGAAGCATAAACTTTGTCCCAGGTGCAAAATAACACCATAAAACTGTCAGCCTCTGCCACATGACAGCCTTGCAAAGCTGTAGGAGAAGAGACCTGAGCATCATTAATTGATAGGAGCTGCTTCTGTTGGCCCACGGCACGTAAGTAAAACAGGGCTGGTGTCAGCAAGGTTTGTACATATAGAGCACAAAGGTAAGGAGAGGAACCAGAGGGGTGGGAAGAACTTTGTTGTGTCCCCTTGCCCATGCTAGAAAGCATTGCTTTTATCCTGCCCAAAGAATGGAGGTAGGAAGCAAGAAATAAAAGAAAAAAAAAACCACAAAAAACTGGGAAAAACTACTAGAGAATTTACTATTTAAAGGCAGGTGGTGGGGTATAATGGGGAAAACAAGAAGAGAGATTGGAAGTAGAAGAAAATGTAGTAGGGAAGGTAAGCAGTAGAAAATTGAGCTAGGAGGAAATGAGGCAGAGAAACGTAGAAAGAGCTGTTTAAAAAGCTTTGATTTTAGCTCTATTATGTGGATGTTCGGCAGAATTTTTGCTGCCAATGATGGGATGGTTTTGTTTCTCATGGATTTCTGGCTAACAATCCTGTACTTTCCCCTTGGCTGAGGGCATGGGGTGCATGTAAAACGCCAACATTGCACCTCCTTGGAGCCTTCTCTCTCTGTGGACTTCTGCTCTCTCAGGGGACTCTTGGAAAGGGTGAAAAAACAGCCGTTCAGAAAGCATTTGAGAAATATAGTGGGGCCTTAAAGTCTCAGGTGGAAGGATCATTATCCAAAATGGGAACTAATTATTTGGTGGATTAAGGCCACTGGCTGGGTCTGCAGAGTTAGCAGATGGACAAGAATGCGGTGGAGTCCTTTTTCAGGATGGATGGCACGGTGTGAACATCTGTCTGCTGCAAGCAGAAATATGTTCCAGGTCCACTTGGTCTCAAAAGCAGGAGTGCAACCTCCTACTTGGACACAACTCACAGAAACCAAACCTGCATTGAGGGCTTTTTCATGTGGTGAGATCAAAGGGCTGGGACTTGGCTTTGCATGAGGGGTTTGGATAAGCCTCATGGCACTGAAAAAGGAGATAGAGCTATAAAAGTCGTTACTATAAAGACATTACTTTACAAAACCTTTTGCCACTAGGTTATGAGTTTGAATCTCATGCATTCTGGTGGCACATTAAAATCATTACCATTGCCATCTGACCGCTTTGCGGTGGTCTCTGTGTGAAGGAAGTTTTGTGGCCTTTAGCCAAATCTTAGGGAGGACATTTAAACCACTAGTAGCACCGAGTGTAAGGATAGCTGATAGTATAAGAATAGTTCTACTGGACTGGAGCAAAGTCAAAGCAAATTGATACAAATGGAATATCCATCCCGTAAGAAGTCACAGGAGCTGGAGTAGATCCAGCCACAGAAAAAAAAAAAATTAAGTCCTTAGCAGAGGGTGTTTCCTCCTAATCTATGCAAAGATTAGGACTAAATTAAGCAGTCCTAGACACACATACTCCTTTAGCTGAAGTCTGCCACATCTACTAGAAAAACACATTATATTCCACCATAGCTCAGCAACTGGAGCTTCAAGTATTCCCAGAAGGGCCATCCTACAGTTGGCACATGACAAATACATGGCAGTTTGTAAAGACATGCAACAGATTATCACTAAAAGCATCCCACATTTCTCAGCAGCAAACACACAGGCTAATGTAGTTGTTCCTTCTCACGTAGGTTTGCTGGGGACAGCTACTATAGAAAGATAAAGATGCTGGTGCTTTCCTTGGAGCGGAGAGGGACCGGGACAATGGAAAACCCAATGCAAAGACTGCAGCGGTGCTTGGCCAAAAAGGCTGGAGGACACTTGTGGAAATGTGATTTTTCTCCCCCTTCTCCCACATAAACACGGTTTCTGATAGCAGCCAGCATGGTACCTCCGGCTCTGCCCTGACGCTGCACAAAGGTCACTGCCGCGCCGAGCAGACGCAGACGCAGGTCAGCTGGAAACGAGCTGGCTCGGAATTCGGAAGGTGTCTAAACCCCAGCAGCGCGGCATTTCAGTGGGGCCGGTTCTCCCTACCGAGACACAGCACCAGAAAACCACAACATGCCCACAAGGTTTTGAACTCCATCGATCTTCCAAGTAACGCATAAGGAGTATCCATTCCGCAGGGGATAAAGGGCGAGGAGAGCGGAGGAAGGCGCGCAGCACGGAGGGGCTGTGGCACACTTCCCAAGCCGCTGCCTCTGTCCTGTTCCCAGTGCTCCCCACCACCTCGCTGCCCTCATCCTTGCAGCGCATCTCCTCCCCTCGCAGCCCTGCAACAGCCATTTCCCCCGTAGGCCCAGAAACATCACAACTTTTTAGCGGCCCAAACGACAAGGCAGGGGAGGACTGCCTGCACATGACAAACAGAATTAGCCTGGTGTTATGCAGGACGGCAGCCGGAGTCAGCGCTGCTATTTACAAGGGACACAGCTTGTAAAAAGCAAACATCTCCCCATGGCCCTTGGGGGCTTTGCTCGAGCTAACGTGTTTGACACTGAAGGCAGATAATTAATCTCCCATCACACCACCTGTCTGCACCCCCCTTTTCCCTTAACCACTATCCTCCTCCACCCCCCTCCCTTTACAGACACCGTTTACAGAAAGGGGGAGTGAAGTTTATCACTGCCACCTATTGGCATTTCCCTTGCGGGAAGAAGATGAGGACATGGCGATGCTATGCCCCCAAACCATCCCCACTTCTCCACGCTATGGCTCCACGTACAGCTGTAGATGCTTTGATGCTCAGCGTGTAAACACGCAGCATGCAATCCTGGATGGATCTGTAAACCAGTTAGGAGCAAAGCTGCATTAGCAACAGTACCGTAACGCAGTCAGTCTCCTGGCTAACAGTTTTGGTGGTGGTGGTTTGGTGGGGTTTCTTTTTTTTTTTTTCTTTTCTTTTTAACTTATAGGACCCAAGACCAGCTTTTCACTCTGCCATGTGGATATAGCAATCCTTCGAAGCCAGCTAAATGATTTTTGATACCACATGGCATCATGTGTTTTGGACATACCCTGCAGATCCTTATAATCAGTGCAGAGCCCTCTCCCCCAGTGCTGGAAGTCAGTTGTTTGGGGCACTGCTGGGGGCATCTGTAGCGAACTAAATTTGGGATATCTGGCACAGTTCTGTATTAAGGTCAACTTCACTAAGCTCTAGCCAGCCAGGCAGAAGGTCTGTTTTCCTGCTGTGTTCTGTACCGCACATACAAGTACAATGCAGGAAGCATTTTAGGTTTTCAAGTTAATCCACCTCCTGTTTTGAGGCTCAGACGGTCAGGCTCGAGGTGCGGTTTGACACCGGTACTGGAACAGAGAAGAGGCAGGAGGAGTGTTGCTGGTCAAAGGCTGGGGGCACTGGCAGGGCTGTGTCAGGGGAACTCTGAACTCAAATACCAGGAGGGCTGCAGGGCGAATGGGGGGGGGGGGGCCCACAGACTTGTCCAGACAGACAAAGCTCTTTGGACCTTCTTTATAAAGAACGTGCCTAGATGCAGTCAGTGATGAAGTCTTTACTTTAATAAAAATCAAAACTCTGTGCTAATAAAGCAGCTGAAGAGAAAGCCATCCCTTGTTCTTTAAAGCTGACCTTTCCCTTTCCCCCGCATAGTTAGATCCCTTACAAGATTTGGTACATCCAAGAAGAATTTTTTAAAAACAGTTTTACAAACACGTTCTGCATGACCGCTTCCACTAATCGTGCCGACAGGGGCGATCAATGCCTTTAAAGGAGATTTGTGGAAACCACAAAGAGTCAAATGCTGCCACTATGGAGATAAATGCCCCTTCGGTTCCTCAGCTGCTGCTCACCACAACGCACCTCCTCAGGGGAAGGTTTTGCTCCAGACCCAGCTTATTATTAAGATGGGGCAGAAGTTCAGGACTGACTCGCAAGGAGCCGCTTCCCACCTGGCTTTATGTCTCAACAGAAAGTACTGTGCTTAAAAAGCACAGCTACAGCACCCTCTTACACTGGGCTGGATTATTAATTCAACATCGATCCCGAGGAAGCACACATGCCACTTCCTACAGCACCCTGCTTTTGAAGATCTCCCATTCTCTCTATCGACCAGGCTGAAGGTTGTTTAAGCAGGCAAGAAGAAACAAAATCTCAACTCCACTGAACGGCAAACGTATCTGAAAAAAAAAACGTTTAATATTTTTGGGGTTTTTACCCAAGATCAGGCTTTCAGTACATTGTCCCTGATTATACACCTGAAACATTTTTACCCATCTCTTTTTGTGAATCAGCTCAAGCAGCAAGTAATCGGGACAGTGGCTTCTATGCTCAAACCAGATTACAAATCAAGCTATTCAAGATTAAATGCATTACCCTGCTTCCCCCTCTTTTAAAGGCCAGAGTTCTATAAAGTAGTACCAGATGTTTTAATTAGCAGAAAGCAACAGCATATTCCCGCACAGCATGTTCCAGAAGGGATACTGAAGCGACAAAATAAAAAAAATCTCAACGCAGAACAAATGCATGTTTCATTATACATCTTTGACTGCTTCCCTTGCACTTTGCCCACAAGCCTGCCTTTCCTAGGACTCGTTCCAAAATATTACTTCAAGTAGATTTTGTTTTGTTCTCTACTGTTTCCTGGAAACCTTTATAAATATATTCCACTAGTGTTTCTCTAACTTCCCCTACTCAATCAATCTTTGTCCCAACCCAAATCTATTTCACTTCATTTGAAGAAACTTAACTCTGCCTTCTGATCTAGCAGGCAGTCCATTAGCGATGCAGCCACTGCACATTTCGCAGTCTGTTTGAACCCACAGACACAGCAAAGCACAAATTAATACTGCACCTAAAACATTCATAAAATAGCATATCTTACATGGGCCACATAAAACCCACAGGGGGACGATGCAACGTGATGCAGCGGCAGCTCTGTTGCTTCTTAGCTGGTGAAGATCTCGATATAAAATTTTGCAGAAGACCTGTGTGCACAGGCAAGCGTAGTACACAACGGGGATTTCAGGGGGCATCACACAAAACAAGAACAGTACGGGCCATTTTTTATCAAGATGTTAGTACTAAGAAGAGACTACTTGGGTGTTCCATGTTGGAGAACAGAAAAAGTGACCATTACCTCATAGAGGACCTTATACCTTTTCTCCTAACGTTTCCCATTTTGCCCTCAGCGTAAGATGCCACACGCCTGTCTCTGCAAAACTGGGGATGAGGCGCTGGAATCCCCCCGCCGGCTCTGGGACAGATGCAGCGTGCTTTCTGTTCCAGCGCGTCGTGGTGCCATGCTTGGCATAGCAGTCACGCTCTCCACACTTAGCCCAAGAGGGAAATACGTCTGAAGATTTTACTGAAGGTTATAAAGTTCGGGGTGGGGGTGGGGGTGGCTATCCCCAAGGCAAGAGCTGTCCCTGATACCAATATTATATTGTTTTTTTCTGCCATCTGCAGAGTTCTGACCATGCTGTTCTCCCCCTTATGAAACCTTCGTAGTTGAGCAGGCAGTTTGGAAAAGCTTGGGCTGGCAAAAAGGGAACGATACAGCAAAATAATACCACTAAAAGTGTATCTGTACTGGAAGAAATACACATCCACGAACTCATACAGTGATAAGAGTAGCAAGAAAACAAAAGCCAACACGACTAAAACATTTACCACTTCAAAATATTCCAGTGAAAGGTGGAAAATTAAGAAGAACAAAGAAAACACGTCTAAATTCTGGTTAATGAAACCCATTTGCTTTCTGAAGTAAGTTTAGAGTAAAATCCAATAGTCAATTCTCACATTATGTTCTTGGAAATCCAGTGGTTTTGCACTGCTGCATCTATCCAGGAATGCAGTGAGCTGGGACAACCTGCACGCTTGCTCTTCTCCTGCCTGTCCTACTCTTGCCCTTTGTTTATTCCTCCCTCCATCTGCTTCAGTGGCTTATTTCTGATTTCTCCTGTCCTTTGGAGTTATCAGGAGTAAGACACAAGATTGATTCTCCAGGTCAAACTGTTCCTCATCAATTATAGTAAACAAACCAGGAACATGTTTTCAAGCCAGTCAGTCTCCTTTCCCTCTCTCACACACGCACGCACAGATGTCCTTCTGCTTCCAAGGAAAACAGGAGCTGAAATAGGTCGTTTGTTATTTTCTCTTTAAAGACAACCATGGTCACATTTCTCCAATTTAATAACTCCTGCGGAAGGCAGCATCTCTTGTTGAGAAACAATACAAGGTGTTGATACAAGCAGATAGGATTAGAGATACAAAATCTAAATCCATCCGTTTCTGGCAACTCATATTTGTTTAGTTCAGAAGTTGTGGTTTGCTTCGAGAGAAAGAATTGGGGTGGGGGTGGGGAAAGAACAGCAAATCAGACTGATGAGAACTTTTAAATCAGAAAGCAAACGGCCCAGAGATTGCCTTCCAAAATGGCTATGAAAAAACAGGTGAAAGAAGGGGTGGAGCAGGATGAAAGAGAACAAGAAAGAGAAAAAGGAACTAATCCCTAATCTTCTTTTATCTTTCTTTCCTTAGCTGCTTAAAGCTAAGCCTTTTCCCTCAGCAACTCCAAATTTCTCCAGCCGTCTCCGTGTGGAAGTTTTGCACCGGTAGCACCCACGTCATTCAGCAAAGGGGTCACAACCCCTCCCCATCAGACAGAGCTGCACCGGGGCGTGAATCACTGCAGACGGGCAGCACGAGGCGCCCAGCGCTGCAATGATGATGCCAGTGGCACCGATAGCTCTTGTTTTGGCTCTGGGCTAACAGGGTGGGTACCAGGTGCTCCTCACTCGGGAGCCTTCGGTGGGTTTTGGCCCCGGGGGAGCCAAAGGTGGGCCCATCCTGCCCCTCCCTCCTGCCAGCAGGCACATTCACCTCCGGGGGAAAGGGTCTCCTCGTGCTTTCCAAAGGACCAGCAATGACTGGCAAGCTGTTCCATCCCCGATGCTTACTCCACTGCAGTGCATTACCATTGTATTCTACTTCTGTGCTATCAGCTTCTAGAGGGAACACCATGACAAGAACCTTTTCCTGAGTCAAGCCAGCTTCTACCTTCTCCCCGACCAGAAGGCAAAGCCACTGCCCGACTCTCTTCACAGCCCTGGGAATGCTGGTACCACCCCAAGTGAAGCGTTACAACATACCACCACAGCTGCGGGAGAGCTGAGGCCTTAGATCTTCAGCCCTACGAAGGCTTTTAAAGATGGTGCCAAATACTTCTTTTAAAAATCTTGTCTCACATGCAGCATCTAGACACTTTTCTGACACGGCAGTAAGAAGGTGGGACTGCTCCACAGCCCAGTGTCCTCCAGGAATAACGAAGGCCAGCGGGGAGCCAAGACCAAAACCATGCTAAGTAGCAGAAAGCTACCAAAACGCATCTCCTTTGACCATCCAGGGCAGTGGGAAAGGGACAACCCAAGAACCAACCACCAAATCCCACCTTTCTCCACCATCACCACCACTCAGGTGCCAACAATCGTAACGGGCTTCCTGTAGCAGGCTGCCTGTCACCATTATTGTCACTTCCAAAATGCTCTTCCCCAACATTTTCAACTCTACCCCTTTAGTCCTTTCTAGGAATTGTGGATTTTGACCTCTTGCGCTAATGATTAGACTCTTGCTATGGGCTGCCTCCTCTTGCAGTGCCTCAGTTTTTCCGCAATACAAATACCCATCTAACTGGCGTATGGACTTTCCGTGACAATCAAGCATGTGAATTTGTGGGATCCTTAACAGACAATAGTGATGCTCAAATAAGCTTTGGCTGTTCTTACAAGCATTAAACTAGTGTGCTATTGAATACATGCCAAAAGTGGAGAAGATCCATCAGGCTCCATATCCTCTCTAAATGGAGAAACTTGTTATAAAACCACAGGGAAGTCTGGAAGAGCAAAATTCTAAAAACTAAACAAGTCCTGACTCCAGACTTTTCACGATTTTTATGTCTTTTTTTTTTTCCCTCCCTTTCTTCCTTTCATTTAATAATAATAATAAAAAAAATTAATAAGTGGAATGTTCTGTAGTAACTTTGAAAGAAGTAATTTAATAAAAAAAAATCAGAGTGCCTGAAGTTAATTTAATTCAATCCTAGACTCATGCTGCTGCCAAATTGCACATTTCAAAACTGCATAGCCAAAGAACTTTAGGTGCCCTCTGAGAACGCCTGAAGTGAAAGAAAAGGCAGGGAAAAAAAAGACCCATGAAAGCAAATGAAGACAAAACCCTTGTTGGAGGTTGGAGGGAAAAGAGAAGGAAGAGGAAGTTTCAATTAATGTGCAAGTGATTTAGTGCTCAAGAACAATGGTTAGGTGGAAGTGTCGCCAGCATTTATTTAATTATTTAATGCCCTTTGAAGGGAAGAGAGAGTAGGTCAGGCCAGTCAAGATGAGGAAAGCTCATCAATAAAGAATAACTAGCTTGAAAAATGAAAGTACAGCATAGCAATAGAGTCCTGAGAGTCAGGGCTTCAAGTGAGAGAAATCAAGGCACACCTGACTAAGTTCTTCCCGCAGATGTATTGACCAAGGGTCTGGGACTTTAGTGGGAGCCCTGCAGACACGCAGCCTGAGTCATGATCCGGTCTGGAGGTGGTGAACGCATCTTACGGGTCTGATCTGCACCCACTGAAGCAAGCACACTGGGAAGGCAGGACTGATTACAGTACGTTGTTGGTTGGCATCTGAGATAGATAAGAGGCCACAGTAGACAGATCGTAGGCAGGAAAACATCTTCGAAATTGTCAACTATAATTCAATGCTGTAATGTCCAAATACCCTACGCCAGAGAGAGTCTGGGAATTAAGAAGTAGGATTAATAGAGAATTAAGAACAACATAGGTCTCACAGTTTTGCTCTGGGAAAAAAAACATGCATGATGCATTACCAAACCAAAACATTTTCCACCCGTCTCTAGAAGTCTGTGGATCACATTGTCACCGTATTGTCCTTCTAGCTCATTTGCTTAAACCTGTACTCAGAAACCTGCCACGTGAGACACAATATGTAGGTTACGAATACCACTGCTAGCAAGTATCTTCCTCCATCTCACAATTACCACACCTAAGCAGAGCTACCTATCATCACTTCTAGGCCCCTCTTGGTGTCATCCATCTGTTTACAACAGGGGGGTTTAGGTGTTAAGCCCTTCAGAGCAGGGAGTGTTATTTATTAGAAATGTGTGCCAAGGCTCCTCCGTGGTCTCAAAGGTTATGAAAAGGATTATAACATGACTACCAGTAATACCAGAGGACTGGATTTGATGACCCGCAGAAGTCCTTCGGAGCCCTGTACTCCTAATCACTAGTGCATCGCTTCAACTATTACTATTGGTCCTAATCTTATTGTTTACTTCTTCGAGCAGGTGTGAAGGAAAATTCTACTAGCTTGCTTTAAGTTCAAGGTTACAGCAGCTCTGATTGCAAAAGTATTACATCCTAAATAAGCAATAACAATTCTGACCAAAAGCCTTAGACTGTCTGCTACGATTTCCTCTTAAGGGGGAAAACAGGTTGAGTCGGATGTCATTGGAACGTCAGTACTTTCAACAAGATTTTTGATAAAGCCACATAATTAACAAATGACCTTGATGTTATCATACTAACTGGGCACATTTTCCATTGTAGCAAATACTTCAGCTAGTATCAGAAGACTGTCCAGCATTCTTTTTATATATATATATATATATATTTATATATATATATATAAATACGTGAACATAGAGAAATGTAACATTGATTTTCATATATATATAAACTCCTTGTATATAGATATGTATATACATATCTGATATATATAGGTATATAGAATCAATGCTTCCCAGCTCATACTGTTTCTCTATTATTTTACTTTTTTAACTGCTTAATCCATGTTTGGGGTCTTTCACAGTCTATTTCTCCCATACCCTGTCCACTTCATTAGAAGACCCAGCTACAAGGGATGATGACCTAAGTGCTTCAAACACATAGGTTTAGATAGGAATCGGTTTCTGTCTACAACAAAAAAAGGGTGCAAACTTGGTCCCAGCTTCACCCCATTCTATGCAGTCTTTGCATCCCCCACACTCAAGAAGTTGATCACCTGATTATAACTTAGGAGTGGCTCTTTCTGAACTATAAAGAACTTAATTTCCATGGACAATCAACATTATGGCAACAAATCAAGTTCCAGTAAAATAGATTTATAATACACATACTACTATTTACTGGCTTTTCTAATATTTACTGTGGTATCCGAAAGAGCTTTACACACATCTCTGAAGTTATCCCCTCATTTGGCATCTAGGGAACAGAAGTCCATATCCTCTAAGATAATTAGATACTTAATGATCTACGTGTCTATTTACTTTTTGAGGATCTCGGCTGCAGAGAATATTAAGCGACTTACCCAAATGTCATACAAAAAGGTTGTGGTAGTGTCTTAAGAAAAAAAAAACAACAACAACAACAACAAAAAAAAAAACACACCAAAAAAAAACCAGAACCAGAAACCAATCTCCTAAATCCATATACTTTGTCTTAACTACTATCCTTGTGAATTACACTGTTATATAATGTAATTAGGAGAAAATAGCAAGTTCTATTCTAGGAACTTCTAATCAGCGACAAGCACTGCACTTCTAACGATCTCATTAGAAAAGAAATGCAAATTGCACGGTAGCACCATCTAGCAAACTACACCTCCAGCCATAGGAGCAGCCCCTTCCCAGGTAGACCACTTCTGCTATAGGCACCACCAGGAACACTCACAAGTAAGATGAGATCATTACCACTTCTTTTCTAAATGTGAGGTTAAAGGCTTTAAAAAAATAAAAGGAGAAAAAGAAAACTTTATTACCAAGGTATTGTTTGTTGAGAACAAATACTAAGCTGGTGCTTTGCTGCTGTCCTCGAGTGCAGCAGTTTCACAAGCAAAGCCTAATTCCAATAGGAATAGAGCTGGAGACCACAGACTAACAGGCACTTTGGATTTTTGGTCTAAGCTTTGCAAATACATTCATATTCAGTCAACGCTACGTATGTTTTATTTATACCTGTCTATTCTTGCACATTTCAAAGCAAGCACCTCCCTGCAACACCATAAATGAAAGAGCTCACCTCTTCTACCATACCTTTATAAGTTCAGTACATCTCACGCCACCCACCACATGCTTGATGCTATGACCCAACCCCACCAGAGGATGAAAGAGCAGGCAGCTGGCCCAAACTGCCCCAGTCAGAGCAGACATCTGGCACCATCAACAGCGGCCATTACAGACCTAGCTGAGCTATAAAACCTGACTTAGATTTGAAGGTCCCCAAAATGTGATAGTAGCATGGTCTAGGTGTTGTATGTGAAGTCATCACAGGATGGGACACAGCGCTCCACTCTGCAGGTCCTGCCCGAGCAGGGGAGGGGTCACAGCCACAGCTGTGGGGTAACAGGGAGGTTCTGCGAGATCCCTGCGTGGTGACAATTAGTATCTCGTGGCACATGGGGAGACACTTTAAGGTTCTCAAAACAGACGTAGTAGCTGCTGAACGGTATTTGCAGCTCTTTCACAGCTTCCTCTGCTAGCATCAGCAAACTCCTACTTGAGTGTGCCGCTCTGTAAAATGGGAATTTTACAGCTCCACAGGGAAGATGTGAAGGAGTAAAGCACCAAAGCAAGGAGTTAGGCATCTAAAAGCTTTATTGATCTGGGTCTAAGTACACCGTATTATTGGACTCCATGTTAGGTCATATCTGGAAGCCCAAGAAAAGCAGCCGTAAGAGACAGCAACAGGATTGAACTCTAAAGTAAGGAAAGAATGTAAGAAAAATCATGAACCAAAACGTTTTAACCTATGAAGGCAAGGACAAGAAGTGGTTAAGAGGGGATTTTGCTTAAGTACAGGAAAGAAAATCTTCAGAGATACAAATCACGACTGCTGATGATTCTGTTTTCCTCCTGACACAGATAATGGGATAAGTGGGCATGCATGGAAATCACAGAAAGGAGAATTTCTGAGGAGATGAAAGCCTTTCACAAAGCCAACTCCATTATACTATTTTCCCCTGTGACTCCTGCTGGGAAAAGCTGGCAGTACAGCTACCTGCAGCTCTTCCACAGCCCGCAGGAGCAACTGGGAGCTCTCCTATGGCCAGGAACGTGCCCTAAGCCCTGATCTG
>JAVJGJ010000057.1:4767726-4817855 GCA_035590215.1 Microhierax caerulescens | reverse complement strand
TGCCCTAAGCCCTGATCTGCCCACCTCTGCAAGCAGCCAGGCCTGGAGCATCTCCAAGATGTCACCCAGCTGCCTCTCCCAGCTCATGTCCTAATGCTCACTTCACAGGGAGAGGCAACTGGAGTAACTGGGAGGTCTCCCCCTGCTCCGTCCTGGCTGAGATGCTCAAGCCCTGAAGTAGCAGCATACTGGAAGGCATCAGTGTCCTGGTCCTGGTCCTGTCTCTGCTGCCTAAAGGGAGATGCTGAGGTTGGAACAGGCTCTGAGAGCCTCCTGCATGCTGCTCCTCACACAGGAGAGAGCACAGAGTGAATAAAGCAGCATCCTCCTGCACTGGGCAAGCCAGCATCAAAGCTCATTCACTGATGTGCGAAACCTAAATCTCTGTGAGGCTCCTCCTCTTCTCTTTCTTTATTTTTTTAAAAATTCTCCCCACCCCCAGTCACTCTCCCTCTTTTTTGGATGTTTCCATGGAAACTGCATCTGGTTCCCATTCTCTCCCTTTCTGTCATGTCCCTGCTCAGAGTCAGAGGCAGCATCGGAGAGACATTGATCAGTGATGCACCCAGCCAGCCCCACGGGACCCAGGCTGGCCTGCAGCACCCTACGTAACCCCAGGGCTCCCGATCATCACCTTCCTCACAGACAAGGTCTGATTTTACTCTTCTTTGGGTAAGTTTAATTAAAAATCAGCTGGGACCAGGTCCTTTGAAGACGCCATCCTTCGAGGGTCAACAGAAACGCCCCCATACACACACACCCCTCAAGCCCTTCTGTAGCTCTGTCAGGAGATTCTGGGGTTATTCCCGTGGCCCCGTACACATTGAAGTTTACCACCGGCCGGCTGCTGGAAGGTGACCTGTACCCCACCGCCTGTCCCACCCCCTCCTGAAGCTGCTAGAGCAGTGATGCTCTCTTCTGGGCCTTGCATTAGCCCACATCCGATGGCAAGCCTAGGGCTATAGGATACACAGATCCCTCATAGCTGATACACCTGCATCCCTCTCTTTCGTGCTTTAATGATGCTGCACGATTTCTCATCACCTCTGCTGCTGGAAAAGAGTGAGTGGAGTAAGTAACCAAAGCCACAAACAGCTGTGCCAACGCACGGAGTCAGTAAAGCAACATTTCCATTAGGAAGGGAAGTGAAGATTTCAGATGGCAACAACGAAAGGCCAAAAAAAAAAAAAAAAAGGGAAAGGTGCATCAGTAAAGACAAAGCAATCTCAAAGGAAGAAAGGATGAAAAAAATGTTGAAACGGGGCCAAGAGAAAGACTGGCCTGCTTTTTTAATTTCAGCTTGCTGCTAGATGAATCCCTTTCCCTGCAGCCTCCTCCCACCACCTCCCCGAAGGGTACCATTGCCTCCTAACACGTTGATGTGCCAAGGAGCCCTCTGACAGCTCTCTATTAATTAACTTCATGCCGATACAAATTTTATTTAAAGTTAAAAAAATCCAATTCACATTGATCCACCTTCATTGCTCCATCTGGCTGCCAATCAATGGCTGCTCGGCTTTACCTGATGAGGGAATAGATCTCACAGCTCCTCACAGAAGGGAGCACTTGGGAAGGGGGAAATGAAAGTGGTGTCTTTGGGTCTTTCCCCCTCCCTACATCCATTCTGGAGGGAGCTGTATCACTGTCCCTGCTCCTTCCCTGATTTTTCTATATCCTCCAATTTCTCTAAAGACCTTCCACTGCCAGCAGTACCAGGTGCTCTGTACCAGCTGCCCAGGGTCGCATTGTGCCAGCCCAGGAAGGGGCTTTTCTCATATGGCAGGACCAGGCTAAAAGCTCATACAATGCACAGGGCTCAGTGGAGGCAAGAGAGCGCTGAATTGGCCCCCTGCGTTCAGACCTCTGACAAGATTTGCTGGATTTCTCAATGGCAATTGTCATTTCACTGTCAGAGGGAAAAAGCTTTGTCTCTTGCCCTTCCCTCTGCCCCAGGAATCGATACGGCTTCTACAGAGAACAGCCTTTCCCAAACAATGCTTTTTCCCTTAGGCCTTGTCTGCACTAAGAAATTTGGTAAGCTTTTTTTTTTTTTTTCCTCCTCTGCAAGTAGCAAAATAAGATGTTGGAGAGGAGGCACAACACACACATCGTTACCTAAGGACCAGCGAGGGGCTGCTGGTTCTGTGTTGCCTACACAGTAGCTTTTACTTTCAACGTTACTGGCTGTTGGCAGCCAAGGCAAACTGTCTAGCTCTGGTTGAATTTGGCTAGCACGTGCCAGCACAGACCTCAAGCTGGCCCTTCCCCTAATGTTTAAAGTTAGCTGGCTCATCTGCGACCCAAGAAGCAGCTGAAGACACCTTACCTTGCATCTATGCAAGATTATGCACTATGAGAAAGATCATTTGACAAGGAATTATAGTTAGTGCACTCTTTCTAAACCCCTCCTTGAAAAATAATCATACTGCTTTACTTTTTTCAGTTTTCAGCTTGCCAGTATGGCACTGAGGGGGCTTAAGAAGTTTGTTTTGTTACTGAGATTCTAAAAATCTCACAACTCAGGAGCCCCAGCGTTAGCAAGCACGGACAGTACTGAAACAGAGTACTGTCTTAGCAAAATATCCAGCTTTAGCCATCATGTAAAAGATATAGAGAGAAGAAGAAAACAGTCTACCCCTGGGTAGCACCCCTGAAGCCATCACTAAAATTCCACTATTGAACTACCTGATGACATGCCCATCTCTGATGGAGTCATCCCATTTCTGCCAACCAATAAATCCTGCTGGCCTGAGAGGTCACGTATGCAGGGTTTTTTCTGAAGAACACATTCATCCCTTCTGGCACGGACCAGACGGGGCGATGAGCTCTGGCCATTCTCTGCAGCGTACTTTGCTCTTGCCTGGACCAAGGCAGGTGCTTGTCTGCGAACGCTGGTTGGGGCATCCAATCTACAGGCTTAACGTCTTCTGTGCACAAGCCCTCACATGCACGCACACTTGTATTTCACTGTCTTAAAAGACAATAATACACTGGCTTATGTCCAACAGCTTCTATTTGTAGGTGAGCGATAACAGGAAGGATAAATCCTCCACCCCTGCTAAAGCAAAACAATAAGACCTAGGCAATATGTCAGACTGCTGCTCTAAATTAGGTGATGTTTATATGCTGGGCACAGGTTGGTGGGTATGCCTATAAACCTAATACAAGCTGCATCAGAGGAGGCTGGATATCCCCGAAATGGCAGTCTAAGTGCTTGTCGGAATCTCTAACAGCGTGGCTCGTGCAACTTCACCATGAATACCTGCAATCCTTAAGCCTGAATAAATGCAATGTGCGTTTGAACCACAGAGAAAGTAAATGAGCAGGCAGGAGAAACCAAGGACTGTTAGGCTTGTTATGACTTTTGTTCCTAGAAAAAAAAGTATTACCTACTGGATTAGCTTGCTTGCTCACAAATGTTTTTGACTAATTTGCTAACACAGAATCTTTTCATTGCAAATAAAATAATTCTGATGCTTGTGGCCTATAGCCTGATGGTAGACACCAAAATCCTTATCAGCTAACCTCTTTCGACACTTGCTCTTCTATGAAATAGAAGAGGAAGCCACAGGACATGGTGAATCCATGTTGACTTCAGAAGCAGGTTCTGAGTTCAGGATTGGCCAAGCGGGAAACTTTGTGCTCAAATACACTCCAGCTGGCTGGAGCTTGGAGCAGGGCAGGATTTGGAAGCAGGTCCAGAAAAAGATTTTGGAGGAAGAAGAAGGAGCTTTGTAACAGGAATTGCCAGAAAACTTTTGTGGGTTCTTAGGTAAATAGCTGTGCCCACCTGCAGCCCAAGCTCTGCCTGGCTTGGCAGTGCAACTGGTAGTTTGTTTTGAGGCTTTATGCAGCCATAGCCAGCTACTGGGTCACAGGCTTCCTTGGCTTGGTCAAAGTATCTTTAACATCTAAGATCAGCAGGATCTCAATTTCCATCTGGTGGCCATCTGAATATTCATGATAGCTGAAGATAAGAGGGTCCACATAGCTCAGCCCTACAGCAATACCACAGCATTTCTTATCCTGAAGTGTTTATCCTTCCGAAACGCCCTTCTAGCTTAGCATTTTCATTGCCGGAGATGGGATTAAAGCACAGCAAAATTGAGGAATTCTTCCAAGATAACGCAAAAAGACCCATGGAAGAGCAGGAAGCTCAACCACCAGCTCCCAGTCCCAGGCTAGCGTTTCATCCTCCCTCCTCCATCGTCTGAGTGTGCCTCCTATATCCCAGCTGAGACACCTGCAAGGTATCTGTAGATACAAGCACTACAGCAACGAGCCAACGCGTTACCCACAACCCTTCTCACGCCCATCCCCCAGGTCTCTCTACTGACTACTCCTCCTTCTGCTTATTTACTCTTTCCCACTTTCCCAGGGTCTCTTTTTTGCTTCTCTCATCTCGCAAGGACAGAGATACACACCTTCTACACAGAACTAGAAAAGAAATATCCACAGGCTGCTGAACTGGCTCGTTGGAAGCAAAGAGCAACAGCAAAGCAAACAGCCCTGGCCCTCACAAGCCTGGCTTCAGACAATGAATTAAAGGCACTTAAGCTGGCATTAAACCACCTTGGGCTTTCAGAGTTTGCTGGCAGAAAAAAGAAAAGCTGAAAAAGAAAAGGGAAAAAAGGGAAAGGAATGAAGTAAGATTTTAAAATAAATAAATTAATAATAATAATAATGATGATAATAATAATAATAATAATAATCCCAGACCCCCAAGTAAGCTACAGCCAGAGGAACAACACAGCTATGCCTTTGGTGTTTGCTTGGATAACCTCTGAGGGACCACCCTCCCATCCCCCCACCCCCTGCTTTGGTCCCAGTCTCCTTCCTCCATCCCCTCAGACGCATGCAGCGCCGTGCCTCCTGCCTTCACTGCTCTCTTTCAAACAGACCCTTTCCTTTTTACGAGTGACCCTCACCCCTCAACTCCATCCCTGTCCCAGGCTCTTTTCTTTCACAGGCCATGATAAAAGAAGGAGGTCTGAAATTAGCTGTTACTCAATCCCAAATTGCTGACCCTTGGGGGCAGGGACTGCTGTATGCACTTACAGTGTCCCAGTCACCACTTAAGGCCTTTTGATATTGCTACAGGAACCACATCTAAAGGCAGGAGAGGTCACTTGGGCTAATATAACCCCCAGGATAACACGGGCTGCAAAGCAACTCAGCAATTTCAGCACTCGTGGAAAAGTTGTTTGCGTTACACCATCTCTTCGAAAGGTACCCAGTTTTGACTAAAAGACTCCAGCTGAAGGGCTGTCTACCATAATCCTAGTCACACCAGCTGGCATCACCCTTTTAACTTCTGTCTCATTTCTAGTATGAATTTGTCCTCCTTCAGCTTCTGATTGGTATATGTACCATTACGCTTATGCCTAAAATCATCATATTGTCAGAGCTTGTCAAAACCTATCTTTCTCTTCAAGAAAAAATTCACAAGTTCAGAGTTTTTGCCAGGAAAAAAACATGCGCAGATGAGAGGCTTTCCTGTGAAATAAAAATGTTGGGGAAAATAGTTTGTTTTGGAGGTGTGAGAATGTTTTGCATCAATAAGGCTAAAGTCCTTTGCTTTGGAAAGGACAAAGAGCTTCTGCTGTTATCAGAATTTTTGTTTGAAATGTGGAAATTCGGACTGGACACACAGAAAAATTTCTGTACCAGGGAGGGCGTAGCAGGTATCCAAGGAGGCTGTAGGACCTGCAACCTTGTCAAGACTCAGTTCGATAAAGCCAGGTGACCCTATTTGGCGAGTTTGTGGCAAGTCAAAAGAAAATACTCCAGCCCACCTGAAACTCAGCATTTCATCAAGCTTTCTTCACAAACAGTATTGGTATCAAGGAGATGGTACTCTCCAAGGGACAGCTTGGGGACAGCGCTTCAGCAGGAGTTAGGAATTTGCTCTTGAATTCAACTCTTGAGCTTTTCTTAGTATGGGAAAAACTACACTGGGCCACCTTTGCTTTCTCTTCCTTGCCCTGCTGTGCCAAGGGTGGGTGGGCAGGCAGTAGCCCATCCCTATCTATGCAGAGATGTAGAGTATTTTAGTATGAGTACCATGGTGCAGACCACGTTTTTTCTTGTTAGAAAGTGGCAGAAATGCCCATCTGCAGAAGAATGTCATATTAAAGAACTTCAGAGCTGTCCCTACACCACACCCAGCACCCAAGCTGCGGTGCCTCCATGTTCCAGAAACTCTTTGGGAAAAATCAATGTTTTCTTTCACAAAATTTCTGCTGAAAAATCTTTTGAGATAGTCTTTTCTGTCAAAAAGCTGTCAGTTTTCCCACTGAAGTTTGGAAGAAATTCAAAGTGACAATTTTTTTTTCCTCTGTTTTGCTTTAAAATGTCATATTCCTACCTTTTTTTTTCTTTTTTTTTTGGAATGGAATAAAAGCATACGCGACATTTCCACTTGAACTATCGTTTTGTTTCTTCTTTTTTTTTTAAGCCTAGAAACAGAAATGGAATATTTTCAGTCAAAATGTTGATTTTTGAACTGTAATGTTTGTTTCAAATTTCTCCTTGGAAAACCTTTTTTTTTTTTTTTTTTTTCTCTCCCCAGCAGAACTGATGTTGTTCTCCCACCCAGAAAAGTTCATTCTCAACATGTCTATGTTTCTTTTGCCTTGCAGGAATACTTCCTGCACATAAAATCTTTGACCTGTAGCAATTAATTTCTCTGCCTTGGCAGTTAATCAGGCAGATGTGGGCTGCAGGAAGGACACTGAGAAAACTCCTCTTCAGCTTGTGCCAGGGCTCTGAAGAGGGGCTTCAGTCTCTTCGCCAGTTGACAAGGACCCTCTGCCTCTGAGCACACTTTACTACTGATACGGTGTATCGAGGCGCAAGAGAAGATGCCACATTCATTGGGAGTGTCGTTAACTGCATACAAGTTGGGTCCCAGCCCTTTGCTGGTGGCTGAGAATAAATTATTTTTTTTTCTTCTAGGGTTTGTGGCTTTGATAGTCCTTACAGATCTTTAGAAAACTGTACTTTCATAAATAATGAAATGCTTAGGGTTCAGTAAGAGACCTTGGTGACTGAGCATCCTTCTCCTCCCTGCCTCGGACCCGAGGACCTGGCTACCAAATTTTGTGCTGCAATCCAGCGCCCTTTTACAGATGAGACATAGAAGTCCTATTTGGTCAAGAGCAAAGATCCACACCACAACTTAATACATTTTACTTCAGTGCCAGCTTATGGCAATATTCGTGTCTCTGCCCAGGCTTTTTCTTCAGGACTTAGGGGAACGTCTAACTTCCAAACTTCTTAGTAAGTTTACTCCACTACACAATCCTTTATATTAAATCTACACAGTGATGATAATACGGCTACAAATATTTGCCAGCAGGGATTGAGTGAGTGGAAACCAGGGGTTTGCTGAATTATTGCTAGACTATTTAATTTTGACTTTAGATACGTACGCTTCTCCCTGCTTCTGCACATTGCTCGCTTTGTCACCCCCGGCTTCACACCTTACCTAGCAGAGTCCTGGTCAAGCACGGCTTTCCAGTTTGTTTCTTCTACTCAGTGTACCCCACTGTCTTGTACATCCACCACCCAACAGCACTCTGTCCATCTCCATGGAAAAATATTGATCAGTCCTTATCTCCCTTTCCCTGGAAGGCACGTGGAGGCAATGTGTAAATCAGGCACTAATAATTCTGTTAGAAGAACTTCACCAGGGATATGCCCTATGCAAGAGCTTAGCTAAAAGGCTATCTGTAAGGCATTAGAAAATGCCCACTGGGGTGTCCCAGGGGATTTCAAGGTTACCTACTGGTCCAAACAAGTTGGCAGCATTCCTCATTGCTATTTATACTGCACCTTCATTTTTATGTTTTAAAACAAGCAGAGCTCCCGATGTTAACAGTGACACGTACGATGTGGAACTCAAATCTGCAACAGGGAGAAGCCAGTGAAAGTTGCTGTGGGGATGCTGCTGCTACTGGATCTATTGCAGATCCACACCTGTAGAGGCATTTGCTTCTTTAACCTTGTGCTTGTTCAACCAGATAGCCAGTTTAGCAAAACAAGAGGTTAGAGCTCCTGCTGGCCACCTGGTTTGCTGCAGTCCCTAACACTTTCTCTCTGGTTTAGTATCAACATCTTTCTAAATCTTATTTCTTTCCCATCTGTCAGCATGATCCTCCAGCCTGTAACACAGAACCTGGCTGAAGAGAGAGACAGCTTCATTAAGCATTAGAGAAAGTTGAGAATACAATGTAATTCAGAGTCCAGAACGCCTCATGCCTAAAGGAAGCGTAGCTCTCTGCAAATGGTGAAAATGAAACACAAAAGTCAGAGGACACCAGGTACAAACCAAGCAGGCTCTGACTTATGATCTTTCTTCAAAGCAAGAAGGAAGTGCATCTTCTACTGATGTTAACATAAAATATTTTGTACCCCGGGGAAGGTGAGGGAGGATGGAGTCATTTCTAGCACCTTCCTCGTGAACTGAGAAAACAAGGTCTTTGGAGCCTACCCCAGTGGTTGCAAAAAACCCTCCACTGCCCAGCTAAGGCAGGAAGAAATCTTGAACAAATTGTGGGTTAGACAACGAGTTGTAGCAGTATCTGGGGAAAACAACTGCTCTCAAGAAGCATAGTACATGTTTTAAATGTGACCATGTTACTGGGCAGAGCTGCAGCATCTTTTAAGTTTTAAACTCAGCTCTGCTGCAATAACGCAGCCTGCGACTTCGCTGTGCACCAGGGGTGGAGCAGGCAGCATGAAGGACCTGCCTTGCCCGGTCCTCCTCCTGCCTCCCTTCCTCCTGCTTCACAGCCATCTCCCAGAGCTCCTGCAAGGCAAGCACACCTTCACTTCAGGAGAGGTCAAGAAACATAGCATTTCCTGAAACGATGTCTCTGATGTTTTCAAGGCTAGATCTGAATAGAAACTGTACCACAGCCGTAATGGAAAACACTCCTCCAGTTAGGGGTTACAGGCTGCTGGAGGACAGAATCCATGTTCTCCAAGGTGTGTGGGGTGGATGACTAATAATCCCTAGGTCTTCACAGTTATCTCACGTGCCTACACTCACACAAGCACCTTGCTGTAAAAGAATACACAGACCTTCTCACCTGCATGGTGTTGCACAACACCAATAAACCCTTTATTACCCCAGACAATAACCAGGCAAACCGCTTCTACTGATAATTATACTCAACATCTCCCCAGTAATGGGGACTCTGAGCTGGTTGGGCCCAAGGTATATGTGTAGTAACGAGGCACCATTCTCACATACACCACTGAAGCTGTGGAGCAAAATGGACCTTAGTAGCTACACGTAATTGCATTATGCTGCTAAGAACCAAAAGGAACCCAGGTGGGGCAAAAGCCCTCGGAACAAGCATAAAAACACAGCCTCTCCAAGTGACCTCCCCACCTCCAAGGGGAGGCAAAAGCTGTCTAAGCAGGGTGACATCCACACACTTTCTTACAGTGGGTTGAAAATTTCCTCTGACATCCCTGTCAAAATAAATACATGGTAATTTAACCTTTTAGTAGACACGTCTAGTGGTTAGGCTAAACCAAACCGAACTGGTTTAGCAGTGTAGAGCAGTAAAGCAGAGCTATCAGCCTTCAAAGATATATCTCTGCAGGGGTTGCAGAAGATGCAGCACACAATGGGTGATGCTGAGTTAGTCCGGCAGCGGAGCCTATTAGTGCACTGCTATGCTATACCGCACACCAGTACGTATTAGTACGATGGGGAGTCTGAGTCACATTCACCAGCCAGATGGAGGAAGATAATCACAGTGCCAAGTTATGGTGGAAGAGAGTGGAGTAGGCAAATGTCACCCAGACCTCCCAAACCAAAGGGCACCCACAAGAGGAAAAGGGAAGCAGATGACAAACGGTGAAAAGCTGTATTTTGCAAATCTGGGGAAGGGCACACCATTGCAAGTAATCGGGCTACAGATCTAATGAGCCCAGATCAGCTACTACCAAAATGCAGGCTGGCAGAGGGGGAGGAGGAAGACAGGGGCCCCACCACGTTAACTTAGACTGAAGCCAATAGAAGAAGGATGGGGATGGCCCCACTGCTGCATGGGACCCACTGCAACACCTAGGAATGGAATACCTTCCCATCAAGGCATGGGCTTGGTAGAAAAGTTATTACATGAGGCTAGAGTAGGACACCTGTTACGGATTCACCAGGTCAAAAACGCAATCCTGAGACACGACTAGCCACCCATGTTCTTCAGGCCATAGACAAAGCCATAAGTGGAAGTCCAAGCTTGCACATGTTGGATATGCTACTAGTGCGCTGGAAGCACAGTTCACAGTGGTTTAGCTCTACCCTGTGCTGGTTTTCTTACCTGCTTTCTTTGGGTTGCCATTTCCATGTGACTTCACCCCATGAACAAACCTATTTAGTTCAGTTAAAACAAAACAAGCACCACACAACACAAGACGTACATACTCGCAGTCAGTTCTGGGTGCAAAGGTAGGGTCTACGTAGGCACGCCACCCCATCAACCTGTGCACACATCAGATTAACCTCTCAAGTCTGACATGCCCAACGTGTGATTTGCGTAATTGCTCGTTTCTCTGTGCTCTCCTGTGGCTGGCCTTGGGCCTCTGTCTTTGCAGTGCAACATCCCAGCTTCTCTCCAACCCTGTAACCCCCATCCTGAATACAGCGGGCTAAGGAGGTGTGTTGCAAGGGATTACAGGACAAAAAGAGAAGGTGTAAGGCTGCATAATGTTCAGGATGGTGCTGCCAAGGAGGACCTTGCTACACCATGCAAGCCCCACCTGAAACCATTGTACCTTTTCACTGGATCCTGATTGCCTGTGTTTCATTCTTTGATTGGAACCAAGCGCTGGTGTTGGGAAGGATCTGTACATGTAGTTTTGCTGTCTTCAAGACAGTCAAGTTGAGAAGGTATCCAAGATTGTACTTCTGGTGCAGAGTGTGCTCCAGGGCTTATGCAAAGCAGCTCCTTACCCTGGGCAAGGCAGAAGACTCAAAATACAATGAGCACAAAAAAGTGATTCTTTATGAGGCTGTTGGACATGGAGGAAAGCAGAGAACTAAAGGAGCTCTGACTATGGTAGCAATTCAATGTCATCTTATGTCTAGCCTGGATTCAGGGGACACAAAGGATGGATGGCGCATGACTGGCGTCTATCCTTTTTCCTTCCTTTACTCTAGGTGCAAAACAGGAGGAACAGGATGGGAAGTTAGGCTGATCATTAGAAAGCACTTTTAATCAGACCTTCATGAAGATCACAAAGGCATCAGCTCACGGTGACGGATTGCCAGGGACTCCATGATGAATGCATTTGCAAATATTGCTGCAGAATAATTTCCTTCCGTCGCCAGAGCACTCCAAACAAATTAGATTCCCTCTAATCACATCTCCTGTCTGTGGATGAGGAAAGATGGGCCCGTCAGCACAAACGCATTTAGGGGGAGGGCAGCAGAGGGGAGAGAGCGGGAGGTAAGGGGCTAGATGCAGCAGGCAGGCAGATGAGGCACTGGAAAGTTGCCCAGCTTTGTGGAGAGGCTCTGAGCAGTGGTGTGGATACACGGTAATCCCAAACGTGTTAACAGCTCTCCCCTGCTCGCACACACACACACATGAATGCTAGAGGATAGAGGCAGCAAAGCCCATGATTCACCTGCAATTTGAGAGTGGTGCAGAATAGGAGGAAGGAAAATAATGCCAGCATTGTTTATCCCAGGGGGTGCAGCCCTCGCTAAGGTTACACAGATGAGCTAAAAGCAGTTTCTGTGGTGAGGCAATGCCTGTACTCCTTTCCTCATTGTCTTCCTCATACCCTATCCCTAGCTGGGATCCTCAAATTAGTGAAGCAGAAGGAATGGCTTCCCAGATAATCCAGTGCAGGTGACTTGCAAGATGCGGTACTAGGATGGAGACGCAGCTGGAAATTGTTAATCAGTACCAGGTGGCCATTATGCCACGCTGGAGGCATTCAGCAGAGCTGGTAGCTCTTTTAATGCGCACTAAGTCTAAGTCTATTAGTTTAAGGCTCTTTGAAATCAGGGCCACAACCGGCCTTAAGTTTAAAGAAAACCCAGGGTAAACAGCACTTTGTGCTTTTAAAAAATAGAACATACTGTACCAAAAAGTACAAAAAGGTCTAAGTAAGATGTGTGAAGGCTACTACTCTTCTCTACCACATTTAGAATAAAAACATGATCAGGAAAACTAGATGATCCTTACGGTCCTTTCCAACCCAAACTATTCTATGATTCTATGCTCATGCCAATATCATGTCTATCATCTACATTTTCTCTGAATGCATGAATTAATCCACGCATAGCTTCTTCCTACCCTTCCCTAAAAAAATCAAGTGTCACTGGTTAGCAGCTCATTACTCGGTGACTGACTTGTCAGGACACAGGTTATACTTTCTGCTCCAGGACTGGACAAGTGCAGTCCATGGAGGTAAGTTGGTGGAACAGCAAGCCACTTTCTCCAGTGATTCTCCAGCATTAGCTTGAGATCCACATGACCCAGTTTTGCTGGAAAACTGGAAGAGCCAGATATTCTTAGAAAGCAGGTTTTGCCATGTTACCACACATGGGGTATGAGAGAGTGCAAGATGGTGGAGAAGACAAGGATCACGGGCACATTCTGCCAGTGCAAAGCAGTAGGAACAGGCTGAAAGAGTTCAGCAAGATGCAAATCCTAAGCAAAGTGTGTAAGGAAGGACGGAGTGCCACGCTGCGCTTGCAGGCCTATGTGTTACCTGTTGAAGGCCTTGGAGTCGTGCTTTATTCATTTTGCTGCTCAGAGGAGCTGGGGTAGCTTTTGGCTTCCCCCTCCCTAGCCGGTACCAACTTGCTGTTCACATCCCCACTCCTGGCAGCTCGGAAACTCTGCCAGCAGCTCACTGCTGAAGGAAAAATGTAAGCCCGCTCCATGCCCCTTTTATTTAATTAGCTTTGAGATCTGGCACCAAGCGAGCCGACACAGAACAGTCAAAGTAAAGAAAAAGTCTTGTTTAAAATACAGGGGGGGAGCTGGCTGCGGAACGGCGAGCAGGGCGAGAGCGGGGGGAGCGGAGGAAGGAGAGGGGAGGTGCTGTGAGAGCAATTGGCCTTGTTTGCTCTCCTGGAAGCCTCTGCGCACTTTTCCTCCAACGTGCGTTGGATTTATATAGGGGGCAAACCCTTACGGGCCAGTGGGCTCGGAGCGAGGCTTGGGCCAAGAAGCAGGTGGGTTGCTGCCAGCTTCACACCGCCCTCCCCCTTCCTCCTCCTCCTCCTCCTCCCATCCGCGAGCGCTCTCTTTCACACTCTCTCGCAGCAGGACCTCTTATCAGGTATGATAAGCAGCACTCCTGAGCACGGCTGGCAGGCTTCCAGCTCACGTTCCAGGAGCGCGGCCGGGCGCTGCCGCTGTGTGAGCACACTTTAATAAAACTCTGATTTTTATCTGAACATTTTATTAATCCAAGCTCAGCTGTTTGCCAAAAAAGCCAACGCATTGAATATGCCAACGTGTGTTCTCTCCGGCTTCTAGTGCCAATGTACCTCTGCCCACAGAGTCTCCTCTGCTTCATGCTGGGATGTATTTTCTATGCAGAGTTTCTCCTACGTTTTTGCTTGCCCCTTTGCCATGCTAGGGAGACAGCGGGGTGTCTCTGCAACTGGCTTGCCCTCTTTCACAGAGTGATTTTGAACAGGAAGGAGGAAAAAAAAAAAATATTTTTCATTAACATGTTCCTACTGAAAAAAATATTATATTTTCCACACACACAGAGTATATGGAAAGACACCGGACTTTGCGAGCAATTCCTAAAAGGAAAACCCAACAAACTTGAACACACCCCATCCTTTCTTATCCTTCCACTGCTGCCCTGTTGTCTTTCACCACCTCTCATAACACATCTATCTCAATCCTCTTGCAGGGTGGGCTGAAATACAAACATCACTGGGTGCTAGCAGTCAGCGTGCTGCCACGTGGCCAGAGGAAAGAAATGGGAAAGATGGAAAGGTTTGCGTGGGACCAGGCTTAAAAGATGAGATGGATGTTCTAAAAGCATCCATAGTCAGTATTGTTTTCCATGCCCTGGCTGATGGATTGACGTGATTTCCTGGATAAGACAGGCTGCTCTGCTGCTCTTCCTACTCTTACTGTGCCAGTTAGAGAATGGAACCCAAGGGCTTTCAGCTTGGTAAGGGACTACACTGCTGGGCCACGTTCTCACCTAGAAGAGCAGCCCCCCGCTGTTCATAAGACTGATGACATTCAGTCAATGCAAAAGCCTTTTTTTTTTTTTTTTGTGAGCACCTTGTAGGACTATGATATTAATCCACAGACTTTACAGTTTGCAAACCAGCAACTGTATTTTGGCCTTTCATCCCTGGAGAAAGTCATGCTTCCCCATTCCATCTCTCTATGGTCCTTCTGTAGAGGTTGTCCTCATTTGTCCACTGCGCTTTTATGTGCTTAATACATTTTCCCCACAAGCTTCAGATCAAACTCTCCCTTTCTGTATTCCAAACCCTGCTCATCTCCTGCTGCAAACACAGTTTGTCTCCCATCCCACTTAAGCCAGGCTAAATCCTAACCTACTCCTGTACAAGCTCAGAACTTCCTGTCATCCCTTTGAGAAAAGTTCATTGTGGTTTTAAGCTTATCATCACAAACCTTCTGACTCTTCGGGATTCTCCTTCAAGCCCGTTAATGGCACCCTTTTCAGCTGTCTGATCTGCCAGAACAAATGCCCAGGGAAGCCATAAGAAAGACCAGGTGCTGGCCAGCTGGGACTGCACCTTGCTACGTGAAGGGCTATGAAGACACAAGACAGCTGGGTGTTACCTCCCAAGGAACACAGGCAAGAGATTTGACAAGCAGCTGGTGATCAGCGAACGGTGAACTGGGACTCTGGAAGCAAGGACAAGGATGTACTCCTAGTGCTTTCTTCTCACTGTTCATTTGGGCAGTCATGTTTTGGAGGGAGGCGTAGACTTAATGTTGTTAATTTATTAAAACTGAAATGAAAGAGCAAGGGAAGACGGAGTTCTGCCTGGCAACTATGGAGATACTTATGAGACTGAGGTTCAG
Source organism: Microhierax caerulescens (assembly GCA_035590215.1). Taxonomy (NCBI): domain Eukaryota; kingdom Metazoa; phylum Chordata; class Aves; order Falconiformes; family Falconidae; genus Microhierax; species Microhierax caerulescens. Next base: position 4,802,790 of record JAVJGJ010000057.1, on the reverse strand, counting down.
CTATTAGCTCTGCTGGAGACATCACATGTGATATTGGTCAAATCACTGTGCCTTAGCTCCTTCTTTGTATAGCTAGGATGCCTAAAATAGCCCAGCCTTGACTTCAGCAGGGATCATGAGATAATATATAGCAAACAGTGATTGAAAATTAGAGTTGGTGTTCTTCTAAAGGCTCTGAACAACAAGGAAGTAGGAAAAACTGCTGTGGGGATAACAGATAGAGAGGTGAAATAATGAGCTTAACAGTGCCATGGGAATAAGATGTCCCTAAGCCCTACTCCTATTAGGGTTTTACATAAAGTCTGTATGCTCCCTGTCTCACTGTTTCCTCAGGCAAAAGACAGGCTGGCTGCTTACACTAGCCAAATATTACAGTCAATTCCTTCAGCCCCAGTCTTCGGGTATGTCTTCTTTTGCATTAGTCAACTAGAGGGGTTAAAAAAAAAAAAAAAAAAAAAAATGCGAGCAAACCAGAAAACCTTCTGCCCCCTGCCAAGCCTCAAATTGCATCCCACACAGGACCACTGAAAGTTTCAAATGATGCTGCAGTTTGTCTGCTATAGGCTTAAGAACATAATGCTACGTGGTATTTCCGTGTAAGGGCTGAGGCTCAAACGAGGTTCACTAAGAGTTGTAGTCTGCATTCTCCAAGGGGAAAAGCTGTTTGGCCATAGGCTCTGGACAGCAAAGGTGTCTGTACTGTACAGAACTATTTCACTTTGGACCCAGAAAAAGTGCGGACACATTAGTACAGCATGCTGATCAAGCTACTGTGCTCTGCTTTTCCCGGCAGCTAAGTAATCTGATGGGACGTCTTCCCACACACGGTTATTCTACTCCCAAAATAGCCGAGGTGATCTTGCACAACACCGCAAGGCACATGCGAAGAGAAACTATCTTGCCCCTTTGTGAGCTTCCAGCCACGCTGGCATGCAGCTTTCCACAAGAGTGGTTGTTCTGATCTAGCCACACACAGGTTGTTCATGTAAAACAACATGGCTATAATAATGAATTAATAGCTCCCCCAAAGCTCATTTACTTCATAGCTTGATCTGTGCTAAGGCTTAGGTTCTCCAGCTGGGCATATGATCTCAAAGTGGAGGAGTGAGCCTCTCTCACACCCCTAAAATCTTATTTCAAAGCAACAGACACAGGCGGTTGGACTAGATGAGACTTGGGCTCAAATATTTCTGCATTTCTGACATTAAAGACTCTATTTTACAGGATAGTGCAGAAGCCAGGAGAGTCCCCTCCAGTGGAAGTTTAGCATTAAGAAGGTCAGAGCCTTAATGAATACAGTGTAGGGAATAAGAGCGCTAATTTTGCCTTGTGAGCATAGTTTTTAAAGGACTAGGGAAGGAACAAAGCAAAGTACAACCACCACCACCTTTTTTTTTTTTTTTTTCTAATAACTATGATTCCAAGCACAATAACCGGGGACAGAAACCTCCAAACTAAGGCAAAGGTAGGGAAAGAGCAAGGAACAAGCAGCTATGGGTGGTGGTTCCTCGCGATCTTGAAATACCAGTACAAACAGAAGCTTGTTATCATTTTTGAAAACACAATAATCGATGACCTGCTCACAAGGTTTTTCCTGGTAAAGATTATTACGTTGCGCCGGGCAAAAGTTACCACTGACCAGTAGACTTGTCAGTGACGTGACAGCTCTGGGAAACCTCCAAGAGCAATTGCACAGCCACCCTGCCTCCACCGCGTGCTGTGCCGAGCACAGATCCAGCGATCCCAGGTGGGAGATCTTCTTGCTTCACAAGAGAATGATTAAAAGCTGCAGTCTGCCCCTAGAGAAGTAGGCTTATCCCTCCAAGGATCTCTTTGCAAGGCAAGTGCTTGCCTTTGTGATCAGAGGCGGCGATACAGAACACACAAGGGATCCCAGGCCCTTGCCAGCCCCTGCCCGACATGGTGAGGGGTGCTTGTATATGCCCCTGCTACACCAGTAACAGCTGCTGTTCAAAGCATCTCTCTTCACAGGCTCGTGCGATGTTTGTACAGAGCAGTATTATCCTAAATGTCTTCTAATTATTTCTCTGGATTAATGAAAACCTGTTATATTATTGACGGGTCTTTTGCACTATTTATAAAACACGGATCAGATTAAGGAGGAATAAATAAATACGTAAAGGATGCCTAACATGTAAATAATAAATATTCAGTCATCTATTTTTTTCACAAGATGGTTTAAATATGTGGCGTTTTCAATAAATCTTTAATATCTCTGCAAATATTTATTTATTTGTTTTGAAGCATAAGGGAATTGCAAGAAAGCTCTGCAGACTCCAGAAAGGGCAGGCAGATGGAACGCGTGCCCTACCATGGAGCCTTCAACCATCTTCTGGCAAGGAAAGAAAACACATGCTGAGTTGCTCCAGGTCTGGGACCAAAAAGAGTAGAGGGAGGGGACTTTCAGGAATGGCATGGAGAAACATCCCAAATTGCTTCACAACCAGCTATGCCCGCCAACCATCATTACTGCACAACACCTATACCCAGCCAACCGCCACCGCGTTTTGCAAAGCTCATAATTCCATTACAGAGAAGCACTCAGCCTCCATAGGATTCTCTGCCTCCAGCTGTACTAACAGTCAGGGAACTACCGAGACTATTTGCTGGAGCTCCCAAGGCCACAATGAGAAAGGAGGATAAGACGACACAGTTTGGTTGCAAACTACTCCCAGTTTTCCCAAGTAGTTTAGTTTTTCCACAGGTTAATATCATGTCAAGAGAATTGTCCCTCTTAAGACTCTACCTATGGCATCAAACACCCTGAGACCTGTTGTAAAGAGCAGATCTGCTTTCCCCAAATAGGAAAGCTGGATGCTGCTTTTTTAAGGAACCCTCAACATCCTATATCCCAGGAGATGCAGACATAAATTGGGGTGTTCAGCCTCTCAGAGGACACAAGGTCATACAGGGATTTTAAAGTTCAAACTCCACTTTTTTGCATTAGCAAAGCATTACCAAAAAGTTCTACTTTACTAGAGGCATCATAGTGGTTTGTCTATCATGACCCAGAGTAATATCATGGCAGGTTATCAAAATGTGACTCTTCTGAAATATGTTTGCATAACAACAAACGTCTGCTCAGACAATGGCTTTTTGTAATCACTTGATATTATGGTAAAAAACGCTTTAAAATTAAATGCCCAAAACACAGTTAACACATTTAGTTTTAATGGGATAGGATGGTCACTGCATGTTAAATAAATACTGATTGTAAAAAGCAAGTCAAGTTGCTGAGTTTTAATAGCTGTGTAGTAAATAACTGTTTATGCATCATTACGTGGATTTGGAAGCATCAGCAAATATGCTTTTAATAATCAATTGATACTTAACATATAATATCTGTCTGATTAAATCAAAGGAGATGGATGCAGCCACAGTAATTACTGCATATTGTTACAATGCCATTGGATTAGGGAAACATATTTATTGAGGTGGAAAAAACTCAGAGGTAGATACATATCTCCTTGCCTGTCTTCTTACTGCAGTACCTTGGGCTGTCATCTCATTGATTTCTCAAGATAAGCAATGTTCACCCCAGTCAATACTTGGACGGGATACCACCGGGGGAAACCTAGAGTGCTGAGGGAAGTGGTGCTAATAATGCAACTGAGATCGCTCTTTCATTTTCCAGAAGGAAAGTGTGATGCTGCATCCTCCGAAGCGCAGCACGCCAGCAGGGATAATGCAGTCTTCTCCCTGCAGGCAGCAATCCACAGCTCATGCAGTCAGTGGTGGAGCAATGGGTCACCCTGTCCAGGCAGATTCTACAGTGAGTAATCACATTCCAGATCTCCAAACTGCTGAAGTTTCTAGATACAGAACTGTTCTCCATTTCACATCGGAAAGAAACATCCCCTCTGGGAAGGGCTGAACCAAGGAAGACCACAAAAGCCCTCTTTCTACTCGCTAATCATCCTTTTCTCCCATCAGAAGTCCCCTTTCTACTCGCTAATCATCCTTTTCTCCCATCAGAAGTCCCCAGAGCAAATCCTTTACTGGTCTACTCCCTTACACCTTTAGTGGGGCAGGACCAGCGGCTAGAATGACAGCAATTTGTTTTATAGACACTGCAGTTACTTTAGTCCCAGTCCAGTTCTTGACACAGCACAATGCAAAGCAGCTTAAAGCACCTGGGCTACCCTACCTCTGGTGGTACCCGGTGTCATCACACGAGCCGGCGATGTAGCTCGGATCTAGTTCAGAACTTTGGTCACTGAGGACACAAGCATGCTCCTATTCACCGGGATAAGGTGAATAAATAGCTGGAATAAAACTACCCTTAGGCCACACATTTAAAGCCAAGGGAAGAAAATTTTGGCATAGGCTTTGAGTTCTTAAACAAACACCACATGCTTATTACAGATGCACAGTATATGAAAGCGTAGCCTGCACTTACAGCAAGCCAGGGAAAATCCTCAATTGTGTACATTGCTGTAGGCTTCCCAAAAGCAAATGGGACCGTGGCACTTCAGCAAATACCAAGGGCTGGCTCCTTTACTCATATATGCAAAAGCAGGGAGAACCAACCCCGGTCCCAGATTTATCTGTATTTATCTTCCCTTACAACAAACTCTCATCAGGGCAGGAAGGGACCTAGAACCAGAGACACGAGTGTTAGCAGGCACTTAATTCCACTGACACCGATGGCAGTCTAGAGACCTGAACAAATGAGTCACGTAAATCTGTCTTTGAATCTCAGGCTCAGTTACCAGGGGCCAAAGTACAATATTAAAATAGGTGAACCTCAAACAGTTCAGAAAAAAGCACCTTAAAACTTTCAGGAAGCTTCAGAAACATGTCTTTAATTCCCTGCATGTTGGTGAGCCTACAGGGCCAGAGGCTTCTCAGAGATTTGCCAGAATTGCTGCTTCTGGTCATACTGAAAACATTGCAGAAAGACCAGAAAAAAAAAAACAAAACAAACCCAAAACCAAACCCTCTCACCCTCTATCTCCCCAACCATATGCCTGCACTAAAAGCACAATCTATGGTGAATTTGAACCAATGCAGAAGAGCACACAAACCCATCTGTACCATTGACACTGCTACAAAAACCAAGAGCATCAAGACAGATGTCTTCAAAAAGGAAGAGAAAGCACTATGGCCACTAGCGTTATTAATACAGTAACAACAATACTACCTTTGGTTCCTAGAGCACCTTTTATCCTGGGGTCTATAAAGCTTTTTTATAAAGAGCCGATTAAGCATCACCCTGTCCCATTGGGGTGGGGGGAGTAAAAATGGAGCATAAACAGTTTCAGTGTCACCAGCCACCTGCAATACTCGAGCTCTGACCCCCTTGCCTTAACAAGACCTTGTTTGTCTACTGATTGGCAGAGTGGGATAACAGCAACCATCAAATCCTAAGGTTTTAGGAACCTAAGTGGATTTTCAAAGGACTATTTTCCTCCCCTTTGCTCCCAACCTTCCCAGCTCAATCCCCATCAGTGCACCTTTGGACACAGGCATGATGGGATTTTCTTCACTTTCCTCTAAACCACGAGGTCAAAACCTTAAAGAATAAGACAGACCTCGGAGGAGCAGCAGCCCGATGTGGTAAATGGTATCATGGCAAGAAGTGCAGCGCAGCCCAACAATACTAGCAAATTTGTTAAGTACGGGAATTAGACACCTGTCTTTCAGAGGGTTGGTAAGTCCTGCCTGTAGTTGGTTTGTTGTTTTTTGGGGTGTTGTTTTTTTTGGCTTTTTTTTTTTCTTTTCTTTGGGGGTGTATGTGGTTTGGGTTTTTAGGGATTTTTTTTTTGGGGGGGAAAAAACAAAAGTCTCAAAGTGAGTCTTTTCCCACTACCTGGACATTGCTAACATTTCTTCTGGAGAGCCTGTTGTCCAAACATATAGCTGAGTTCACATAACTGCAGGACTATCAAGGTCACTTTCCTCCTGTTTTCATCAAAAGCTATAAGGAGTGAATGTCTCTGAGATTTCAATTTAGCTGAAATCAGTCAAGATGTTCAGTAATTACAGAAGATTGAAAGACAGCCAGACACCGTGCTCCCAGAAGCTACGTTTCTGTATGAAACCAGGCTAAGAAACAGGTGAGGAGAAAAGCAAAGAGTCATGTTAGCCAAAACGTTTACCTGAAAAAAAAAGCAATATAACAGAGCGCTGCTTTATCTGAATAGTCCTGCATAAATCAATGGAGCTACTCAGCAAATGAGGACTGCAGCATCAGGCCTGGCGAAGGGCTTCCTCCCCTCGCCTTCTGTTGAGATGCGAAACCAACTCTGTATCGACTCCAAGGCCATCACCAGTAATAAGATCAAGCCAGTACAAAGGGGGCGTTGAGAAAACAGCTTGCCACAGCCGCAGCGTCAGGAAATAATCCAGCTGCAGGCCCCGTCACACACGATCCATCGATAGCAGAGGGAGGAGGCAACCCTCCCTCTTCCTGGAGAGCCAGTTATCCCGCTCCTCACCCCCAGCCAAAGCCCCACAACCACAAATAAGAGCTCACAGAACAGCGGCTGGGACGCGGAGTGGTTTATTTTATTGTTTTGCAACTTCTTATTTATGAAAATGCTCCGAGAGCCTGGATACGGATCAAGTTTCGCTGCTCAATATTTATTAGAGTCTCACCTGCCTCACCGGAATGGGAACTGCAGGCACTTTGATTAATGGATCGGAAAAAAGAATTGTATAGTTTCCCTGTCGCCTCGGTAAGCGCCTCCCTGTATCTTGTGCCAAGAGGCTATTTTACAGCATCGCAGTCCTCTGTGAATCTCTGCCGATTGCTTGCTGCCTCCCTACAGCAGCACTCTGCTCGGAGGCGCGGGGTGGCACCGTGTTTTATCCTGTAGCTGGAGGTGGAAGAGCACCGCGGTGCTATGTCAAGTAGAAATAGGCCCTCTCTGAACAGCAATAAAAGCACCGACTTAAAATATCACCCCAATGGCAGCTGCAGGTTGGGGAATAAACTAAGTTCTTCTCTGTGCTCAGAGAGCACCCACCAACGCCAAGGAGGGGTTGCTGGCCGTGGCCTGGCTGCTCTCCCAAGGCGACGGCTGTAGCATCGTTGGAAGCTGAGCAGTTCTAGCCAACACTGGCAGCTCCAGCAGCTGCACCTGTAAAGCACGAGCATTACCCAGAGCCCGTCCCTCTGCCTCTCTCATCAGCCACCTCTGGTTGCAAAATTAAGCTGAAGCCCACCTTTATGCCAGCCTGCTGCTTGCAAGCTGAACAGAGGTTGCCCTTTGCTCCAGTACCAGGCTGAAGGATGCTTAGAATTTTGCCGCTGGCTAGCAAAGGAGCATTGCTGAAGCTCAGACTCATGGAACACCCCAAAGCAGACCCTACACGGTTGGTTTTGCAGCAGGAAGCCTTCCTATCCCAGTGACCTGTCCTCAGAGCTCAGCTTCCCTCCGGCATTTTGAGCGACAACACAACCACCACCACCGATAGCTGCCATCCATCCCACCATGCTCAGCCACGCGGCGATTCTGGCATGTGGTGCATTGGGTCAAGGCTGCTCCTGTGTGACACAGAGACCCCTGATTCAATCTATACCTTACCTATACTAAGAAAAGACAAAATGTTTTCATCAATGGCGAGAACAGAGGGTGGGGTGAGGACAAAAGAACGTGTGTTTTTGTGGTTTTGTTTTGGTTTTTTGGTTTTGGTTTTTTTTTTTTTTTTCTCTTCTTTTTAAAGGTCCCCTGCACACTCTCCCCATGTCAGGTACCTGGGCACACAGTGCACTGCACTCTCACCATCAGAGCAAGCAGCAGAGGGCTGAGGAAGCCACAAGGGGAGGAAGAGGAGAGCGGAGCGTATTTCCTCCAGGAGAGGGCAGCCCCATACACACGCACACCCCGGTAACTCCTTGCACACGCTGGAAATGAGTCCGTCCATCATCATGAAAAAGCCCCGTTATCCCCACATCCTCAGCCGGTCCATCTTCCCTTGACTGGTACAGGGCTGTGCCCTGCAGATGCCTGAAGTCTGTGCAGTTATTTAATCCTGCACGTTGTAATCTTTTATTCTCTAGGTTTCAACTAATAACTTTCTGCTCCAGTAGAAGTGAGCGAGCACTAGCACCAGGCACAGAGGGGAACGATGCTGCGAGGGCCTCGCACACACACCGTGGCACGTTCCAGGCTTTACCTTCAGGTACCCACTGTGCATATGCCTGGAAAAGCGTAATCCTTCACTCCTGCCCTGGAAGCCTTCCACATGAGGCACATCTGTGCTCACATACCCAGATCACTCCAACCGCAGATTCCCTACACCAGCTCTTATACTGCTGTCCCCCCACCTCTTGCCCCATAGCCCCCCAGCTGGGGGCCCCACATCCAGTTCCACCAACCTCTTTTGATCTCCACTTTCCTATTTCCATGTTCCTAATTCCACGTTTGCCAAGACACTTCAGACCTGTCCTGTGACCCATCTCCTTGTGATGTTGTCAAGGGAAATTCATTAGCAAGGCTCAGTACGTGACACCTCCCTGGGACTTATGGAGCATCATCCAGCTCTCCTCACTCCTGGGCTTTCAGGGAGTATGCTCTCATGCCAGCAGGCAGTGCTTCAGCCATGGCCCATCCTCAGCCCTGCCTGGGGATGCATAGGTACCAAGCACATATGATCCCAAAGGCCTTTGAGCAGATCTGGCTAGACTTCAGTTAATTGCTACTGCAAATTAGGTCTAAACCCATTTGTCCCAACCACGTGATGGATGAGGCTATACATTACGGCTGCTTCTAAAGCCTATGTTTTTTATCGAAAGATTGGCAGTCCCCATGGGCTCCACTGAGATAAAAAGGGCCTCCTGCTTCCCAAGCGCCTTCTCCCTGGTTTTTGTATTCAGCTTAGGGCCTCCAGGAGCGTCTGGAGGAATTCATTTCCTTTGCAACCCACCCCTCCTTCTCCCGAACGAGAACTCGAGCTGGTTTTTCCAAGTTGGATTCGCAAGAGAAATATGAAAGCTAAAGGCACACGGTATAAATAAACATGCAATGGGAACACAAGAGGCAAAACACAGAGGCCCAACGCAGACGAGAGAGACAATACAGCATAACAAATAGCGAGCAGCGCTTCGCCTGTGGCATTTTCCAGCTACATCAATAATTATATAATACAACAGTCGCCAATTTCTCAGGCGCAGATCGATACCGACTGCGGTGCCACCCTGCTTGGCGGCCAGCTGCGGGCCGAGGGGCTTTTCACGAGCCCCCCGCTTTGCCCGTGCTGGGGATCGATGGATGCGTTTTGCAGGCAGTGCCAAGGGCAAGGGAAACTGCAAGTGTGTTCTCCAGACCAAAGACACAGGAGCCTGTCCCTGGTGGGAGCTGCTCCCAGCAGCGGTAGGAAAGGGCTCGCCTTCCCCCTGCCTGCAGCAGATGACACTTAGGTGCGCTTTGCATAGGTGCTTGTTGGTTGGCAAGAGGCTGGAAGAGGATTCATCCCACAAACGTCTTGCACGCTGAGAACTTACTCAGCAGGAAGCGATTCAGCTGTCAAGTGTAAAGGTATGAACGCACCCACTTGTCAGGCCTTCCAGCACAGCAATTAGGGGACACGGTACCATTAGAGGCATCCATATTCTTCGTAACAAAATGTAATTCTCTAAACGCTGCAGCAGCGATACTAAAAATAAAGATGTAAAACCAGAAGAATTTTGTGGACAGAGCATAATGAGCATCTCTGCTCCAAAGAGCGGAGTTCTACAGTCTCTCACCTAAATTCCCATTTTAAGTGTGTAATCACTAAATATTGTGCTGGAGGGGGGGGGGGAAGGTGGGGGAAATCAAATGAAGAAAACATTGAGAACAACAACAACAACCACCAGCACCCTCTTCTGTTGTTAGCTGGCTTGGGGTTCCTATGAAGAGCAAGCCTGAAATATAGATTTCAGACCACTAATACTATTATTTAAATGCTAGCCTGGAAGAAGTAGCAGAAGCTCTGTCTGACCCATGCAACTTCCCACAAATGGCAATTACCTCTAAAAGCTTCCCATGCCAAAACTAATTAAATTGAAAGAGACATTTGGAAACAAAACCTGGTTGGTTTTCCTCAGATAAGTGGACCTTTTGGGCTAGAACTGAACAACAACAAAAAAAAACAACCCAAAAAACAAATGAAAACAAACCCCAAAACCAACAGCCAAAATACGTGGAAGGTGCATTCTTGCTCTATGCAATTTAACAGTAAAGTAATTGGCTTGCAGTGTATGTTATTATTTTATTGGGTTGCAAGCTGTCTCTGGTCAGGCTTTGTCTTGTATTTGTTAGACAAGCATTCTGATACCACTATGTAAAATGTCAAGTAATATAATTGGGCCACAGTCCTACAAGGCCTTCCTTCAGACAGAACTCACATGTCATTGGGAATTTCAAATGATTTCCCTGCTGGAAGGCTGGATTAAAGGTCTTCCTACTGCAAAAATTGAAAAACTCATAACACTGACATAGTCATCTTGCCAATCAAAGAGTAATAAAAGATAGAAGTGACTCTGAAGGAGATCATTCTAAACAGCAAGAAATCCCTAAATTAATAAAAAAATAATACTTGCATCCACCTGCCTAGGAAAGCTTGTGGCATGTTTCACTACCACTACAGTCAGACAGATAAATGCCCGAGTACCACCGTGGGTAGGCTATGGTACAAAGTCACCAGTGCAGAGGAAGATACTACCCTTAGAACTCCAATTACAGCCAGAAGCAGGGGTTTGCTGATCCCTTTTTGGAGGGATGTGCACATCTAACTAGATATCTTGGCTGAACTGAGTGGTACACATACAGCTAGTAAGGGCTGGTCTATGTAAGGATCCATAATTTGCAAAGGCAAAGAGACACAGGAAGATAAAAATGGGTGATCTTGTAATTGAGGTGATGTAGTTATAAGAATTTTCCCCTATGTATAATTCATTGCCTTTGCTGCAATTGATGCTTCCATCTGAGTTGTGATCATCTGAATGGAACAGAGAAAGTACACTTCCAGTTTGTGTAGGGGCTAGTCAAAACATGAAAGACTGTTGATCTTAGGATTAATCTTCCCTCCATTAACAGTTATAATGCACTTCAAAGATCACATGATGCATGAAGAATCTAGTATTTTGGAACAAGCGCTTGGGTATTACCTTCCCATTGCTGACGGACAGTAGGTCAGGAAAAAGCAAAACGACCTGCCCAAGACTGCAAGGAAGCCTGTGGTAGACAGAGGCAGTGGAACTGAGCCTTTTGACTCCTGGACAAATACATTTCTTCTCTGGCAGATGTATCAGGTGAGTGATGGAACAGGTTAAAAATGGGGAGTTACTGCAGCCCAGCTGACCGGCGGTAGCACGTTTAGCCGTATTAATCTGACTTCCATATCTGTGTCTGTACCCTGGGGTAGGTACTCTTCTTCCATTTTCTACCACTATCGACTTAGTGTCATTCAGAGCTGCTAAATTCAAACCAAACCAAAATAACTTGCTTGGGCCCATGGCATATGTATGAATATTGACAAAAATTTTACTAGGGGAAATGTGTGGGTAGAGAGAACCCAAGTATTTGTCAGATAGAAAAACAAGCTGATTAACACAACCTGTACTGGCGTTGGCGTGATGTTCGGGTTTGCTGTTTGCCTCTCCCTGCCATCACCTAATCAAGTCCCTTTGGAAGGCTTTTTCAGCGAGGTCTCTCTGTCCGTTGCATGCTGATGACTTGTAACACAGTCAGCATATTGTAAGTGGGAGCTGCTTTCCACCGCGAAGGGACAAACCCCAATTCGCCATAGCCCTGGGTCAGACACAAGTTTAATGAGCTGGAGCAGGGCACAGCCACACCTCCATCGCCGGGCTAGGCGAGCTGCACGTGTACACTCGCAATCAATTACTTCGGGCTCTTCTGAATGTGACAGGAGAAAATTACATCTGAGCTCTGGCCTCAGCCAATCAATCCTACAGTAGCCTGATTTTTCTAGGAATGATGCTGCAGGCAAGGCTTGTGTGACCTACAAAGAGAAAGGTCTCAGTTCAGCAAGCTCTCGAGCCCTCCTTTTCTGTTCCCTCTCAGTCTTGCTCCTGCCCCCATCCATGGCGCTGTTTCATCACACTCTCACTACAAGACCTATCTGTACCCAGTCAGGACATCAAATGGCATGTCACCCATGCCACCAGTTGCAAGAAGTCATTGAAGCTCAAACCAAGCATCCAATTTTATTTGCAGCAAACGCTTAACAACCAACCTACAGAACAAAACTTGCCTTCCCCATTCACATGGTAGCCACTTCCTAGGACTTACCTAGACATTAGAGGCCAAGAAAGAGGTGCAGGGAAAGTGAGCTGCAGTATTCAGGACTGCTTCACATGCAATAGGAGCCAAGCATTAATATAACCAGGACCCCACTTGTTCCCCTCTAGAGCCTGTCAGGCCTTGCAAATCTCTCGATCATCCCATCCTGTGTGGGAGAACACATGGGATGAGGTGTTAGAGAGATGGGAAATTCCCTCGGGGAAGGAAAAAAAAAAAAAAAAAAAAAAGTCAGATCCTTGCAGAAGAAAGTGCCCTGTAGAAACAGAAATAGTTATTACCTCTATTTATGCCTTTAACAAGTATCAAAAAGGTTGGTATAGGAGGTTTCCCTCCTTAGTAATAGAAGATGACAATCCCAGCCTTGCAAATTGTTAGTTCTGTTGGTTTACTTGAACTGTAATTATGGACTTATGAACACACACCAAAGACTACCAAGAAAGCACTGCTAGTCATAACCATGCTACATCTGTCACTACAGCTTTGTTGCTGTATCTATGATGCACTCAGAGGGATGCTGCAGGCAAGCAAGACTTCTAGCAGTGAGCTCCCCTGAAGTTAGGAAGCTGTAAAAACAAAGGTGAGTTTTCTAGATCATTTTCTAGAAAGGTTCAGACCAGGACTCAAGCCAGGGAGCCAAAAGTCAGTGGTTCCACCATGCCGTCATGTCCCCCTCCTTTGCCTTGCATTCCTCTTTTACCTCAGTGGTCTTGGCAAGCTGGTTCTCACTGCATGCAGAATGGCCCATGCTTTTCACAGGCTGCTGATTCATTTTCAGAAATTACTTAGAAGCATCGAAACTCAACTCTCATTGACAGCTGATGGGCTCTCCCCTCCTGAGTGACCAAAGCCCAAATTTCTAAAGGCTATTTAAATGCCTTAATAGTGCCTTACAAACCTAGTGCACAAAAAGCCAAGTTTAAAGCAATAAAAATAAATATCCACAAGTGAAGCTAAATGGATATAGAAAAATTGAATCTCTCTCATTATGTTTGTATTTATGTATACCTAAATCACTTTGGAAGATGAAGTCTTCAATCCTTCACTCACCGGAATGCCTCCTGCCCTGCCTAAATAGAGCATCTCCTCTAAAGACAACCTCTGTATTAGTCAATACAATTCCATCTGCATAACAGGATCTTTCCTGTAAAAGAGCCGAGAGTTTAAAAGCCTGAGACTATAGCTCAGGAAACAAAAGACTACATGCTTGGCGATTTCCATGGGCATGTCAGACTGCAGCAAATTATATCCTATAAGCTCTGTGCAACCACTGACATAGTATTTGCATTAGTGTGTCCTCCTCCTCATGAGTCAGGGTGCCTGTGCCTTAGATGTCTACCTAAAACAGTAAGAGCTTGCTGTGTGTGCCAGACTGGGGGAGAGATTAACCACTACGGGGTCACAGTGGGTATTTTCTGGACTTTCAGAGCAGGAGAACGAACAGTGAAGTTTGGCCTCATGTTTATCAGGATATAAAATGGTTCTCATTAAAAAGTCAATGTTTATCACAGCACCTCACAGCAATATCCGATTTAAAACCAATCGATTGTCTTCTCTGCACTACACGGGGTAGAGGAGGATGTCACTTGCTGCAAGATGGTGCTTTTTCAATAGTGACCTCTATGCCAACAAATAAAATTAGCCCACAAAAGCAGCACACCAACAATCAGAGCAACACAATGTTAACCTCAAAACTTTGTAAGAGCTGAGGCTATGCCTGGACATAGTAGAAACATATCAATACGGCACAAGAAAACTTCTCAAGCACAGGCATTCACTAAAGATGCCCGAGCACAAAATGGCTTGACTGTCAGGTAGTTGGTTACGGTTTTCCTCCTCAACTAAACTCTAGGTCCAAACCCCATGACAAACAACCAGAGAGACCATCAGAGTGAATACTTTAAAGACAGGAGATAACAGAAATACAGACTCACCGAGATGGGCTTGAACTAAAATCTCCTCACCTGTGAATTCCAGAAAGAAAATGTTCAAGCCCACAGATACAGAACCAACACACAAGGTGTTCGGCTGAGGCTGAAACTTTTTTTTTTGCACCTGCACTTTGGTGGCTCTTGTGTTCTAGGTGACAATCTTCCAGCTGACAGTGGCATCTGAACAATGCCTGGACCTTTTAAGCTGAGGTTCTATTGTTAAGCATGGAAAATGCATCTGTTCGCATTCAAGAAAACATTGGCTTTCTCATGAAAGCAAAGAAAAAAATGAAAATACATGCTCTCATTAGCCTCTGACATACTGTTCATGATGCGTATAAAAATTGGCTCTGCTATTTCTAATAAGCAGAAGAAAGCCCATGCAGATTTAAGTACTTAGACAAGTGTAGTGCATTGCGTTAAGGAAGTGCCGAACTATGTTACAAGAAATATAATGGGAAATATTCACTGAATTTGCTGAATACAGCTCTTCTCCATTAATGGAATCCTGGCTGTCAATACCAAATTTTCTTCCTAACTCCTGGCCAGGATTAACTGGTCACCGAATTGGGAGCTCACTGCAGCTCTATCTAGAAAGGTAGAGTTGAAAGAAATGCGGGTCAATTCATAGAAAAGGTTTCTTTCTTCATCGTGCAAGAGCGGGATGAATAAGAACAGAATCCATTTATCAACAGTACATTAAAACTCCAGGGCTCTAAAGGTTTATTTCATTTCAAATCATGGCCTGCCTGCTCATTTTAACGTGGCTTTATGAAAAGCTCTTTGCATTACAAAGGGATCTCGGGGCTTGGCTTTCCTCCTCCCCACCCTCCAACTGCTCTTCTCAGGTTCCCTCGGTTCAGCCACACTGCGCAGCGATGGAGTCCCATACCCACCGCCTGCCCGCATGACCCAGCGAGCGGCTGAGACAGTAGGTCAGGAGAGAAGATTTCAGCAGTGGAGAACATCAGTTCTCAGTAAGGCTTCCAAAAAGATGTCTAACAGCAGTTATATCAGATGGGCTGTCGTATCTTTTCTCATAATATTGGGAAGAATAAAAAGGTTTCTTCCACAGCTGTAAGGTAAGACCAAGGTCTCCTCTTTGAAAGACAAGAGGACCCAAACAGGAGAACGTGGACACGTGAATTCCTCTCTGTGTGAGGCTGGGATCTGCCTACTGGCACACAGCAGCCAGGCACCGGTGCCAGCCACAGCACATCTTAGGCTGGATTCTACAGCCAGCTCACGATGGCTTTCTCGGGGGAAAGTTACTTACCCCTTCTGCACTTCCATTTCTCTGCAGGGAAGAGTCAAGTCTCCATGATTCAAGAAAAAAAAAAAAAAAAAAGTACAACCCTTACCACATTACACCAATTAAGTAAAAATATTTTCTAAAAATACACTTTCGGTAGCCTTCTGCATTAGTTACACAGGGGATTCAGAAGAAGAGGAAAAAAAAAAATGAAAGGATGAAACTCCCACTGAGTTGGAGTGTTAAAATAGATGGTTAAGGCAACTTTCACATTTGCTCAGCACAGTGTCCAGGAATGCCAAGAGAACCTTTGCCCTCTTCTCCAGAAAATAACACACTGAACTTTTACTACAGTTCACAGGAGAATTAATGTTCACACTTTCAGCCAGCATTAAAGTGGCTTTAATTCGATTTAGTTTAATTCCCTTTAAAGGAAAATTAAGCTAAATCAAGTGAAGGCCATTTTTAATTCTGAATGAGTGTGTGCACACATCAGTTTAATACAGTTTACATAATCCACTTGAAACACACCTTGCTGCCTATTTCAGATCAACTTTCCCGTGTGCTCCTGCTTAGACAAGCCCTTGGAGATAACATTATCCGTCCTCAAGGAACGGCACATTTCATTATCGACACCTAACTCTAGAGAGAGCTACTCTGGGAGGGACAATGTAGTCACACTCAATTTATATGTCTGTCACAGAGAGAACAATGCTCTGTATACAGCTACAACAGCAATTAATATACTTGGGGTTGTTGTTCCATTAGTCACTAATTATACAGCAGACCAGTTATACAGAAGCCTTGTTCCTGGCAAAGGAACCATAGCTCCAGAGCTATTGAATGGGTAATTCAGAGCCTGCCCCTTGTTTCCCTAGGGATACCCTGCACCTTTGCCATCAGTTAGCTGAAAACACCACAGATGATACCGATCCAGAAGCAACGGCTGCGTGTTGCAGACCACTGCTTAAGAACTTGACTTACAGCATTTGCATGAGACGAGTCAAGGCGAGTTCAGCAACTGAACAGAATTGCTTCCAATCTTTGTCAAAACATATAAAGAAGAACAGTTTGTCACAGCAGAATTTTGCTTCCTCTTTCAAAATACAGGAGAAGTGTGGCAACCTCACTCCTGTGTCGTCTCATCAGGCTCTTGCAAACACGAGAAAATGCCAGCTCTGGTTGAGGGTGGTTTTGAAGGACCCTTGTTTCACCAAGACAAATCGCAAAAGCTAACAAAGGCAGAGAAGTGAGGGACTAGAGAATGAAGCATAACAAAGCTTTTGAAAGGATGTTGCAATAAATTCCAATGCATTTGGTAAGCCACAGATGTGACCCTGACCAGCCAGGGAAGGGGCACCAAAGGGCCAGCTGTGTAACTATCCTTATGATCTTCTCCATTGCTCACTGCATGGCCTCACTAAGAACACAACATGATCTGTGCTCTCCTGTGATCCAGCCAGTCCACAGCTCCAACATCACTGCAGGTGTTTGAGGAGAGCCATAGAGGAATGGTCCAGCCATGCTCTTTGATGACAGAAGAGCAACTCAAGAGAGGTGACCATCCTTCTTGCTATCCTCCTGGCCATAGCAAGTCAGACCAGAAGAATAATTGTCTTGCCTTTCTCCCTGGCCAAAGCAAGGACCCAGGGCTTGCAGACCTTTGAAAAATGCTAATTTACAGAAGTGGTTATTTCCGATCAGCTTCTCTAATTAGCTTTTAGTGGAAATTTTTGCCTTTCACCAGTGACAGATCTCTCCAGGGATCTACAATTAGAGCAAGCTCCCTCTTGATATAGGAAAAGGGATAGAGACAGTGTTACAGAGGCAGAATTAAGTGTTTGTTGTTTTTTTTTTTTAATGAAGGCCTGCACCTCCAGAAGTTGCTCACTGGAACAAGTCAATGAACCATTTTGATCTCATCATTTGGAACCCTAAATTTTAAAATTAAAGCCTAGTCATTGGTCCAACTCTGTTGATCCCGAGTCAAAAATTCCAGCAAAACAAAATGCCTCTCCTTCTCTCCCTTTTTCTTTGTTATTACTACAACTAGAGGTGGGAAAGAGATTCCTTGCACTTTCATCAATACTTTCACAGTTAAAAAAAATAAATCACATACACCATATGTTTGTTAGGGTTTTTTTCTTTTTTTTTTTTTTTCCCCACATAAGTCAGGAAAATATCATCCAGTTGACTTCAGCTTCAATACAAAAATGGTAAAGTCATCCCACAAACTGACCAATTCTTTATTGTCTATGATGAGTATCAAAGAACAAAGATTAGCCTCATAATGAAAATTCAATCACATCCTTAACTGTTCACAGACTACCACTCCGCTCCACAAGGTACAAGTGAGGATAATTGACAAGATGGATTGAATGATCCAATAGGTTTAACTTCTGCAAGTTTTTATGGCAAAGATTTTGTCTCAGCTTAAATCAGTATAGTACCACATTTATCTGTACAGCTAGAGAAACACTGAAAAAAAGGAAGGCTGGATCAGCTGAGCTTCCCTTCTAGAAGGAAGACATATTTATACCAAACAATAACAAAGAGGCAGAGAGAAGACTGGGGCCCATCACACTGAGAGCATCTTTTATGCATGGGGGAAGATGGGGCTGAAACTTCCTTTGTCTTCATTTTCATTGCACAGGCAGGTAAGCTAAGGCATGAACTGATTAATGGACTGACTTAAAGAAAGCCTGTGGCAAAGGCAGGAATTAAGCTCAGCTCCCATGAGGATCAATCCAGTATCTTAACAAACCCATATCTTTCCATTCTGAAATACTGTGGCTTTCCTTTGTAATTAAACAGCATGGATTTGAGGGGGCTGATTTTAACTGTCATTGTACTGAAAGAGCCTGCACTGGTCAAGTGAGGAGGAATTGCCTTGCCAACCTAAAAAGGCTTTTCCTTTACTTAACTCCAGGCTTCTAAGCTTTCAGAAATAGAAAATATTGCATAAGCAACAGCACTGAAAAATTTTGAAGGCATACTGAAAGAGCTTTTTATACTCTCCTATTTTAATAGCTGGTGCTTTTACTGTAGATAGTATATGGTTACAGAATAATATGTATGGGTTTAATGTCTGGTATGATAATATCCAAGGTGAAGATATTGAAAATTCAATTAAAATATAGTTTAGGATATTGGCTTATTTTAATTTCCAGCCTCCTTTGCCCCTATCTGCCTCCTTTGCATCCAGGAGCTCTTCCTGAGATCTGAAGCTAGAAGTTACACACTGAATCTTTTCTTGTGCAACTTATAATCTGAAGTTCTTTCTACTTCTTCAGCATCTATCTGAAACCTCTTCTTAAAAGTCTCCAAAATCCCTATGGTCCCGTTATACAAGAGGACACTGAAGTGCTGAGACAGGAATAGTACCTGTCAAGGACCATACTAGATGGGGACCCCAAAGTCTTTTCTCTTAGCATTAAACCCTGGGTCACCCACACACACTAGTTTTTGTTTGTTTGGGGTTTTTTAACTGTGGTTGTCTTTTTGAGCAGGTTCAGAAAAGGGACATAAATCGTTTCAACAGCAAAGCAACTCCTTCCTCTACAATTCTTAGTTACCTTTAACTGACACAGCTTTCGCCATCATTTAAGTTCTTGCTTGTTTGATTAATGAAGTTTTCTCACCATCACTGCCTCCTTATATGGTACAGAGAGGAAAATAGAAGTCCTATTAGAACAGGATCAGAGAAACAGCAATAATTTCAAGAGGTAAACAATGAACGACTCTCAGAGGAGCTCCAACTGCCATCCAGAGTTTTTCCTGATCCTTCCTAAAATATATGGGAAAGCACACTGTAGGGTTAGTCACTTTGGTTGCCTGCTAAACTGAAGTGTTGGGCATCACTGCACATAACAAGACCTCCTCCAGACAAGTACTGCTAGGACAGAAGAGAGATCCTTGTTCTATTTTTCCTCTCAGACAATGCTCAGGAACACCTGGTCCTGGGAACTGAACATGAATTGGCTTGTGCCAGATCTGAGAGACCATATATCTGAAGTGTTTTTGTGGCCTGTCTAAATCTTACCCTGACTACAGTAATGGCAGGTGTTATCCTTGTCACATGAAATATTGTCACTAACCTACTTGCTTCTTTAGCTCCTCCAACTTCCCAAAAATCTTTTATAATATATTGTATAACTACAGCATTATACATGGTACCCCTTTATTTTAATGGGATCACACAGTTTCCATAATAAGAGGCAAGTAACACACCGGGTTCTAGGACATTTCATAACCAAACCTACCCTATATGTAGCTTACACAGATGTGAAGATTTTGGTTAAGCACCATGATCACCAGTCCCAAGTAAACAGACAAGGGGGCTCTTCAAGGCATCAGAAGAGTTACTGCCCCGTTTATAACTTCCACGAGCCCCATACACCCACCTAACAAAAGCTGCTGGCATCCCTGTTTTACAGAGAGGGGTACACAAAGTTGAGCGAGTCTCAATTAAGCAATGAAAGAGACTGGACAAATAAAGTGCATCAGTCCTTGGCTTAGCACACAGCCCCACCTCTCAGCATCACCTGTTAAGACCATTAGTCCCCAAATTTGGGTCCACAGGGGTTATAGCACACTCAGGTAAGCGCCCATCTAGAAACAAAGGAGGTATTTCTTCCCTGCTGGTACTCACAAGCCCCCTGCCCACCACCACCAGCATTCCCCTCTTTCAGTAACTGCCTTTACACTGTTTGCTGGTGAAGCAGCAAGTGAGCAGAGTCAGCTCTCAGAGATAACTGCATCAGTCAGAGATCTGGTGGCTTCCAGTGCTTGTACCCGACTGTAACCGAGGTGTGGACCAAAGGGTACCTGATGCACCTGCACGGCAGCTAACACAGACTCGCACCCTGCCACGGGGAGGTGAAGGAGACCCGTGGGAAATTCCTTCTCCAGTGATGATGTCCTCCTGCAGCGCACACTTTGAAGTCTGCCTGCTGTAGATGTACCGGGAGGCCAGTTGGCAGCAAATGAAAATGTCAGCATATTAATACCGGATAAAGCCAGGAAAAAAACCAACACCCTGCACTGCTTCCTTTTGCGGGTGTCGCCGTGTTTGCCAGCTCCAGAGACATGCTCTTTCCAGAGGGGATAGCTGTGCGTACCCTGCTTCCCACACTTTGCTGTGGATTTAAATATGCAGGCATTGCAGCTAGGTGAGTGCCATTTGAATTGACAAACTGGGATTTCTGCTGCTCACTTCACACTTAATGCAGCCCTGCCTAGGCTTTGAAGGCAACGGCTTGTTGCCTTGGGGTCTGAAACTAACAAAGCCGAGCAGAACAAGCCCAGGGCTCCCGTCGGATTGCTCGATCAAAGACAATATTAAACAGCACTGTTTTCATAACTACTATTCTGGGGCACTTGGATAGCAAGACAAAGGAGATGAAGTTAATTTCTGTTATCATAGCCTGGTGCAGCTGCAAGGGCCCTGGGAGAAGCCATCTTCTCTTGATGGCTTATGCAGCCTGTGCCTTTGCAGGAGCTCCCATTAAGCAAACAGCACTTCAAAAGCTTGTCAGGTACATTCCAGTCTCCCTCCTGCCCACACCGTTGTCAAACGCACCCCTGTTCCTTCCTCCAGACGTCTTCCACGCATCTGCTTACAGACACCAGGGAGCCTCCCTCTCCTTGACCACTTCCCTGAACCTCACAGGTCTCTGCTTCATCTTTTCTGTCACCAGTGCCACCCAATTCAGTGCCCAAGGAGACCCAGACTAGGGAAGTCCTGCACTTGGCACAGGAGTGCTGTGCAAGGTGACCAGACAGAGAACAAGTCCTCTGGGTTCTGCTCTGCCACAACCTAGCTCATCCTCAGACAAGTATCTTAACTTCTGGTTTGTATATGGTCAGCTGGGTT
This sequence comes from Microhierax caerulescens, assembly GCA_035590215.1. Lineage (NCBI taxonomy): Eukaryota > Metazoa > Chordata > Aves > Falconiformes > Falconidae > Microhierax > Microhierax caerulescens. Next base: position 4,781,457 of record JAVJGJ010000057.1, on the reverse strand, counting down.
TGAGAAGGCCCAGGCATTTTTTTTTTTTTTTTTTTTTTTTTTTGATTTGCTGGGATATGAAGGTATAGTATGCACTATTTTTTTTTAACCTTGGATGTGACTGTTGATGGAAATCACTGAGCAGCATTGCAGGAGGAAGTGATCTTCATAAGCACTGCTTAGGATATTTAAGGCACTTTTAAGATGCCTCTTTTATAAACCATCGTGGTCACAACGAGCAGATGACCTTAAGAATGGATACTTCTCTGCAGCAGCACTGTCCCAGGACTGCCATAGGTACCCTGAGCTCCGTTTTTTCCTCTTTACTATCCATTCATAGCTGAGCATAGAGGTGAAGAGATAGGAGTGTGGTAGAGCATGCTTACATTGTCAGCAGTAAGGACAACGGGGATAAGACAACTGGATAACCCTGAAAAACTTGTGACATGAGATTACTAAAAGGGAGGAAAGAGCTCCAGAAAGCTTTTTTAAATGTCACCCTCTTCACACCACATGTTATTTCTCTGAGGGCAGTCAGATAAAGGCAAAAGCCAGTGTTTACCAAATTTGGGACAGGGCATGGAAATAGTACGCTGGTTGAGATGAGCAGGGTACTCCAGGAACATCCCATATTTTTATCCTTTCTAACTGGGAGCTCACCTTGCATTTCCAACACCTACGAAGATGTTCCCAGCAACCTGACTACTTCTGTACAGGCAGCACTCTGTGCTAATAACCGCCATCCTGGATTTCACAAACATTTCATTGAAGCTTGCTCAGCCCTTTTCAAATTCCACTATTAGCTTAAAATACAGAAAAGTTTTTGCTGGAAACTTTCTGAATAGATCCATCATTGATGCCCACAAAATGAACAAAAATGCAACATAAGGTTCAAACAAGAGGGATACACTCATGCCCCGCTATATGTTGATGCCTTACGTAACTTCCTGGTGTCAGGTTTGCTGCTAAGAGGTCCATACAGATATCCAGCAATTTTGGAACAAAAGCATTCATTCTAATTGTTGGATACATAAAAATAAGAGCTACTCTCAATCCAGACGAGAAGTAGGCAGTCTTCAGTTTTAAAGCAAACCTTCTAGATGTAAATTGCTGCATTATTTAAGTTTATTGAACATCTAACACCAGGAAATGTGCAATTCATGAAATTTTCAGCGAAGATGTACAAATGAGACTTTCCGATACATTTTTTAAATGTGAAATTATCAAAGTTTTATGCGGTGTCAACTTTGGCCATATATGGTAGAGTTAATTGAAAGCGCAGTTCTAGCTTTAAAAGAGTCACTGTGAAACTGGCAGTGTGTATTTTATTGTCTCTTAGCCATTTGCAACTCAAAGGTGCCCAGGTTTATACACGAGAAAGTGTTTCTTCTGACTGCCAGCCTGTGCTGCAAGACACTGTTGAATCTGCGAATCCAGGTAGATGCTTTGCTTCTTGTACACGTATCACCAATTCTATGGTTTCTGCAAGCTGAATAGTGTGCCTAGCTATCCAGATGCCACCCTTAAGCCCCAGGTCAGACCCGATAAGGCATTTGGCATCACCACAGGGAGGATTGAAGGTCCTCAATTCAGAGTACCCTCGACAAAGAGAGCAAACCAGACAGGAACAAACTGCATTTCATGGTGCCAGCAAAAAGCAGAAGGGTAAAGGTATCCTCACTCAGGAGGGCAGAAGGGTCTTTGATAAAGGGATACATGCATTACAACTCATCCCCATGTTTCTCATCCCTCACAGAAATGTATCAGAATTTTCTTAGCCTCAAGGTGGAATAGGTTCTGCAGGGGACAGCTATCACAACCTGTTTTAAGCTCCTAGACAGACAGTGTAAATCCAGCCTGAAGCCTCTGCTCCCCGAAACTGGATTAGGGACTCCACATCCTGCCTACCTAAACCAGACAAATAGCTCTTACAGCTGGGTTTTGCACACAAAAACCTCCTCAAATGCAAGAAAAAAAACCAAAAACAAACAAAACCCAACAAAAAACCACAAACAAAACCACAAAAGTTCAAGAGGGGTTAGGCAAACTTCTGCCCCACAACAAGTAAAGCCACAGACCAGAACACTAACTCCAATGCAGAATTCATGATTTCTAACAAACGTGAGGTCGTACCCCCCTAGGCGCAGCAGATAGGCATCGTAGAAGCTGTTGCGCTACCCTGCTACAAGCAGGTCTTTGGTCCCTTGCTTTGGCTATAGGGCTGCAGCAGCAGGAAACAGAACCTGGGATATTTGGTTGGAGTTTAATACAGGGGGATGGATGAAGAGACCCCTGCATCCCCTCCTCCTCCTCCGCAGCTTCAGTGAGCAAACATCAGGAGCAGGGAGGAACTGGCCACAGCGACTGGAGGCTGCAGGGCAGACCCCGCGCCGCTTTACAGATGCCAACAGAGCTGCCCGCCTCCAAAATCTGCCAAGGGCGATACGCGGGGATTTGGTCGGGAATTTGGAGCCCTCCGCTGTATGGTAACTATTGCCTGCTGAAATACCTGCAAGGAGCGCGTGCTGCTGCTGCCACCTCTGCTCACTGAGCCGAGCAGCACTGCCAGCACTCCGCCGCGCCGCGCGGGGCTCTCCCGCAGCCTGCCCTGCGCCACAGCGCCTGGAGCTCCTGGGCCTTTGGCAAGGGTGACCCCCCACCCACCCCCCGTGTCTGTATGGAGGTGCAGACCGTTTTGCTCACCTCCTAGCTAGCCATTAATGCAAGCCCCACACGATGCTGGAAGTCAGGGAGCTCTAACTCCGACGTGTATGGTGGCTAGAAATGCGACTTGGGGAGCAAAAGGAGACCTTCCCAAAGCAGAGCAGAGCCCAGGGATTAGTGTGCTTTCTGAATGATGCAATAACCAGTTTCAGATCCCACCTATTTTGGAGTGGAAACATAGATCTGCATGTCTTACATTGCACTGGCTTAGAATCAGTCTCCACTTCTTCCACAAAGGCCATCCTAGCCTTGAGAAACCCCTCCTTGTACCAGTTTTCACTAAACACCCACAATTTCCCCAAGGAGTTTCTGTTTTAGCGTATTTGCATGGTCATTTTTAGAGCACCAATTCTGACTACTAACAAAAGTAGTTACTGAATAGTGTCAATCGATTTTTTTTCACTTTGTTCAAGTATGTGAATAACAGTAAACAAGAAAAAAAACCCTTTTTGTTTAAGAAACTAGTCTCCCTACAAAGACTGCTATCAAATAGTGCTGCTCTTAGATATCTAGACAAGGATTCTCTGAGAATGAATGCCTAGTTTATTTTAGATTTTGGCTTTGAAACGTTTAGATTTTTTTTCTTCAAAAACTCGGCACACAGCAATACAACCACAAGTTCGCCACCAACCGCCCTCTTCCTTACAGCATTCTGGGTCTCTCTTTTCCTTTTGGAATTACAGTTCATGCAACCCACAGCACAACCCAACAGCTCTATCCCGTACAACCAGTTGCAAGGAATCTGTTTCGAGGCCTCCTCCTGCTGTGCCTTTGCACCAGTGCCTGAAGAAGGCGGCAGCATCGTGCTCTGACTCAACAGCTGGGTGCAAAGCGACAAATGTTCTGCAGGGGTTCGAATGAGATTAGCAAAATCCCATGGAACAATGATTAAAAGGTGCTGTAACAAATCCATTTGCTGCATGCAACAAACACAATTACTAGACAAATTATCTCTCCCTCACCCCACTCCTCTCTCTGCAGCGAGCCAGGACCGAGAAGCCTCATCCTTCAGGCTCCAAACATGCAGCCCAGCTTTTTAAGCAATACTGCCATTGATTAATGGTAGCAGCAGTAGCTCTCCACCTCCCTCTGTGAGTTATGCCAGAGGGCACACAGATTGCCTAAATAATACCTGGAAAACACTGGGTCCATTGGTCTTTGTTTCAAGTTCTGAGTCTTCACAAGCACAAGTCCTACCATCCAACAGCAACTCATTTCTGCCAATAGAGATTCTCACCTTTGGAGTCTCTAATCTTCTCCCTTCCTTCATCATTTTCTCAATTTCTCACATCTCCCAGTTTTCCCATCCTGACAAAATGCAGCCATCTAAAGCTCTACCTAAAGCAAAGAGGGGCTTTTGCACTCATTGCAAGACAGAGAGGAGATTATGATATGAAAAATCAGGAAGTTCAGTGCAGACAACTCAGGTCTACAGTGTTGCTTGACTCTGGTTCAAAGCCAGAGCCCAACTGCACTCTCATTGCACCAGATCTGAGCTAACAAGCTCTCCCTCTCTGCTAAGGAGCACGGGGTAAAGACGTCATTACCAACTGCCACCTTGCCCATACCAAGGCTACTTGTAGGTCCAAGCTAACAAGTATCAGTTTCCAACCAGCCAGCTCTCTCCACACCTTCTGCCCTAGCACTGCTGGGCTTGGCTGCTCAGACCCCTGAACTGGCCCTGCACTGACTGGGAAAAATCCAGCGACACTTACCATTCTGGACTGCATGCAATGCAAAATAGTGCTCCTTGCTTCCTGCCCAGGAAACAGATTGCAATTTGCATAGTCCTGTACATGAGCTAATAAACGATGATGAACTCTCTCTGGGTCCGCATCCACGGCACAAATAAGTCTGGACAATCCCCATTATGTATCCTGGCTCTTTCACTCAAGCTGCAATACCTTTCACCTCTGGAAGTCCCTGGTGCCAGCCAGCACAGCAACCACTACAAAACTTACCGTTGATTCAGTCTGTGCTCCCCCCCCCAAAAAAAAAAAAATAATTTAAACTGAGCAGCCAACACCTCCCATGTAGCTTTTGCTACTCAGTTCCTGCAGTGAGAGAGACAAGAGCAAACCAGCTGGCCAGTTCCCACCCGCTACTGATCAACTTGGTCATCTCCTACCATCTTGTTCTACCTCTGCCTCCCCGACAGCCCCACCTCCCTCTAGGTCACAGATGGCCCTGGGAGGGCTCAGCTCTTGCTATGTGCCAGGAATGCTACAAGTTCAACCACAGCAGCTTCTGAGCCCGAAGGGACTAGTCCACTGTTCAGTTACCATTTTGAAAATGTGCGAGATGAAGAGCAGAGGATATATACATATCGTATACAAAGCCTAGCCTGGCTTATAGAGCAGAGTGATAGATATTGGGATTTCACCTTACTGGGCATCCAGCAGGCTCCCTTTGCCCACCTGTCAGACAAATATGAATGGACAACCCACTAAAGGAGAAAGGAAAAAAAAAGTCCGAGTTAAACAGTTGATAACCAGGATTTCGGAAGGCTTCCTTATGAGCCTGTCTTGCGCCAGTATCTGCGTCACAGCAGAAATAATACAAGGCAAGAAAGAAAAATGCTTTAAAGAATATGGTTCTTTGTCAGACTGGAAGTATTAGCTGTGATTCAGAAATTAATGACAGCATAAAAATCTATTAAGGCATCTAGACTGTCTCTCAAGGGACCTTTTCAAGCTTGTAGTGCATGGATTATTCTCCGGGGCTCTGCCCAGCCAAACTTCAGATATCCCAAATGACAGCAATTCCACCACAATTCTTAACAAAGCTATTTCACCACCTAATCTCTTTCTTTCATTAAGCATTTTCTCTCCTGCCATTTTTTTTTCCCCCCTCTCTTCCCTCCTCTAAATTTTCTACCATGAGATACACTTCTAGCTCTGAGTCCACAAGACAATTCCTCATGCCTTCCCGGTATGCCTAGATCATTAGCATAGCTCCTCTTCAGTCGTTTAGCCAAAACAACTATATATTTAGCTCTCACAAGCATTCCTCACAAGTCAGTCCCTCCAGCCCCTTAATCATTCTCCTTGCAATCCTCTGAATTCCCTCTAATTTTGTTTACATCTTTCTGGAATTGAAGTGCCCGGAACCAAGCGCTGTAAACAACAACAGCTCGTTATCTGGCTAGACTGTAATTCTGGTGATCACAGCACAGGCCCCGCACATGCCATGCACACACAGACACACGCCCCTGCTCACCCCCAGGTTCAGACACGGCGTCACTATGGGATGCGAGTTCTGCACAACAGGCGTTCCCACCTCCCCAGTGGCATCAGCTGGGTCTCTTCCAAGGAGATCCAATTCCAAAGAAAAGTGGGGGTAGATCTTCTGCAGAGCCTTTACAACTCTTGCTTAAACAAGTCGTCTTGTGGATTTGCTGCACCGTTTCCTCCAGTTTTACCGTTCCCAGTCTGTCCACAAGCCAAACTGAACAAACATTCCCATTATCCAACAACACAAACACAATCCACAACATAAGCTAAACTCCTTCCACACGATGCACGCTCCTCGGGTTCCGGTCCTGTCAAGCAGTGGCAGATCTCAAAGGGCTGCTCTTACTTCTCAGCCACTAGGGCAAGCATGGCAACAGTGGTTTCCCTGAGCATTTTCCCACCGGGAAACTGCATCTAACCCTTGGTAGAGGAAGCCAGGACTACCACACTCCTCGCTGGCTGTATTGAAAACCCTTTCCCAAAGATGCATTAGCAGGAGAAGGTCAGTTCTAACACTTCAGGGAAACAGATGGGATGATACATCCCTGAGAAAGCTCTTCCAGCAGGCTCAGGACAGGCACCAGCTCCTGGTTATGCTCAGGTTATGTTTTCAAGTTCTTCGTCACACCTATAAAGGCTGCAATTTTCAGAACTTTGTTTTAGATGATAGATGAGACTTTGATGTAATCTTATGACAGAAGTTAACACATTAAAGAAAAGTCTTTAAGCACTTGTGCATTAATCTGTTCTTGAAACTCAAGCTGGAATTTTCCCAACAAAACACCTTTGTTTTCCCTTATTAGAAAAATGCCAATTCAGTGGGGCAGAAACCGTCTGCAAAACTTTCTGGTTTGCTTCAACACACTTCTGGTGAATTCCAGGCAGGGTTCAGTAAAGAAACCCGCCCAAGGTTCCTTCCAGCTCCCAGGACATCTGCGGGATAGCCAAGAAAAGGTGGCAGCTGCACAAGAAGGGTTCTACTAGACCAAGGTCCTCCTTTGACAATTTCAAAGCCTCTTCTCACATAACATCCTCAGGTCTGCAAGAACCTCAGGGATGACACTCTAAGGGGCTCAAAGCGTCCTGCCTCGGCAGTACCTTCCACACCACCGTTCCTCCTTCATGGCAGCTCAGGCAAGGCTTCAGCACCAAGGGCAGCCTGGGACGCCTGCCCTCCTTGCTGGGGTTGCTTAGGGCAGCAGCAGGAAAGAGACAAAGAGACCAGAAACTCTTCAGGTTGACCAGGGAATGAGCAGAGCTACAAGGAGGGGTCTTGTGAGGTCTCCTGAAGCAAAGCCTACTGCTGGAAAGCTTTACAACAGGACAGAGCCAGGCCAGCCTGGCCCCTTCTCCTTTCCTCTGTGCACACAGCAGGCCAGAAGAGAAGGAAGAAGCTGTACCGCTGACCTGAGCTCTAGGTCCTTCTGGGGCAATGCCCCAGCTCATTTGCCTCATGCTGCAGCCTGAGCTTTTTATTATTATTTATTAGCAGCTTAACCTGTTGCAGGTCTGTGGCTGCTGGTTAGTATGCAAACCTGTCACCAGCAGACGCCTAGGATACATGGAAATGGAGAAGAGGTCCTGTACCCTCACCGTTCCCCACCTCCTCTCTCTTCTTAGCAGGCCTAGACTACAGACAGCTCTTAAACCACTTCAGCTAGAATGGTTAAGTTGTTTTTTTCTTCTTTGAATCACTGAAAAATTACTGTTAGTAAAACCCCTAACCCTGATACAGCTTAAAGATTCTTCCAGACAAATGATTTCCTTCCCTCTAGAGAAGATCTAGAAGCACAGAGCATCTCACAGGGACATGCCTGCAGTCAAGTCTATCCTGCTTTTACTCGGCTACCTCAAGCCAGGACTTGACAAGACACGGGGCAGAATCCTGCTGCTGAGGCAGTTAAACCAGCAAGGCTCTGTTAGTGCAGGTACAGCCAAAGCGCAGACTGGGTTTACTGGTTCAGGTGCATCCAGCCCACAAATCCTTTCCTCATACAGTACACAATAGCATAGCTACGTAAGAAAGGTTGGCTCAGACAGGTTGTACTATTTTTGAATATGTCTCTTTAGTTAAAAGAGCACAGCCTGTGCGTGTGAGAAAGCCTCCTTTTTCCCCCCTCCTCTTCCTTCTACTCCCAGAAACTCTCCCATGAAACTGCAGGAGTCAAACATGTCCTTTCCGTTTTCTACACTGTATTTCATGCCCCAGTGACTGAAGCATGACTAAGTTGCCACCTCACACTGAGGCTATCATAGAAAGACGAGGAGGGGTAGCCAAGCCACAGCAACAATTCTGTTTAACAGCAACAATCTCTTGCCATGTCAAGATAGGATGCAAATCTGCTATGAATAATGGCCACTCCAAAAGCATACATAGCTATGCAGCTATTCCTATCAGGAATCATGCTGCATTCACCTACTGAATTAACATTTTATAATGCCTCCCTTGCACAAAACAGAACTCTGAACCAGTTTTGTTAATGTGGTGCAAGCATCTTTACCACAAAACTTACATGTTTTGTTACATGCACGCATTCAAACACGCGTGTATGTGTCCACCATCACCACCTGTTCCATACATGTATCTTCCCAAGAGGTAAACAAGAGGTATTCAAAGGCCCCTGGTCATACCTTCGTGCACAGGTCATGTATACAGGCATAAATGAAACTGGATGCTGTGATATAAGTGATCCTAACATACAACAAAGTACTTTTATGAGGCAAAGAGTAGATACTCATACAAGCAGATGCACCCACAATGACACAAGCCTAAAAAAAAACAACAACCCACAGATGACCCCCAAAATAACCCCTCCTTCCTGCAGGCAAACCCCCACCTGCAAATCCCTCTTTTACCAGACCCCTAAGTGTATATCCACACAAGTCCCAGTCAGGTAGCGCAGTGCACCAGCTGCAAGGCTCACAGTCAGAAAGACCCTTGCTCTCACTCCTCACGTAGCTTTGGGTCAACTGCTGAGGGCCAAGCACAGCCAGGCTCCACACAGGTGCAGCAGCCAGAGGCCATGCAGAAGAACAGTTAATGTCCTAGCAGGCTGTAAGGATTAATTGGTTCCAGTCTGCAACTCACCATCAATGTAAGTGCTAAGGGGCAGAGGGGAGGGAGCTGTGATTACACACTTACATCGCATACTCATATCCCAGTGGCTGCATGCTGATGCTATTGATTTCCTAGCTGGAAAGCTCTACAGCCTTCCATTTGTCTCCTTGCTTGCTGCCACCCTCATCCTGCTGCTCATGGTGTGCCTGCCACGTGTTCCCCCAACCAAGAGCACATCACCAGAAAAAGGAGGGGGACACCCTTTTTGTGGAAGAGCTCTGCCAAACCTGACAGAAATTAAGAAACATGCATCCATGAGATCTCACAGAGGCGGATCCTAGGAGAGGGAGCAGGTTTCAAGAGCAAGTCATCTTCAGGGGAGTTTCTTTTGGATGCTTTATACTAACTTTGGAACCAGAAACGCCCAGACTGTGAGCCCGCAGCCGCAATTGTACTCACCTTTGCTTTGAGCCAAAACGCTCCCTGTCAAGCCTACTTTCTGATGCTATTTAAAAAAAAAAACACCCAACAAACAAAAACCCACAAACAACCAAACTAACCCCTCAAAAAAACCCACAACATGCAAGCCCACCTTCATTTGATTTGTACATCCTTGCAGCGCCCCCAAAACCATCTCCTCCCAGAGATGCCATTCAGCAAAGTCCAGTACTGCTACAGCTGACAACCATAGCAAAATCCTGTTCTGTGCTTGCGGGTGACCAATAAGCAGGTCTAGTGTAAAGGGCCCTTTTCCCTCAGCATGTAGTCATGCTGCATTTTTTCCACAAACTTTAAGACAGCAGGTACGGCCAGCAAGACACTTCACCTAATATTAGGCCTTGCAAGCCTTCACCAGGGAGAATACTCGCTTGGCTTTAGAGAAATTAAAGCAGCAGCCCCCTGCAGTGCTCTTCCCTCTCCTTCCACGCAGGCCAGCAGGGCAATGCTGCCCCACTGGCAGGAGCTCACAGGGAAATGCCTCGGTTTCCTGGGTACCCAGCATCAGTCAAAGCATCGCAGTGCAATGGCACAGTACAGAATCATCCCTGGATTTCTCCATTTTCCTCACCCATTTCTGTAAGAATCACAAATTCCTAGCATTTCTTCTTCCTTTCCATGCTGCCTGCAGGGATCTCTGCCCTTCCCTGACCCCAGGAGGGGGCTGTGTCTGACATTCTCACCTGCATTGCCCTTAACTGCTTCTTCTCAGAGTGGGACAAGATGGTCTGAGCTGTGCTTGATATTTTTGATTTTACCCCAGATAAAACGTCAGCAGGAAGAGCACATCAGCTGTCAAAGCCGTTGTTCATTGAGCCTGAACAGCACACAAGACTGTGCCACACACTTCTTTAAGAAGGGGATACTGGAGAGGCAGAGATTCATGTCGTCCATGGGGACTGGAGACAGGAAAACTCTGCATCCTCCCAGCAGCACCCTACAGGTGGAGGAGACAATCTTGGGCAAAGCACATGCCCACATATTCCAGGGCACACATTTCCCCAGACTCTTCTGGGATGCCTTTGTCAAGTACCACTATGGATTTCACACAGATTATTCTTTAACGACCTCTGTCAGCCAAGACCTCAGCTGATCCTCTTCCACAAGAAAGCCCATCAGGTATTCAGATCCACCCAGAACAGGAGGCTTCCCTTGCATTCACTCTTAATCACCTTTCACCACCTGTTTTCACTTTATATCAGACAGGTCAGTAAGCAGTGCTGCAGCTCCTCATCACCAGTACTGCCTCACCAGCCTCTCCAGGTACCTCCACAGAGCATCCAGCTGCTGTGCAGGGGCTACATCACATTTGGACCCACACATGAACACCCCTGATTTAACCCCTTCCTAAGCAAGTCACTCTTGCACAGCATAAACCTGTTGAGGGAAGAGGACAGAGCCCACTAGCAAGACAAGAGTCTTGGCATACCCAAAAGTTTACAAGAGGTAAAGCTGGCACGCAGTAAGGATGAAAACTTCTAGAGCATTTGTTCTGCCATCAGCCTAGCATGACAGCAGCAATATTCTTCACCCTGGCTGTAAGAAGATCTATTTCTTGCAGGTGAAAGCAGAGGTGGAAAGAGTTACTCTTAAAATACTTAAAATACTCTTAAAATACCACTAGTATATGCATGGGTGCTGGTAGGCTCAAACCACAAACAGGGATTAGGGTATTTGTTACAAGATCAGTAAAATCCTTGCAAGAGGCCAAAACTAAAAGATGAAGCAAATTTCTACTTACCATAATAAAGCTCTCTGAGTAGGTAGCTTAGTGCTGAGATTTATAACAGCTTAGGGGAAATGGGTCCTTACTGGTGTGGTAATTGTTGACTCAAATGGTCTGCAATCACTGGGATAGGACTAGAAGAAACACTTGGGATATCTTTTTAATGCTCCCTGTTTGCAGATAAAAAACCTTCTCTGCCTCTTTCCTGTCTTAAGCCAACGAGAAAAGTGTTTTGTTTTAGGTATTGAACCTCTTCATCATTTAAGGGAATGCAAGGCAGCTGAGTGAGTTGTTACCTCATCAATAAGGCCCAGCCTGCAAGAACTTCCCCTGCCTTCTCTGACAGATAGAGTTAAAAACAGATAGGAAGAAAAGTATATTCAGGAGAGCAGGAAAAGTCTTCTTTTTCTCTCCAGTCGGCGATATCTAAACGTTATCCAACTGCATCACAATCACCCCACGCTGTTACCCATACACCACAATGTCACCACTCTCACACACGTACATTCCTGCTCCTCCCTCTGTTCTCCCCATCCATTACACATTATCAGTACAGAAACACTTGGGTACACGCTTCCATCCATATAGATTGCACAAGCCTCGCGCATTAACAAACACATCATTTTTCACACCCGCGTTGCCCTGTAACATTATAAAACATGAGACTTTACAGATAACATTTGTGCCGCATACCAACTTAAAAGCATCCTGCTCCACTTACCGGAGTGCTTCTGTGATTTCTTTCATCAGGCTCATTCCCCATTTATGAACATCCTTGAGCAGCTCCAAAAACATATTATAAATAAATGCTGCAAGTACTACAAAACCAATTCTGCACATCCTAAAGCACCTACTCCACTACATTGGCTCTAGAAGTATCTTGATTTATTTTCTTTCTAAAAGCACAAGATCTTCTCCTGCAATTAACCAATGAGGTGGGGTTGTAGGGGAGGTTTGTTAAAACAAGCTGGGACTTTTTAGCAAATTGCTGATTTGAAACAGCTGTTATTTTTCAAGGAAAAGAGTTTGTTTAGGAGAATTTTCAATGTAAAACAATGCTGAAGAAATCATTGTATACTTTCTCAAGGCATCATTTTTTTAAATAAAATGCTCGGGGAAGAATCAAAATTACTTTTCATATTGATAGCTGAGTTAGTTTAATAGCAGGTAAAAGTGAAAACATCAATATAAACTTCTTCTAAATTATTTCAAAACACAATTTTTCGATGGACCCAAATCATTTGCTTCTCCTCCCCATCCCCATGCACCCAATTTTTGACTGGGGGTGGGTGGGTGGGTGGGGAAACTTCAGGTTTAGTCTTATTCAAGAAACTGACCATCAGAAGCTACGAGGCACACCACGCTAAACGAGGAATCGTTTGAGGGAAAAGCTGCAGTGTGCCACTAGAAATTGCCACCCACCAGCAGTGCTGGGGTGTGTAGGTACTTTTATTTCTCTAGCCCCCCCTGGGCAGGAAGGCCAGTGCACCACGCAGGAGGGACCACTGTGCCACCCCTGAGCCACCTGCCTCCCAGCCAGGGCTGGATGTGCAGCAGAAGGGAAGTGCAAGAACCTTGAACCACAACATTAAGGGAACGTAGTGATGAAAGAAAAAAAAAAATATTAAAAATCCTCTGTGTAGGACTCAGAGCCTCTGAGCTAGGGGAGAAGGAGCAAAGCCTCTCTCCGTGCCAAAGCCGCCGAGCCCGGGCCAGTGGGGGACGGGCAACCCATTGCATGTCCCCTGGCAGAGGCACTGGAGGAGACAGCCTGTGCTGGCCACTTGGCACTGGGGGGCCGCAGGTCTCCTGCCAGCCTCAGCTGCGCTTCCTCCCCGGCACCCCCATCGCCTGCCATTGAGCCTCAGCTCGGGCATCGCTCCCCTTCACCCCCACGTTCGGTGTCTTTGGGAGAAGAGCAACAGCCGAGGAGCCTGCTTCTCTGTTCACCGGTACACCCCCAAGTGGGCAGCGAGGAAAAGGGGGAGACAAGGCACGGGAGAGGTTTGGGTGGCTTGCCGGGGGGTGCAGGCTCGCTTGGCTGGCTCCCGAGGGATGCACTCAGAAAGCACTTGGAAGTGCTGCGACCGGGGTCACTGCCTGGCACAGCCACTGCTGCAGTTTCCTAGGGTAGGAGCTCCACAGAGTCGAGCTCAGCGGGGTGACAGAAGCGTTCAAGGCTGCTTACCACAGCTTTCAGTGAATAACAATTAATTTGAAATAAGTGGCTTTGGTTTGTGGTTTGTTTTTGGGGTGTGTTTTGTTTTTTTTTTTAAGGGCACCGTACTTTCCCACCCCCTTTTAACTCCTTCACGTATCTTTGGACCTGCTTGTGAGGTACCCTGCTCCTCCCATGCAGCCCAAATATTCCTGCTTCCCCATCCTTTCACCCTCCAGACCAGAGAAAGGAAATTACTGCTGGCTATGAAACCAGATCCACCACTGGACTGGGTCTGGTTTATATTACACGTGAAGTTTGGGAGCAATAGAAAAAGCAGCTCCATGTTTGCAAA